>JADHKS010000031.1:178321-320484 GCA_019925295.1 Sporothrix pseudoabietina | reverse complement strand
AATATAAATCTGTCTACACGGTCCGGGAATATTAAATTTGTTTTTTTATTTTGTAAAATAAAAGTTTTTTTTTTGGTTAAATTTTTTAAAAATAAAAAAAAAAAACTTTTTTAAAAAAAAAAAAAAAAAAAAAAAAAAAAAAAAAAAAACGCAAAGATCTTAACAAATTATAGATCAAATAGTTCCTCGATAAAAATCAGACATTAAACTCTTCCACCGAAGGAATCTCTTGTTCTTCCTGTCGAGGTTACCACCACTTCGGCCAACGCTGCGAATACATGCACTGACTGACTTCTGACTGACTTTGACCACGACATGAGAGCACGCCAGCCCATTGACCTTTAGTACGATTGTTCATCAAAGTCACGAGACTGGAGACGCTGGCTTTCATTCTGTCCTGCAACCTGGGGTCTCTTCCAAAATAAGGTGCATATAGTACCCATTAAGTTGGATCCTGAACATTGGACTGCATCCCCGTTGACCGCAGCACATTCAAACGTGCCAGCATACCGTCTACGTTCGTACCGTCTACGGCGTTTGAACGCACGTACTCCGTAATGTCAAATGTGGCCAAGACACCAAGTTGCTTTACTTTAGCAATCATGTGTGTACTTTGTAGTACGACGGCAGTGACACACTTTGCCTTTATACTGCGTATGTCTGATCTGTGCTCTCCCTCATGGTTCCTGGATATTTTTACCGTACTCTTACCTTTTCACGCAAAGAAGGGTTACAGAGTGATTGAAACATGAGTAAATGGATACGAGCAGCTTCTATTAATACGTGCTCATTTATAGAGAGTTCTCACCGTCTTTTTGTCTTTGGATCGTCATCTCGTTATGCATTACGAAGCCTTCTTTTTGATGCACCTTGAGTTAAGCTCGTGGGCGCCCTGACGGAAACAGCCGCTAGGCGTTCTTGGGCCTCAGCCACCGCTGCACTACGGAGTACAGCTTTGAGAGTTGGCCAGACCCAATCGGGAAGGATCGCGACTTACACCGTAAGTGGTGTGCGAAAGGAACATCTCGGTGAGTGCGCCATGGAGAGCGCGCCATGGACTAATGCATTTTTGTTTTGTGCTTTGCAGGTTCGTGCGGTTACACTGCTAGTCACCCGAATTAGAGTTGTCGGCGACGAGCGAGTCTTTTGTCAATCATCGTACTTGTTGTCTGTGCTTTCGTCCTTCTTTTGTCTCAAATCCGTCGTCGGTCTGTCAAAGGGCGTCTTTTGTTGTTTTGTCTTTTTGTCTTTTAGTTCAAAGTCCTTCCACGGCGACGCCGATGCAGGTTGCGATTGTGCCATCGACGGAGGATGACTTGGTGTTACTCTGTCTTACAGCTTCCTCTTTGGGCGAGTAAGACTTTTCTGCTCCCATGTCGATGGCGTCTTCAACCTGTCTCCAAGGATTCCAGTTTTCCTTTTGTGTTTTTGTCTTTTTGTCTTTTTGTGTTCATTGTCACTTTCTGAAAACCCTGACAGCCTCTTCTTCTTTTTCTTTGGTTTTTGCGATGGCGTGTGTGCGATCAGCGGGCTGGTGACAGACCAATGACGGACCAAAGAACTGACGCCATTGACCCAAGGACCTTGTGCGGAAGTACATCCAGGCAAGTCAAAGTACTCCGTACATCCTGTGCAAGTACTCCGTACCGCCTGCAGCCACCAAGCCTCAACCAGGCCAACCAAAAGCTTGTCTACGTCTGTACTCCGTACGTCATACAGTTGCAGCGCCGTACTCCCGCCTCGGGTGGTTGTATTCAATCTATCTCCGTGAGAGGTTACTCTGTACCTTTTTTCTGTTTTCAATGTCGAGTCGTGTGGGGATGTTGTGTCGTGTGCGTCGTCGTAGGTCGCCCTTTCCAGTGTCTCTGATGACTGTTGCGGGTGAATCATGGGCGTATCTCGTAAAGCACACTGACTCCCGGGCAAACATAACGACCACTTTCTCTCAAATGAGGCCGAGAACTGGAGCAAGCTGGAGCAAGCTGGAGCAAGCTGGAGCAAGCTGGTGTAGACTGGAGCATCCCGAGGATTGCTCTTTTGTAGGAACAATGTCGTTATTGACAAGGCTTTCTTGTCTCCTCTTCTTGCCATTTTGTTACGTTTTCATTCTCGATTCTGGACAGTCTACAGAGTACGTTTGTACGTGTACCTTTCGCCTTGGACCTTTCCGTCTTTCTCCCTTGCGATACTCTCTCGCATCTCCGTATCTCTACTTTTCTACTTTTCTTTTCTACTTTTCTTTTCTACTTCTTTTCTACTTTTCTCCTTTTTACTTTTCCCGTCCACAGATATTGCATCTTCAGCCTGCCTAACCGTCAGCCTGCCTAACCGCCTTTTTCCATGATCGGCGCCCATGTCTATCCCCTACTTTTTGTCATCCTTGAACGGGCAGTCTTCTTGGGTCGTCCGTCTGCAATCAGTCCTTTGGGTACGGAGTACTGTCGCAATCATAGCCCACATGCAATGTACATCCAACGTGTGCCGCACGAGATCGTCCTCTTCCACCGTACTCTGTACTCTGTACTCTGTGCTCTGTATTTAATATAACCACCGCCCGCTTGTCCAAAGTGATTTGCACCCGTCTTTTTCTTTTTCTTTCATCTGCATTTCTGTCGCCCGTCTTTCTTCTGACGTTTCTTTCGTCTTGTTTTATTTACTTCTGTCATTCTTGGCCGTGTCCATCTCCCGCCCCGACCACTTCCGTGGCGTTTCGAGACTTATTATTCCCGACCGCATCTCATCTATCCTTATCAAGTTTAACACAGTTTCACACACACCCACACACCCACACACCAACCGCCCTCATGGTCTGGTCCAGGATCACGGGCCGATGGCTGCCCTACAACGACATGCAGCCGGTGGAGGCGTCGCCGTATAGAGCTTCTGATGGCACGGGCATCAACAACGGCGTCGTCGACAATGGCGTCGTCGACAATGGCAGCGGCAGCGGCAGCGGCAAAGAAGGCGCCAACCTCGCCTCGACCAACGTCCTAGTCGCTCAAGACAGCAACGGCGGCGACCGCCAGCCCGTCCTCGAGTCGGCCGAAGCCGGTGAACTGACGCTGGACGAGTCTGCACACGGCGGCATGGGCCGGCATCTGGGTGTATTTTCGACAACCTTTTTGATTGTCGGTCGGTGCGTCTTCAACCTCCTCTTCACTCTCTCTCACCTCCTCCTAACATACTCATACTAACCCTGCCCTCTGCTTCGAGAATTATCGGCACTGGCATATACTCAACGCCGTCGTCCATTACGGGCGGTGTTGGCAGTGTGGGCGCGGCGCTGATGCTGTGGGTTTTGGGGCTGGTCTTGTCGTTTTGCGGTCTCTGCGTGTGGCTCGAGTTTGGCTGCATGTTCCCGCGCAGTGGCGGCGAGAAGGTGTATCTCGAAGCCGTCTACCGGCGTCCACGGTTCCTGGCGACGGTGGTGTTTGCTGTCCAGGCCATTGCTCTGGGGTTCACGGCGTCGGGGTGTATCGTCTTTGCCTCGAATATCGTCGTTGCCGCCGGCCGCAACCCGGGCGAGTGGGAAAAGCGGGCCATCGCCATTGCCGTCATTGTCTTTGTGACACTCATCCATACATTTATCCCGCGCATCGGTGTGCAGCTGATGAATGTCATTGGCTCCATCAAGGTGATTATCTTGCTGTTCATCATTGTCACGGGCTGGGCCGTGCTGGGCGGCGCTGTGCACCACATCCCGGACCCGCACGCCAGTTTCCGCGACGCCTTTGCCCACTCGGCCACCTCGAGCAACCTGTACGCCACCGCCCTCTTCAAAGTGCTCAACTCGTACGCCGGCTGGTCGAATGCCGCCTACGTCCTCAACGAAGTCAAGCGGCCGGTCCACACTCTCAAAATTGCCGGCCCTCTTGGTCTCGGCATCTGCGGTGTCTTGTACCTGCTGGCCAACGTCGCCTACTTTTCCGCCGCCACACCAAAAGAGATTGCCGCCAGCGGTGTCACCGTCGCCTCCTACTTTATGCTCAAGGTCTTTGGCTCGACCGCCAGCCGTGTCCTCAGTGTCTTTGTCGCCATCTCTGCCCTGGGGAACGTACTGAGCATCACATTCGCCCAGGCCCGCGTCAACCAGGAACTCGCCAAGGAAGGCGTCATTCCCTTCCAGCGCTTCTGGGCCGGCACCTGGCCCGCCGGCGCCCCCTCCGCTGGTTTGCTCCTACACTTTATCCCCTCCTTTATCGTCATCGTGGCCATCCCCTTTGGCGACGCCTTCAACTTTATCGTCGACGTCGAAGGCTACCCCAGCAGCATCATCAATGCCTTTGTCGTCGTCGGCCTCTTGATTTTGCGCTGGCGCGCCCCGCAGCTTCCGCGGCCCTTCCGTGTCTTCTTGCCCATCGCCTTGTTGTTTTTGGTCGGCCAATGCTTTTTGTTGGTCGCGCCCTTCTTGCGTCCGCCGGGCGGCAAGGGCGATACCTCGCTGCCCTACTGGCTCTATCCTATTATAGGCATCGTGGTGCTGCTGGGCGGTGTTGTCTACTGGGCCATCTGGCGCAAGCTTCTGCCCAAGCTCGGCGGCTTTGCGTGGCGCCAGCAGAAGGAGACGCTGGCCGACGGGACGGTCGTCACCACCTTTTACAAAGAGAAGCAGGTGTAGGTTGGGGAGGAAGCTGGGAAATAGAGGGAAGAAAAGAGAAGAGAAGAAAAAAGAAAACAGAAAAAGGAGAGACGCAATGAAGCGAGTCCGAACAGCCAAAGTTAAGAATGTCGGTCCATCATCAGCACAGCCACTCATCGTCTGATGCTGGCACACGGTTGACATGTACACAATATTCGTAGTGACGGACAATTCACACATTTATTAAGCAATATGCTCTGCCACGGCTTCTCCATCGTCGGCCGTACGATCTGGGAGCGGGCTTGAAGCCTTCTCGTGACATCTCCTTGATATCCATCCCAAGAAAAGACGTGGGGTCTCGTCATATATTGCCTGCCGACAAAAGGGCCGTGTGCTGTAATTCACGCAGTCCGCGTGGGAATCTGGTGGAGAGCACGACAGGACAGAGAGTCGTGCATTTTCATCTGGACTAAATATGCATCTGTAAAACACGCGCATCTCCAGAATCTCAGATGAACCGTCTTGACTGCCACCCCTCTCACATCTCATCCTGGGGCGAAAGAGACCAGCGCCGCACTAGGACGACATGACAAGTAACGAACGTGTCTTTGGTGTCCAGCGTCGGCTCCGGTGGGTGACAGTTGGACGTACCTGAAAGGGCCTGGGGTTGCAGTTCGTGCAGCTCATCGCAGGGCCGATGCCGAGTTTGGCGCTTGCTGGTTTTTTTTCTACTTTTTGTATGCCATGTTGGCATACCCTTTAGGAAGGGAATCAAAGACGACTGCATTTGGAAGGATTTAGGATCTAGACCTTGCTATCTCCCCTATCGGAGGTGAAGTCGACAACCCAGGAATAAGACAGACATACTAAACGGAAACCGCCGAGAGTGATCGTCGCCCATAGATAGAGAGATAAGTAAAAAAGACGCAGTGGAAAGCCCCGTTTTGCCGTCCCATTTCTACCTCTTTTCCCTCTTTTTTACCACTTTTTCCTTTTTTCTGCCGTCGTTTCTCGATTTTAATGTTTAATCGTCCGGTCTGCTCTTGGAGCCCCCTCTCCCCTCCCCTCGTTTGTCCCCCCCCTCGTTTATGTACCTTTCCCCTAGTGGTATCGTCCCGGGGATCGACAAGCATCTTATCGCAGGCGTGCGCGGCAAACGAGTGGCTGTCTGCTGTCTTGCTGTACGAGGGTGGACAGCAGTGTAAATAATTAAGCTCTGTCTGTGGGGAGAAGAGGAGAAACACAAAAAACAAGACAGAAAAACAAGACAGAAAACAGGAGCTAAAGCGCCACCTGCACGGCCTGCAGGGTTCTATACACAAACCTGATAGATAAACAGCCACTTTATTTTTGTACAACGTATTACATATTCAAAGTCTGTCTGTCTCTAAATTCTGTCTCTCCAGAGGACGGAGTAGTTTGTAAGATACTACCGAATCCTGCCGCGGCCAATCTGGCCAATCTGGCCAATCTGGACCTCGATAGACATGACATCGCATGGCAAGCTTGGAGCTGTTGCAGATTGATCAAGGCCCTGTCTAGCAGAGCTGTCTATCAGTCTATCAGGAGCTATTTTGCATTTTGTACGAGCTATTATCCAACCATCTTATCCGTTTGCACACTGTAGATACATTGATATCGGACGGCATCGTCTTTAGTCTTTCCCCGTTCTTGATGATATAAAGTGTGACTGCTCGGCTGCTCCGTGCTGTTGATCGACAGAACGCGCTCTGAATATTTTGTGCCCATCGTGACCCCATTCCTTGTCCTGTCAGTCGCTTGTCAGTCGCTTGTCAGTTCCCTCTGGCTATCTTCTGACCCTCCTCTCGGGTTTCTCCCAGGCCATCGTCAGCTCGGCCTCCGCCTGTGTAACTACACTGGGTCGACACAGTTTTTATTCAGCCAGCTTTATTGAGGCTCTTGACTCTTTTGACTCATTTGACGCTCCTGACTCTGACCGGTCATTCCCCGACATCCTCTTACGTTCTTACGTCATACGCCCTACATTATTCTTCCTTCTCTTCTTTTCTCCTCCTCCTCCACAGCTCGACAACCTTGACCTTTTTTTTCTTGGCAGCCAGCCTTGACACCGGCTCATCTGTCACAACCTTCAAGACGACACCCCGCAACGTCTCACGATGGACACGAAAACGGTCTCCGCAGAGGCCCCCATCGCCATGGAGGTCACTGACTACGACAAGATGGCCACCGTCGAGGACCTGCCCGGCCTGCCCCAGACCGCCGAGGCCGACAACACCCCGGCCGTCCTCGACCACGAGGCCGAGCGCGCGCTGGTCTGGAAGTTTGACTCGCGGCTGCTGCCCGTCATGGCCATCATGTACCTCTTCAACTCGCTCGACAAGGCCAACCTCGGCAATGCCAAGACGGCCGGTCTCGAAAAGTCGCTGGGCCTGGCCGCCAACCAGTACAATATCATTCTGAGTGTCTTTTTTATTCCGTATGTCCTGACGGCGCCTATCTTGGGTGTCCTGGGCAAGAAGTTTGGCCCCAGCCGTGTGCTGCCCATCATGATGTTTTCGTTTGGCAGTTTTACGCTGCTGGTGGCGGCCGTCCAGAACTTTGGCGGCATTATGACTGTGCGCTGGTTCCTGGGCATGAGCGAGTCGGCCTTTTTCCCGCTGGTGATTTACTACCAGACCATGTTCTACCGTCGCGGCGAGCTGGCCCGGCGTCTCGCCATCTTTTACGCGGCCTCCAACATCGCGGGTGCGTTTGGTGGTCTGCTGGCCTTTGGCGTCTTCCACATCCACGGCGGCGCGTTCAGTGCGCCCAACGAGAACTGGCGGTACCTGTTTCTGGTCGAGGGCAGCTGCTCGGTGCTGTTCGCCATGTTTGCCTATTGGTACCTGCCGCGCACGGCGGCCGAGGCACGCTTCCTCACGCCCGCCCAGAAGGCGCTGGCCTACCACCGCATCGCCGTCGACTCGTCCGGCGTGGTCAACGAGCCGTTTGTCCTGCGCGACTCCCTGCGCATCTTCAAGGAGCCTACGACGTGGATGATCCTGGCGATCGAGATCTGCCTGGGCGTCCCGCTGCAGAGCGTGACCCTGTTCTTGCCGCAAATCATCGCCCGCCTGGGCTATGGCACCGTCAAGACCAACCTGTACACGGTCGCGCCCAACGTCTCCGGCGCCGTTGTCCTGCTGATCTTGGCCTTTGCCAGTGACTATACGCGCAAGCGCTTCCCCTTTGTCGCCGCCGGCTTCTTGTTTACCTTTGTCGGCTTCGTCATCTACGCCGCCATCGATGTCGAGCACGACTTGCATGTCGCCTACTTTGCCTCGTTCATGATGACCTGGGGCACCAGCGCGCCTTCGGTCCTGCTGGATGTCTTGTACAACAACAACATTGCCAACGAGAACAAGCGTCTCATGCTGACCAGTGTCGGTGTCCCTGCTGCCAACGTCATGGGCCTCGTGAGCTCCAACATTTTCAGGACGCAAGACGCGCCGCGCTACATCCCGGCCCTGGCCACGACGGCGGCCTTTGGCGGCGCCGGTCTGGTGCTGACGCTGATGCTGGGCGCCTACATGATGATCGACAACAAGCGCCGCGACCGGGCGCAGGGTGTTGCAGTAAAGGCCAAGGACATTCCGACGGAGAAGCTCTATGAGGGTCCCAAGTCGCCAGACTTCCGCTGGTTCCTGTAGTCCAAAGGCAAAGGGTGCGAAGCAACGAGGGTGTTGAGCAGAAAAGGGACGAGAAGGACGGGATGAAGAAGGAGGCAGTAGTTAGAAGACATGATACCATCAAAAGATACCAACACAAGATACCAGAGAATAAAGCAAAAAACACTTTCACAATTACATGTCCGACCCGTATCTGTACCATGGTCCAAGTGCTGTTGACAAGACCACGGCTTTTTCAAGGCCAGTGCGATCCCCCTTTCTCTTTGCTCCTTTCTCCTGGGAAGAATACTCGGAAAAGGAATCACAACAATCTGCGGCAAACCGGAGAACGATCGTGTGGTCGTCTCAGAATCCAAGGATATGAAGGGTGTGCTTCCTCCCTGCAAAGGGCAGAAACACTACCATCCAAGAACCCCTTTCCGGCCGGGTCATAACGTAGGCGTAGAAAGGAAACAATATCACCATAGCAAAAGCAAAAGAGCGGACACAGAAACAGACGTGAACAGAAAATAAAGAAAATTTTGTAGTTTTTTGCATTTTTTGTTTGTACCAAAACAAAAACCTGGAAAACCCCGTTCTACCCCTCCACTTTTTGCATGTCCTCTCAGTCTCAAGACGGAGCAAAACAAAACTGTCCCTGCTTTCCACGGTCGTCGTCGTCGTCGTCGTCACAAGGCGTCACAAGGCGCCATAAGGAGTGGTCCATCGTGTCGTCGTACAGGGCGCACGGCGGTCGTGCCGGCTCGGTTTGTCTTGTTTGTCGTCGAGAAATCGTGAGGGTGGTCAAAAAGAAAAAAAGGCCGCTTTTCCGGTCCCGGCGCCGCGGGAGCAAGAAAACAAGAATGACAAAATCGGAGTCGTAACAGTACCGGGTGGCGGTCCGTCAATTCGTTTTATTTTGTATTGTATTGTATCGTTTGGTTTTTTATTTTTCCTTCATCCCCCATCCCCGTCAAACATCATTCACCAGACACCGGCAGAATTTACCGGATCGGGTTCCAGACGTTCTTCAGGAAACCGTCGCGCTGGGCCAGGCGGTTGAAGGCATCGTCGGCCTCACCCTGGGCACGGACGAAGCCGCTCAGAGCGTAGACCTGGTTCTCGCCGGCAATGGCGCGGCCGTTCTCGTCGACCTGTGGGAGAAGTAAAGTCAGCATTTTGTCTAGAGCGGCGTCTCGTCTCGTCGTCTTTCATCGATCCTCCTTTTCCTCTCCGTCTCGTCCTCGATGCCTCCTCTTGATCCTTCTCTTGCCGTCTCGAATCGGGTCCGAGAGCGCAGCCGCGTCACGTCTTTCAGTCTTTCAGCAGCACTTCCCGCTACCATCGACGGATCCATGCCCTCCCCTCTCCTCCTCCTCGACGTTCGTTTGTCGTACCTTGGCGACCGAGATCTGGACGGAGCTGTGGTCCTTGGCCTTGATGATGCGGCCAGTGGCAGAGCACTTGCGCGGGACGTAAAGGTCGACGATCTCACCCTTGTCGTTCTCCATGGCTGCTGATTTTTGGTGGTAGAGGAGGGGTGGTGGTGATTGTGGTTGACGAAAAAGTTGAAGGCGAAGAGCGGTGGTGGTGATGGTGATGGGAGGGGAGATTTCGACAGGTTTGGTGCAAAAAAGAGGTAGGCCAGCAAAAAGAGTGCAATTTTCGCTAGACCACTTTTTTTGCAGCCCCAAAGTCGCTCTGCACAGTGTCTGGCCTGCGGTGGTTCCCACACAAAAAGCCAGAGGGGTTGGAATATTTTTGCTCCGGGCCAGCACTAGTGGGGGAAAACGCACAAAATTCTTTTCTCTGAAAAATTTGTGGACTCATGGATTACTTAAGTTGGACCCACTTTATGGGCGTGCTGCGTCATCTGACCGGACATGTGACTGCGCGCCGCTAACGCGTGGCGGCTCTTTGATAGACTCCACTGTTTTTAGTGAGAGGGGCAGCACGCACTGTAATTCGTACACGGTCCTGTGTGCAGTAATACGTCGTATCGCCGCCTGTTTTGGCGTGCCAACCGAGACTTCACGCGTGCCCCTTAAACAGTCAATATTGATTGCCCAGCGACCATCGCGATTGCACCTTTTATGCCGTGACTCGACCTCCAAACGGCTTGCAGCAACACATCTGCAACACTGTCTCGTCTACGGCGACTAGGATGCGCACTGCGCATATCTCAACGCGCGACAATGGCTCGTAGCGAATCGCGAGTCAACGCCGGCGCCGGCGCCGGACCGCCCGGCCTTTGCGACGTCATTCTCTTGTCTTCATCGCCCGTATTGCCTCCAGCCAGACCCCTCACAACACTGTCGACGACGGAAACGTCCAGGCCGGCATGGCGCGACAGACATTTCAATCTCCCTTTGCTCAGCAGCGATCCACCAGAAGCCGCGACGCGAAGCGGACCATCAGCTGGTGATACTCGTTCAAAATACTTTGCCAACAGCCAGATGCTCGCCTCTTCTCAACCAGCGACTCTCCCAGTCGAAGCAGACCTGCCGCCAATACCCAAAGAAAAGCCGCCAAAATATGTGAGCGGCGACCTCGAGTCGGCTCTGCAGCGACGCCGCGACTGGACACCGCCGCCAATCGACACTGTGATGCCCGCTGGCGAGACCACTCGTCAACATCACCACCCGGCCGACTGGTCTTCTTCGCCTGGCGAGCTGGTCAGCCGCTCGAACAAGGTCTTTAAGAGTCTGCAGACGAGTTATGGCTGCAAAGAGGACGAGAGCCAGCCGAGCAACAGACCGGCCGCGACGAACACCACCGCCACCACCTCCACCACACGAGAAAGCTCGTTTACAAAACGGAAAGCCATCGAGGTCATTTCCATTGGCGACGCTGCACAGTCCACAGCAAGCCGCGAGACCTCGCCGACCAAGTCCAAGGCTCCTAAGAAGAAGATGCGGACGTTGACCGAGCTGGCAGTCGCCGCCTATGCCGACTCGACAGTGACGGGTGGTGGTGTTGCGACAACAAAGACGACAAACACGGCGAAGACGACAAACACGACAACAAAGAGACAACTCGAGGTGCTGGATGCGAACCTGCCCATGGCCGAGCCCGAGGTGCGCCCAGGTCTGCCCATGTCGAAGCTGCGCAAACTCAAATCGGCGCGCGCCACGGCAGCAGCCAAGAAGCCCCGGGGAAAGAAGGCGCCAGCACCGCGCAAGCCTGTCTTGTTGTCGCCCGAGTCGGCGCACAATGCAGCTGCGCGCCAGGACTTTTTGTTTGGCACGTCCAGCCAGCTAGCGACAGAACAGTCGCCAACGTTTTTGCGGCACCTCCACACGGCTATGCAGGCGTCCAATCGTGATGCTGCAGAGGAGCTTGAGAGAGAGCCGGGCCAGCCGGGCCGCCTGCTCGATATTATCGACGAGTTTGAGTTTGACTCGGACCCAGAAGTCAGCATGGTCGACTTGACCAACCAAAAGACACCGGCACCACTGATGAAGAATCAAATCAAGCAAACGAAGCAGCTGTGGGGTGCAGCCGCGCGCGGTGAACACGGCCTGCTGAGAGACAATGTTATTGATCTTGAGGATGCCATTGAGTTCCCCGAAGATCCACACCAGGTTATTGCCATGGCGCAACGGGCAGCTGAAGAGGCGATCCCTCTTGCGGAAGCTCAAGAGGAGGCTCAGCCGGCTGTACCGACAGCAACAGCAACACAAGCGACGCAGCGCGGAAAAGGCAAGCAGACTACGAAAGCAAAGGCAGCTGAAATGAGCAGCACAGCTCCAGCATCAACAGGAGCTGAGAAAACAGCAACACAAAAGCCGGTCAAAGAAACGAAAGCATCAAAAGCCAAGACAGCCAAGGCCGCCAAGGCCACCAAGGCAGCAAAGGAGAAGGAGCCTCCAGTGCGTCCCAACTTTGGCATTTTGTCGACACCTCAGCTCACGAAAAAGGTAGGCGACTATGGCTACAAGACGATGAAAGCGCGGTCGGCCATGATTGCCCTGTTGAATGAGTGCTGGGACGCGCAACATCCAAATGCGGCGCCGGCCGAACGACCAGTGCCTGCTGCTCCTTCCTCGGCATTGCCAGTGACGGCGGACGCCACTGCTCCCGGTACCACCGAGGCAGAAAAGACACAAGCCAAAGCAAAAGCACCACGCGTCACGAAACCAAAAACAACAGCTGCTACACAGCCTGCTCAATCCACTATTCGCGGCCTGACCACATCAACATCACCACGCGCTGCTATTTTCTTGCCCAAGGGCAAGGGCGGTGTATCGCCGTCTGCTGCACGAACTGCGGCTCTCCACACCACTTCTAGACTGGCAGCCAAAGCGACAGCCAAGCCGAGTGCAAAAGCCATGGCAGCAGCATCAACAGCATCGGCAAAAGCTGCTTCACAAGCACGCAAGGCTCCCATGGTCTTTGAGATTGACGACTCGGAATCCGACGGCCGCTTCTCATCGCCGGAGCCGGAGCCGTTGGCTATCAGTCAACTCGACGAGGACATCGACATCGACGAGGACATTGCCATCGACGAAAACGAAGACGACATTGTGGCCACGGACCTCGACGAGGACGACAACAGCGACATGGACAATGACGAGGCCGACATGTCGCTGGCCGATGCGCCGCTCACCTACGAAGAGTCGGAGCTGTTCCGCTACATTGCCACGGCCGTCACCAGTGCGCCAATGAGCAACGACCCGGCCGCGCCGTCGTGGCACGAGAAGATTCTCATGTACGACACCATTATTCTGGAGACGTTTACGGCGTGGTTGAATGATGGGCCACTCCGCAAGGCAGGCTACGCAGGTGTCGATGTCTTGCCGGGCGACGTCAAGAAATGGTGCGAGTCCAAGAGCGTGTGCTGTACATGGCGGAAGAACCTGCAGGGCAAAGAGAGGAAGTGGTGAGATGATGGCACTGGGTGGGTTTTGCATTTTTTTTTGGGTTTACGGCGTGCGTCTGTACGCGCATTGCATTGGCTACCAGCCGCTTGGATTGGACTGGCGTTATGACTTTGGACGGCTCTTTGGACGACTCTTTGGACGACTCTTTGGACTTATGATTTGGAATACGAATGCGTTAATGTCTCTTTCTTCATTTGAACTTTGTCTCTTCTGTTTACTGTACTTTTGATGACCAATGAACAGCAGCCTGACTTGTGCTCTCACCCATGCGTGGCGGCATCTCTCGGCCAGAGCATAAAACAATGCACGCAGTGTCCTGGAAGGACGACGGGCCGGTTCTTGCAAGCATTTGTTATGCAAGAGAAGCCAAATAAGGTAAAGAAGGAGAGAAGGAAAGAAGGGGCGTGCAAGTGCGGAGAAAGCCCCGAGCTCCAGGCCGTTGGTGCGCTTCTTGTCCTTCCCCCGCCTTTTCTCTCTTCTCCACCCGAAAGCCGCCCAAACCCCTACAAACCAAAGCCAATGACGCCGCTATCGCTGAACGCGCCCAAGATCCAAGGCTTGCCTACCTCGGCATCGCCGCTAAGCGTTATCCGCCCACCGCTCCAATGTTCCAATGTTTGACACTTACACGGGACAACAGGCCAACAGAACAATAGTCATTCAACGACCGCTGGCTTGCACTCTGGATCGCACTCGCACTCTTACCCCTCTTACGCTCTCGCTCTTTCACTCCTGGCACTTCTTAGACTCCTGGACTTCTTAGGGTCGTACACGCCCACCACACCATGCACGGTCTACGTCCAATGGGAGCACCGTCTCGGCTTACAAGAATAGCAGTAAACGGCCATCACCAACAACAGCGACTCCTCTTTCACGTGCTGCACCGCACCTCTGTCACATCTCAACACAGATCCTACACTCTGATAACATCCCACAGGCCATCTGCCCTCCCTTTGATCTCGACGTCAGCTTCTGCCTCCGCAACTCGCCGCGCTTTCCACGACACATCCTCCCTCCGCGACACACCCGCCGACATGCCCGCCCCCAAAGACAAGAAGAAGGGCGGCCCGCCCAAGACACCCAGCGTCCCGGCGCCCAGCTCCAGTGTCGTTGTCATCTCGCCTCAAAACGAGATTCTGCTGCTGCACCGTCGCCAGACCGGCACCTTTTCGTCTGCCCACGTCTTCCCCGGCGGCAACCTGAGTCCCTTCCACGAGGGCGACATCACGCCGGCCGTCGACAGCCCTGAGCGCCATGTTGACGGGCCCTCGTACCGCATGGCTGCCATCCGCGAGACGTTTGAAGAGAGCGGTGTCCTGCTGGCACGGGCCGCCGGCCAGGAAGCAGTGGCATCAACCGAAAACCGGGCACTGCTGCAGGTCGAAGAGGCGGCCAGCAAGAAGGCGCGTGTCGCCGTGGCCAACGACAAGGTCCGTTTCCGAGAATGGTTGGAGAGTGTCGGTGCCGTTGCCGATAGTGGTAAGTCCCCGCGCCACGCGCAGCATCTGAAGATACACATAAATATACACATAAATATACACACCCGCTAACCGTCAGAAAACTTAATACCCTTCACGCGCTGGTTGACGCCGCCCAACTTGGCCCGTCGCTACACCACACAAATGTACCTCTACTTTTTACCGCTTGCCGACAACACCAAGACGACGTCCGACGCCGGTGCCGCCGCCGATCTCGACAACAGCAACAACAATGGCGGCGCCTCGGCCGACCAGACCGAAGTCACCGAGGCCGAGTGGGCCACCGCCCAGGCTTGGATCGACCGTGCCCGCAACAACGACATTATCCTCTTCCCGCCGCAGCTGTACATTCTGTCGCTGCTGGCGCCGCTCTTGAAGGGTCCTTCATCTCTTCCGGCAGGCACCTCGCCCGCCGAGCACTACGCCGCCGAACGCCGTGCCGTCCATGATCTCGTTCATAGCGGACCCGCCCCCGACGAAGACAAGGCCACGTTCGTGTCCTTTGCCGACCGCGTCATCAGCCCGCGCGGGATCGGCATGCTGCCCGGCGACGATCGGGGCCGTGCTGTGCTGGCGCTCGACTACCCCGGCCCAGAACTCAAGAACAGCGGCCGCGGCGGTGACCATTACCGTGTCGTCGTTGTGGGCAACATGCCACCTGGCCCGCCGCGCGATCTGGAGCTGGTGAAGCGGGCCGATGTGCTGTCCAAGATGGAGCTGAAACCCAAAGTCAAGGCAACGGGGAAGTTGTAGAGGACGTTGTAGACGAGAACGACGGTGGAGGGTGTAAACAGATGTGACCATCTGCCTGTATTCCGTACAAATATAGAATCTGACATGCACATACTATTTATGAGATACCATAATCTTATCATCTATTAATATTATCTTATCGAGTGCCGTGTATCTTCTTTCCGAGTGACGTTTGTAGCGAAGACGACCCGCGAATCATAGATAGGCCGAACTTGTTTGCCGACACTGGATTGGCTACTTTGTACATTTAGAGTGGCCCTTAGTAGTCCGTAGGAAGGGAACCGCACCGGCGCCAGTTTTGCGGGCCCGCTTTGGCGGTGTCGTTGCCGTTGTACGACGTACCTACGACGTACGTAGCGACTGCGCTAGCCAAGGGCCTATGCCGTAGGACCCCCTATGACCCCCCTATGACCGACATGTCGACCCCTCTAAAAGGAGCAAAAGCCCAGCCCATCGATAAACTTGTCCTAAAGCGAGCGTTTGGGGCCCCACGTGACTGTCAACCGAGGCAATTGGAGGCGAAAGATGAAAGATGAAAGATGAAAGAAAGCCTTGCAGAAAAAGCCAGTCAGACAAACGATAATAAAGATATCAATTGCTCACCATTTTTGCTTCTTTTGACAGTCCATTGACCCCAAATTTCCTGTTATCTCTCAGAATGGCAATTCGAGTTGCTGCCCGGTCGCGGAGAGTTCCGGCTGCCGGTCTTTCAGAATTGGGTGTGTTTTTGAGGTTTGGCGTACGACGTAATACTCCGTTTTTTGATGTGTATTGGGTGTTTTTAGACACTTGTTTGGTCCTTCGTCCTCCAAAAATGCCGTTGATGGATCGTCTTGGCATTCTAGAGTGTATCCATCTGCTCGGTTTCGGCGCCAATACCTCGAAAGCCGCCGAACCTTTCTGCATGCAAGTGTGATGTAATTACGGTGAGTCGACAGGGTGCGTCTGCACCCTGTCAAGCTTTGCTTTCATCCTCCATCCCTCATCCTTGCCGTGAGCCGTGCGCCGTGAGCCGTGAGTTGTTTATTATTCAACTCGCATCGAACTCCGTACAGAGAGGAGACCAGCATCCGTCGACAGCCGCCCTTTCGGTCCTTTTCAGATCGTGATTCCCCTTCCCCTGCTCCTTCCCCCTCCTCTGCTGTCCTCCGTAGATCGCACCTTCCGTCTTCCAACCTCGGGATTTGTACGGACAGGTGGAGTGCTCGCCGAGTCGAGAGGACTGCATGGATCGTGCCTGCCGTCCTCGGCCTCGCTCTGTGGGCACTTCTCTAGACATTTTTATTAGGGTTTTCTCTGGACCTTCTCGTTTTGGCTTCCTTCTCTTTTTGGCTTCCTTCTCGTTTTGGCTTCCTTCTCGTTTTGGCTTTTTTTCGTCCTTCTGGGCTCCTTCCTCTCGAGATTCTCTTTTTCTAGGCCTTTTTTTTTAAGCCTTCTAGCCCCTCTTGTTGCGTCATCCCAAAAATTGGTACTTCTTCTACAAACTACCCTGGCTCCTACGACGTGCTCCGTCCATTGATTACAAAATTTGACGGCATGTAAGATACGGCAGTCAAAGCTCAGTAAGGTCTAACTTGCGCCGCCCAAAAACAACGGCGCGGCTGGCGCTCGCTGGCGCCGCTAATGATCGCTGGTGTCCTCTGGCCTTGTGACTTTTTGTGACTTTTTCCTGCTTCGCACGCAAATGACATAAGCGGCCTAGAAAGCCAAAGGCAGAAAGCCAGAAAGCTAGAAAAGCTTAGATACCTGCGCTACCCACCAAATGCCATCCAAACTCCTTGTACTGTCACTCGCAGTACCCGCAGCAAAACGTGCCTGCCGTCTATCATTCTGCGAGCCGCTGTCGCTCCTCCCCGATCCGGCTTGATTTTTCGTGGCTTCCATGTTCTCGTCCGCCGTTGACGCCCTACGCCCTATGCTTGCTGCACGCTCCTTCCTCACTTTCCCTTGTCTTTTCATGTCTTCTCGTGCTTCTCCCCTTCGTTCCTTCCCATCAATCACACCGGACTGTAACTCTGCCGCCATATTTTGTGCATGCATCCACTTGGACACACCGTCCCTTCCTTCTCTCTCTGGCTTCTGACAGCCATTGCGCAACAACCCACGCCCTTCCTTCCCATTTCACTGGACCGTCCTAGTCAGCAGAACCACCAGAACCACCAGAACCACCAGAACCAACCGCCATCCACACCTTCCTGCACTGCACGTTTGACGGTTCCGCATTTCTCTTCTTTCTCTTCTTTCCCTTTCTCTTTTTTCTCCTTCATTTCCTTTTCTTCTTTCTCGCTTGTCCCCTTTTCCTCTCCCAGCCTCAAAAGAGTCCACAACTCCGACAACTCTACTCCTCTCTTCTCCAACCACCAAACGACAACTGCATCCACACAGGCTCCCGGCCCGCGACAATTGGAGATGAGGCTTTTATAGCTGGCTGCTTCTCGTCGTCAACCTCGTCCGCCTCCCACCACCACTTCCAATAGTCCCAAGTACGGAGTACACGCTTCCACTCATACAAGGCCGGCTGTCTACTACTGCGTCTCCGCCTCTCATTGGCTGTCGCCGTTGTTTTTGCCCGCCTCTTTTGCCCATCGCTTTGGCGGCTTCTTCCACTTTTGGCTCTTATTACTTTTTGACTCTTTTTCTCCATTTTACATTTGCCTTTCTGCCTTTGTTTTCCTTCTTTTGTTCTCTTTTCACCTTCCCTCCCCTTCGGCCCTGCGATTCTCGGTCACGTCTTGTCGTCGCCTTGATCATTCCTCTTCTTTTTTCTTCTCTTCTTTTCTCTTATTCTCTGCTCTCCCTTGATTTATCCTCCCTCTTCTTCTACTTCTCTCTTCTAATCTCTCCTCCTATCGTCCATTCATCTCCGTCACTATCCGCATCGTCTCCATTTTTTCCCTTCTTCCTCTTTCCTCCCCCTCAACCCCTCCCCCCTGTCTTCTTTTCCTCCTCCTTCTCGCCATCCGCCACTCGCTTCTCCAACCGAATCATGGCCGACAACTCTTTCAATCTCCCTCCCCAGCAAACGCCCGGCCTCGAATCGCCCTCGCCAAGTGTCACATCACATCATGACGCATATACACCGATCGCCCCGTCGGGCAACAACTTTTCCAACCAGACGCCGGACCAGAGCCAGAATCACAGCCAGAATCACAGCCATAACCACCATGTCGCCGGTCAGGCCCATGCGCACGCCGCAGCGCAGCCCATGCCACCCATGACAGGCGCCACCGTCTACACGCCCACATCCGCTCCCAGCTCCGAACTGAATCCGCGCAGTTGTGTCACTTGCCGTCGCCGCAAGGTTCGCTGCGACAAGCTCATGCCCTGCTCCAATTGCCGCCGCGCCATGGTACCCTGCATCTTCCCCGCGCCCGAGCGCGCCCCGCGCCGGCCCCGGCGCAAAGACCCCGTTGCGCTCAAGCCACACCAGTCCAGCGAGCGCGAGATTGAGCTGCTCAAGCGCCTGCGCAAGCTCGAGGGCATTGTCGAAGAGCTGAGTGGGCAGGTCGAGATGGAGGCTACAAGCGGCAAGTTGCCTCCTAGCAATAGCAACTCGCCCGAGGCGGCCACTGGCGGCAGCGACGGCAGCAACCCAACGCGCACGAGTCTGGACCACGGCGCAACGCCGAGCGCTTCAAGCTCGTGGGCCCAGTCGCCCAAGCTGGCGCATGCAACGCAAGGCGGTACGTCGGGCAATAGCCCGGGCCGCCTGGTAGGCCGCAACTCGAGCTACGGCTCGCTCATGAAGCAGACCAAGGATACGCAGAAGCAGCTCGGCCGCCTGATGATTAACGACTACGGCCGGTCGCGCTACGTGAGCAGCGCTTTTTGGAGCAAAATCAACGACGAGGTGTGTACCTTTTATTTATTGTGTTTTCCCTTACCGCCGTACCTTGTTGGTGACTGTTGGTTCCTGACTATTTCCCTGCACTTACTAATCACAATATGCGCTCTCCGTATAGCTCGACGAACTCCGCGCAGAGACACAGCGCATTTCCGAGCCCGACAGCGAACTGTCTGATGCCGATAGCACGCCCGGCCACGACGAAGACCGGCCCGAGGCCGACCACCATGCCTTTATCTTTGGCTTTCAGTCGAGCACCGTCGATCTGCGCCCGCTCCACCCATTACCCTCGCAAATACCCTACATCTGGCAGGTGTACCAGGAGAACGTCGACCCGGTTGTCAAGATCCTGCATATTCCGACAACCAGCAAGGTTATCCGTGATGCTCGCACCAACCTTGACAACATCTCTCCCGCAGCGGAGGCACTGATGTTTGCCATCTACTACGCTGCGGTCAACTCATTAGAAGAGAGCGAGGTACGTGTTCTCATTGCTTTGCTTCGCTACCGTTATATCCCATTTCAATTTCAAATCATGTATTAACAGCTTCCAGATTCAAACAAACTTCATGGCCGAAAAGAATACGCTTGTCAACAAGTACCGTTTTGCGCTCGAGCAGGCCCTTGCCAAGGCCAACTTCCTCATCTCGGCCGATCTCGTCACCCTCCAAGCCTTTGTTCTGCTGCTCGTCCTTGTCCGCAGGCAGGAAGATACCCGCCTTGCTTGGACCCTCACAGGTCTGGCCATCCGCATCTGCCACTCCATCGGCCTACACCGCGATGGTACCAACTTTCCAAACCTGTCACCTTTCGAAACCGAGATGCGCCGCCGCCTGTTCTGGGCCCTCTGCATTCTCGACATGCGCTGCGCCGAGGATCAAGGTACCGACTTGACCATTCTCGAGCAAGGCGTCGACACTCTACCACCCCTCAACATCAACGATACCGACATCAGCCCCGAGAGCACGTCGCTCCCACCTTCGCGTCAAGGCGCCACCGACATGACCTTTGCCCTGATCCGCTTCGAGATTTGCCGCGTCGCACGCCGCCTGCATGCTATCCATTCGGCGATGGGCCCGATTGACCCGAGTGATGCGTCGCTGACTCTCGAAGACCGCGAGCGCATGATCCATGAAGTGTACGACCGCGTTGAGAACGTCTATCTCAAGCACGGCGATGCGCAAAGTAACCCCATGTTCTGGGTGGCCGCGAACATTGCCCGCGTCATCTGCGCGAAGATGACGCTCGTCATCTACCAGCCGGTCCTGTTCCCGGGCCCCGGCAACGAGGCCATGTCGCGCGATGTTCGCGACCGTCTGTTTACAGCCTGCACGGAGCTCTTTGAGTACAGCTATATTCTGACCATGGACTCGCGCACCAGGCAGTGGCGCTGGCTGTTCCAGACCTACACCCAGTGGCAGGCTGTCGCATACGCTCTGATTGAGGCTGGCCGCCGCCCATGGAGTGCCTCGGTTGAGCGTGCCTGGAACGGCCTCAACTCAATCATGTCGTCCACCAAGCCGCACGATCACCAGAAGATGACCGACAACGCATCGCTGTTTGTGCCCCTCAAGACGCTGTACAACAAAGCGCACAAACACAGAGCCGCCGAGATTGAGCGCCTACAGGCCGACCACGAAGAAGTCGCCCGCCTCGATAAGGAGGACCGCTCGCGCCTCAACCCGACCATGTTCTCTGTCTACCACGGCAGCCTTGACGGCCTGCAGTGGCGCGAGCGCTGGTTGCGCCTGGTCGGTGCGCCGGAGCTCATCGATGTGCCCGCACCAGCCCCTACGGCAGCGTCCTCGATGAATCCCTCGACCCAGAACTCCTCGACGCCCATTGGCGACGTGTCGACAAACAAGGCGGGCGGCAATCTCCAGATGCAGCAAATGCTGCCACAGCCTCCGATGGCACACGGCCAGCCGACAGGCCAGGATCAGCAACAGCAACAACAGCAGCAGCAGCAGCCCGGCTCCAGCGACCCAATGTACCCGGCCAACAAGGTTCTCGACAACGTCTTTGCAAACCCCGCTTTTGAGACGGCCGACCTGTACTCGGTGCTGAACCTAGGCCCCAAGGACGGTGCTGCTGGCCCTGCCGAAGTGTTTGGCACGTTTTCTGGTACGGACATACCGCGCCAGGACTTGGCGCTGGCCGCGTACTCGACAGATCCCTCGCTGGCCTTTTCCAACAACCCGGCCCTGGCTGCTGGTGGTAACGGTGCCGGCAGCGGAGCCACCTCGCAGTCTGAGGCCACACCGCTCGTCGACGCGATTGTCAAAGACTACCCGCCGCCGTGGCTGTGGACCACCGACAACATGGGAAACGGCGCGAACCAGTTCCCGGGTATGCTGGGCGACGCAAACGACATGAAGATGGACGACATGGACGAGAACTTTGACTGGCAAGATTTTAGCCAGACGCTGGGCGGCATGTCCAACGGCGTGTGGAGCTCACACGGTCTGTAAATGGACGCCGTCTTGACACTTTTTTTCTTGGCGTTTTCTTATTACCTGGAGTACGACACAAGGGCGCATTTTCTTTTTGAGAAGCATGGAGAAGCATGGATAGAGGTGTATTGAGGATTGCTGGTTATATTTTGTCTATGGCGTACGCTGCTTCTGGTTTTTCATAGTTGGTTTTTGCATGTTTAAATTTCTCGGTGCTTTTGGTGCTTTGGTGCTTTTGGTGCTTTTGGTGCTTTTGCTTTTGGTGCTCTTCGTCTTTGGCGCGATTTGCTTGCTCGCATTTTTGTTGGATCATCGATTTGTTAGAAGGATTGTATGGTGTTCTAGATACGGACAACGGAGATTTTTGTGTTTTAATATCATTTTGTCGACATCCATTGGGGAGTTTGTCTGTTTAGTACGTTCGTACTGTTCATAGTTGATAGGAAGATACCCGGTTGGAGCACTCTGTATGGAATATGGAGTACATGAATATGCTTTGCAAAGTGTAAGTGCATCATAACGATTGGTCGATGAGTCGTCGTGCCAGTTGAAGACAGAAGACAGCTTGAAGTGGCCCACTTTTTCTAGGCTAAGCTAATACAGCCAAGCTTCCCTGCGCGCTGCCTACGCCTCAACGTCACCAAACATCAACCCACTTTCGAGTCAGCCTCGACCATTTCGCGTCGCTCTCGACACTCCTCCCTTCCCGACTACTTTCGTCATGGACGACAGCCGGGCATGGCGGCTCCTGCCGGCCACCCACCCCGACGTCCCCGTCCTCCTCGTCGCCACCTCGTTCGGCCCGGCCGCCTACAGCGTGTTTGTCACGGACCTCGCCCACGTCTGGGCCGAACGCCTCGAGCGCCGCGACATTTGCATGCGCGCGTTCCAGGAGAACACGACCATTGACCCGAGCTACGACAATGAGCAAATGAGCGTGTTTCTGGGGAAGCTGCAGGCCGCGTTCGAGGGCGACGCCGACGCGCGGCTGTCGATTGCCCTGTCGCCCAAGCAGGAGGGAGACCTGGTGCTGCACACCACATCCGACCTGCCGGCTGGCCTGCAACCCCTGAAGTGGCCCATCTACCTCAAGCAGCAACCCGCGACCGCCATTGCGTCCGACCTGGTCGTCCCGCTGATCCAGAATCGCGCAGCACACCAGCGCGCCGAGGCACGACTCGTGGCGGCCCTTCGAGACAAGGATGCCGTCATCAACAAGCTGGCGGACAAGCTGGAGGCCATGGGTGCGGGCGTGGAGAGTGCGTTTCCGACACTGGTGGGCGGAGGCGGAGGCAGTGGCGGTGGAAGGGGCAGTCGCAAGGTTTCGAGGGCCGACATGGAAGCGCGGGTACGAGGACTGGCGCCATTCGACGAGGCAAGCTTCCGGAAACAAATGGAGAAGGAGGCCAAGAGAAGCCGTGTGGACGATGACGATGACGACAATTTAGGCAAGACGACAAAGCTGGTGGAAGAGGCCTTTGGCAGCGGCAACGACCTGCAGTACGACGCCGACGCGGCAGTGGGGACATCTTCACAATCATCGTCGACACTCGAGGGTTGGTGGCAGGAGCTGGGAACGGGCCTCGGTGTGCCGATGAGCCGCGCCGGCCCAACCAAGGGTAGCAACAGCCAGCAGTCTGCCAACAGCAACGGCGAGACCATGGACGTTGACCAGCAAGCCGAGGACGGGTTCCAAGAGGCGACACCAAAGAAGGCCAAACCGGCAAAGAAGGACGCCGAAGAAGCAAAGCCAGTGGCGGAGACACCGCCATCACCAACACCGGCAAAACCAAAGGCAGGACTGGGCAAGATTGGCGGCCGTCTCGGCGCAATCGGAAAGAAGCCCAAGGCAGCCAGTCCGCCACCGCCCCCGCCCGACAACGATGGCTCGGGCGACGAGACAGCTTCTGACGCAGACGACTTGGAACCAGCAAAGACGAGAGCGGCTGAAAAGAAGGAGGCCCGGGAGGCGGCTGTCGAGGGCGACGACGACAAGGAGCCAGCACCTACAGGCACTGCACCATCACTACGAACAAAGCCAGTGAAGAAGGGACTCGGTCGCATTGGTGGAAAGAAAAAAGCGCCTACGCCAGAGGTAGAGCCAGAGGTAGAGCCAGAGCCAGAACCAGAAGCCGCCGACAGTCCACCGCCCAAGCCAGCCCCCGCCAAAGCCAAGGGAGGCCTCGGCCATATTGGCAAGGGCAAGACTGCAGCCGCCAAGAAGGAACCAGCAGACGATCCGGACGAAGAAGATACTGGCAAGCGGAAAGCAGCACAAGAGGAAGAAGAGGCCAAGCCGGCTGCAGCGCCTCTACCACCCAAAGAAGATGCGAAGAAGAAGGCCGAAGTTTTACAAAAGGCCGTGGAAAAGCACGCCGCGCCAGTACGCAAGAAGCGGAAGTTTTGAACGAACGGTAAAAACGGCAAAAACGGCCGTTATGATTACAAATGAAAGTATGAATAAGTACAAGAAGAAAGAACTGTACAGAGTACTCCGTACACGAAGAAATAAATGAATGAACAACACCAACTCTCACTTCTCACAGGCTACGCTGTGTCCTAGTTGAAGCCCTTCCAGACATCAACGCAGGTGACATCGAGCGCAGCCTCGTCCATGTTGAGGCAGTACGACTGGTTGCCGCCGCTGGGGCTGACGACGTCAATGTCAATGGCCGAGATGCCGCTGCAGACGGCCGTGGACGAGCAGGCAAAGGCGCCAATCTCGGGCGCGTACTTGGTCGAGGTGGTGCCCTGGAAGTTGCGAAAGACAATGTTTGTGATTGTCAGCGGGCTGGGGTACTCGGTGCACAGCGTCAGGTTCTTCTGGCCGTAGCACTGGGTGATTTCAATGGCATAGTCGACATTGTCAATGAGCATGCCATCATACGTCACATTGTCGACGCGGCCGTCGCCGCCGCCGCCCTGGAGCTCGCCGGACACGGCCGAGGGGGTGTTGGGCCACACCTTGATGCGGGCGCCATCGGTGGCGCTGTGCATGCTAATGTTGCCGACCCAGATGTGTTCGACAATGTCGTACTCGCCGACGTACTGGCCGAGGCTGCCGACGGAAATGCCGTGGCTGCCGGTGCAGGACAGCGACTGGACGAGGATGTTGGTGCTGTTGGGCTTGAAGGAGACGCAGTCGTCGCCATTGACAATGACTGAGTTCATAATGGTGACGTCGGAGCTGCGGTAGGTGTCCCAGCCATCGGTGTTTTTGGCGACATGGGCACTCGACGATGCACCGCTAATGGAAATGTCGCTGAAGACGACGTTGCTGGCATTGGCGACAAAGCTGTAGTACATGGGACTGAGGCGCAGGTTGAGGTCGGCAATGACGCTGTTCTTGAGGCCGTCAACGCCAATCAAAACAGGCCGCAGGGCATAGATGTTTTCGGCATACAGGTCGAACCAGACCTGGCCGTTGCCGTTGAGGGTGCCGCCGCCATAGATGAAGACGTTCTCGCCTCCGAGCTTGAAGAAGGAGGTGATGTTTTGGTAGATGAACTTGAACGAGTTGGCCTGCCAGTAGTCGGTGTCATTGGTGAAGAGGATGGTTCCCTGGATGTCTGTCGTCCTGTTAGCCCCCAGTACCAAAATATTCAAAACTGTTGTCTCAGAGAACGCACCAATATCAATGTCTTTCAAAAAAGTCCAGTCCATGGCGGTGCCGACAAGGTAGGTGGCATCCTCGCGGAAGACAACGTGGCCGCCGTGGTTGCAGTCGTGGAAGGCCGACAGAATGTGCGGCGAGTCGTCCGTCACGCCGTCGCCGTGTGTCTCGACATAGCACACTTTGTGGCGCGGAGGCGGGATTGGGATCGGCAGACGCGGCTGCTTGGGGTGCGCCGAAACCACTGGGCGGGGAGAGACGTGGCCGTGGCCGGCCGGCTTGCACGGGCCGGCTGCGACGACCGCGGCCAATGCCGAGAAAAGAGTAAGGAACTTCATCTTGTAGACGTTGGCTGACTGTGTCTTGCGAGTGTGCTTTCTTCCTGACTGGCCTGACTGGAGACGATCCAAACGATCTGGCTGCCGGCTAATAGTTATAGTAAATCAACGGCAATCATCTCTACTTGACGTGTTGACGGACTTTCTCTACACATTCTCCCCGTCCTCCACCGACGACCACCGAGCCAGCATCCCAAAAGGCATCCCAGGAGCTGTTTTGTTTTTCCGTGAGCTTCTCTTCGCCAGCCTTCCCCGCTTCAAGAGTCCTGCAGAGAAAGGGCAGTCGTGGGTTTGTGAAAGCGGGCAGTTGGATGGCAATGCCAATCTTTGCCTGAACGGACCGGAGAAGACGGTCAACAAGGATGGTGCTTGTGAACGAGGACAAAAGAAAGGTGGAAAGACCACTCTCGGATGCATGGGCCGACTGTAATAACTCGTCGTGAGTCGTCCAAAACATCCTTGTCCATCCTCTCCTCTATCATCTAGGAATACATGCCCTGACCACGCGATGGTTCCCCACGGTCTAAGCGATGCCCAGTCCGCGGTTCTTCCACAGCAAAAAGCTCCACCCCGGCTCATCTTGCACCCCATGGGGAAATTTGACAGTTAAGCGGACTGCTGTGAATGATGGATTTTTAAGAGAAATACGACGTACGACGTATTTATTTCTCCTACTGCACATGCACACGACAGGGGCTTTTTCTGTTTAGTGTTGGCGTTATTGCAGGCATTGTTGTGACTGCAAGGCTGGCTGCCGAGGGGAAGGTGGAGGAAATCTACCCATTGGTGGAAATTTGTATCTGACAATGCGGTCGGAGAATCGACACCAGCCAGGGCCGCGGCGGTCAGCAGTGAGGAGGTGTCAGTGAGAGCAGGTACGACGTAGATGGCAGATGAACGAGGAGTTGAATTGACAAGTATGGTTACTAGAGTGTACTCAATGAATTGAATTGACTGGACTGAATAACGCGAATTGATCGTGATGTTTTGGTCGACTTCATTTGGAATTAATTCTCACTAAATTATCAATTATTTCTGTAGTCTCTTCGTTTAGAAATTCGCAAATAAATATTAAACAGTAGCCCTACTTCCCAAATTGTATAATAACAAATACAGTTTCAATTCGCTTCGCATAGCCCTCCAACAGCGATTGTTGTGTGAAGAGGAGGGGAAGAAGTCATGTCTGTTGACTTGAAAAAGAAGAGTTGACTGTGTACAGCAAGTCGTGACCACATCACGGTACTTTGCTTTTAGCCTAGGGCACTGCTATATGGATGTACTCCTTTTCTTTGGCGAGTATGTAAGGTGATTGGCTGGCTGAGATCCATCCAACCTGTCATGACCCGCTCACAGATCCGATCACGTGTGGCTGTGTCATCTCTTATCAGTCTCTTATCTTAGCTCAAGAGCACTTTGTACACGTGACTCTACAACCGGAGTAGGGTTTCCCTCAGACTCCTCCACTGCGTTGGTGCGGAAAAAAGTTTTGTGGCGGGGCCGAAAAAGCTTTGGTGCAAAAATTACCTACCCGCAAAAGAAAGAGTGGAGACGACTTTTGCTGTAGGCACTGTGCAGGAAAAGCACCAATTTTTTTTTCTTGCTGGGTCCTTTTCGCTCTGGCTCGAAGAAATCCCGTCACGATCTTTCTGCCCCCCCTCTTCTCTTTGAAGTTTTGCTCTCCTCTACCAAACGACGACGACAACCCCCCTCGACAACGCAACACCCTTTTCCCGTTTTTCATACACACACAAACCGTCGCAATGGCCAAGCTTTCGTAAGTTGATTATGGGAAACGACAATGTCGAAAAGAATAGAAAGCGAGAGCGATTCGGATTTGCGTCAACAGTTGCCAGCCAGCCAGCCAGGATGAAGTTGGAGGACTGAAGATGGAAATGGGGAAATGGACGACGGACCATGACAACGGCTACGACGACAATGCGACGACTCGAATGAACGATACGACCACCGGCAGACCGAGACGACATCGAGCGAGTTCGAAGAGCCATGTCGAAATTTTGATCCTGGGTTTGAGATCACGATGGGATCTACATCCATGTCGAATTCGTCACCAAGCGATGGAAATCCACGTTCGTTCCCTCGAGAGCCAAGGACGGTGCTTGTTGGACACGGAGAATGGAATGTCTGACGACAGACCTGACGCTGTTGTCCAAATGCTGCTCCGACGTTTTGGAGGACGACGTTGGTTGACATTTTGGTTCACGCTGTTTGGTTCACGGTGAACGGCATGCTCGACCGTGCCACACGACGGCAAGACGCATCCAAACACGGCATCTACAAAGACGAGACCGACACGACGACGTACAAACACCTGAACCCGTGGAAGACGGAACTGGCTCTTCGAATGGCATCTGGACTAGACTGGACTGGCAACTGATTTGACGCAATCTGAGAAATTGCTCTCGCTTCAACATTCAATGTTTTCATTCATTCATGGACTAACAACATTAGTCGTGGTGCCCCCGGTGGCAAGCTCAAGATGACCCTCGGTCTCCCCGTCGGTGCCATCATGAACTGCTGCGACAACTCCGGCGCCCGCAACCTGTACATCATCTCCGTCAAGGGTATCGGTGCCCGCCTGAACCGGCTACCGGCCGGCGGTGTTGGCGACATGGTCATGGCCACCGTCAAGAAGGGCAAGCCTGAGCTGCGGAAGAAGGTCCACCCGGCCGTCATTGTGCGCCAGTCCAAGCCCTGGAAGCGCACCGACGGTGTCTTCCTCTACTTTGAGGACAACGCCGGCGTCATTGTCAACCCCAAGGGCGAGATGAAGGGCTCTGCCATTACGGGCCCCGTCGGCAAGGAGGCCGCTGAGCTGTGGCCGGTACGTACAGCCCCAACCCCAGTATTCCAAACAGCACCGAGTATCTTTTATATCTTTCCTTATTTGCTAACCCCCTCCAGCGTATTGCCAGCAACTCGGGTGTCGTCATGTAAGGGATGTCAAGTTGATTGTTTTGTTTTACCGGCATACAAACGAAAAACGGACGGAAAGGGCTATTTTGGGAAGAGAGAAAAGAAAAAGGATGGAAGCATAGGGCCGTACGTCGACTTACAACATCGACGGCAGACCGCTTCCGGCGACAGACGGGGAGTTTATTTTACTTTTTATTTCCATTTGAAACTCGGCTGTTCTTTTTTTTTATCCGTCTACCTATTTTCTACGTCTCATCACTACGTCCTGAAGAAAAAAAGAAGAAAAGTTCTCAACGTTGTGCACAAAGAGTGGACGTGATTCACTTGTATGTTGGTTAATGTGAGTATTGTTTATGTAATGCGTATTGTTTACATAATGCGTATTGTATTGTATAGTATTGTATGCTGTGTGTCCTCTGGTAAACAAGAAAGAAGACTCGACACAAGGTTAAAGAACTAAAAATTAACTGTAAATGTAAAAGCAGCGAAAATTAAACTGTTTTGGGTGGAGAGAAGAAAGCACAGATGATAAAAGACACAAGAAGCGAAGAAGAAACGCAGAAACGCAGGCAAGAAGAACAGAATAGCAGGGCTGGTACCAAGCAATGCAACCTCCTTTTTTTTATATGCATCCAACGCCCCGAGCAAAGGGTAAAACGATAGGCAAATGGGTCTCGAAGACAGGACACGCCCTGGTTGAGACAGAAGCAGGAAGAAAGCAGTGAGACGGGCAGTAAGACAGGCAGAAACAAAGACAGAAGAGGGGAAATGCAAAGAAACAAATTAGAATAACGAAAACAAAACCATAAACCACATCCACAGAGATGACCCCTAGCATCTCGACTGTTTGAACCAAAGCTCAAAGTCAAAGCCATAGTCACCTTCAAGCAGGTCAGTTCCACAGCCATTGGCACCACCTCCAACAGCACCGCCCTAGGGAAGACGCGGAGGACCGATTATGGCCACGCCAGGACGGCTGCCCGGGCGCAGACACCACAAGGCGCTCTAGGCCTCTTGACGGGGCGCACCGGGATGCATGGCGCCAGCGTTGGGGTGGCCGCCGGCGCTGGGGTGGCCGTGAATATGAACATTGTGGGACGGGTGACCATCGTAGGGACCCGGCTGACCCTGGCCCTGAGCCTGGATCATGTCCGGATGTTGTTGCTGTTGCTGCTGGTGCTGATGCTGCTGTTGGTGGTGATGGAAGGGGCCAGGAGGACCATAGTCCATGTGCTGAGGAGGTGGGCCGCCCATGTGTTGAGGGGGAGGAGGACCGCCAGGACCCTGGGGGCCAGGCGGACCGCTAACCGAGTCGGTCGCCGACCGAGGACCTTGGGCTTGCGGACCCGGCGAGTCACCAGGGCTGCCCATACCACCCGGGTGGCCACCGGTGACAGCCGCGACTTGCTGCGCTTGTTGGGCGGCAGCCTTTTTGGCGGCGAGGGTGGCCTTGCGCTTGGCGACGGCAGCTTGCATGGAGCCGTTGGCCCAGCGGGCTAGGAGTGTTAGCATGAGTTCGACAGAGCAAGCAGCGAGCGAAGCGAGCTGCGGGAAGGAAAAAGGAAGAGAAGCGAGCGCAGCGAGGACAAAAAAGAGAAAGCGAGCGCAGCGAGAACAAAAAAGGGGAGCAAACTTACTCTTCATGGAGTGCGACATCTTCTCGCTCTTGGTCATCTGGCGGTAGTCCTTGTCGTCACCCTCGGCACCGGGCGTGCTGCCCGGACCACCCGGCGTACCGCCGACACCAGGACTGACGTAGCCGCCGTGGTCGCTGCCGGGCCCACCACCAGGACCGCCAGGACCGCCAGGACCGCCAGGACCGCCAGGACCACCGGGCGTGTGGGGCACAAACTGCGTATGGTTGGCCATGGGCGTGGAGGACGCACTGCCGAGAGAATGGCGGTGGCCAGCTCCACCCGGCGTGTTGGGCCCGTTCTTGGCATTGGGCATCATTTGCGTAAAGGCATGGACGCCGGCCGAGGGGGCAACAGGCGCCGGCGTGTAGTTCTTGATCTTGAACGTCGTACGTTGGCGACCAGAAGAAGGCGGGGCGGGCGCCTGCGAAGAAGGAGGAGGGGGCTGTTGTTGAGACGATGGGGGGGCGGGCGCCAGACTGTTGACATTGACACGCTGCGGCGGACCGGGCGGACCTTGCTGGTGAGGCGGCGGCTGGTGGTGATAGGCTTGCTGGCCATAGTACATGGGCTGTTGTTGTTGCTGCTGTTGTTGTTGCTGCTGCTGATACGGCGGCATGGGCGGTTGGCCGTAGGGATTCATGCTGTAGCGCGACTGTTGCTGCTGTTGATGAGAAGGAGGCGGCGGCGGCGGCGGCGGGGCATGGTGTCCATAGTAGGCAGCCGAGGCCGACGGGTGCGTGTCCATGGAGCTGTGACCGTAGTACGGAGCAGTGTGTTGGGGCTGTTGTTGGTGCTGCTGTTGCTGTTGGTGATGAGGCGCGGGCGGCTGGTGCGGCTGGTGTGGCGGTTGGCTCTGGGCCATGGGCGGTCCCTGTTGGTGCTGATGCGGTGGCTGACCATATGGCGGCGGCGGTCCCTGCTGTTGTTGGTGAGGGTGCTGCGGCTGCTGAGCATATGGATCGTAGGGCATCGACGAGCTGTGCATCGGCGGCGGGTATTGTTGGTGTTGCTGGTGCTGCTGGTGCTGCTGCTGGTGCTGCTGCTGGTGTTGTTGATGCTGCTGGTGGTGATCCGGAGGCGCAGGCGTGCTGTGGGCGGTGTGGGCGGTGTGGACGTCTTGGTGGGCACTGACATCCTGCATGCTCGTATCTGCCGACTCTTCCTGGACAGACTGTGTTGTCCGCCGACGGCGCCTCTGCTTCTTGGCCGGCGGGCCATTCGCGGCACCAGCATCCTCGGTGTCCTGCTGCTGCTGCTCTTTCTGATTCTGGTCATCGCCCTCCTCCTCATCATCGCCGACACCGTTGTGGACAGCGCGGAACTTGCGGCGGCGCTTGGGCCGCAAAGCATAGCTGGAGTCGTCGGCATGGTTGTTGGCGTTGTTCCCGTTGGACGAAGCCGACGAGCCAGGGCGGGCCGATTCGTCGTTGTCGTCGTCGTTGTCGTCGTCGTCGTTTTCAGTGCGAGCGCGAGCAAGCTTGCTGCTGCCACGACCATTCGAGTAGAAGCTGCGAGGACCAATTTCCGAGGTGCGGCGGCGACGCAGGTCCGGGGTGCCATCCTTTTTGAGGAGGACCGAGGAACGGTGGCGCTTGTTAGCGGCGGCGGCGGCAGCACCACGAGCAGCACCACGACCACGAAAACGGCCACCAACACGACCACCAACACGGCCGTCGACACGGCCGTCATGCTGCTGCTGCGGCCGAGGCGAGTCGTTGGCTGTCTCGTCGCCATCATCGTAGGTCGGGTCCTGGCCGTTCCCAGCCGCATCAGCATCGTTATCATTGTCGTCATCGCCTTCACCGTCCTCGTCAGCACGGGCGGCCGCTTCGGCAGCTTCGGCCGCCTCTAGGCGCAACAGACTGTTGGGCTTGCGGCCACGTCTGCGCTTGCGGCCGGGGCCAATCGGGGACACGGTCGTAGAAACAGCGGACGGCTTCTCTTGGGGCGGCGGCATATTGGCGGCACTGGCACGGCGGCTGGTGTAGGGCGAGGCACCAGCAGCACCCGCAGCAGCCGTCGACGGTTTCTCTTCCTCCAGATCATCGACCGCCACCGACTCGGACAGCTGGCTGCGCGGGACACGGCCACGACGGCCACGCTTCGTGGGCGTCTGTGCAGCGGAAGTACCGCCAGAGAGAACAAAGTCGGTCTGCGCCTCGTCATCGTCAGTCTTGCCTTCAGCGGCCTCTCTGGCAGCGGCCTCTCTGGCAGCAGCCTCTCTAGCGGCAGCCTGGGCAGCCAAGGTGGCAGGACCCGGCGGACGGCCACGGCGACCACGGACAGGCGGGTTGGCGGGCGTTGCGGTGGTTGTCGTTGCAGCAGCAGCGGCCGCGGGAGGAGCCGACGGAGCAGGCGTGCCGGCTCGGCTCCCGTCAGCACTCTCGTCGTCCAGAGCAGCCTTGCGGCGGCGCGTGCGACGGCCGACGCCCATGCCGTCGTCGAGCGCTTCGGCCTCGGCCGCTTTGAGAGTCTGCTTCGGACGGTTGCGCAGACGGGTGTTTTGCAGGCCCTCGCGCTGGGCCACGGGATCCTGGCGGCTGATCATGGAGTCGCGGGGATCGTGCTCAAACAGATAAATCTGGGACATGAGCTTGTCCTGCTGGCGCGCATGGCGCTTGATGGGATCGGCCAGCGACTCGGGCGCGCGGATACCTTTGACGACAAAGTCGCGCTCGGTAATCTCGGTGTCGACGTTGCCTCTCTTGAGCGCCATGAGAGTGCGGTTCTCAAAGGTGGCGTCCTGCTGGCGGCGGCGGACGGCATTCTCTTCGTCGTCGGCGATGCCCCTCAATAAACGGTACTCGTCTTGCCAGGCGCGGAGCGAGTCGTTCATGTGGGCGAGACAGGCGAACAAGTCTTCGGTGCTCATGTCCTTGTGGTCCTTGATGATGTCGACAAACTCTTTGGGGTCGCGAATCTTGTTGAAGCGGTACTGCTTCTTCCACATGGGCTTTCGGCCCGGGGTGGGCGTGGAAGCAGAGGCAGCCGTGTTGTCCTTGTTGTCCTTTGCGCCCAGAGTAGCAGCAGTAGCAGCAGCACCGGAGGGCGTCTCAGTCTCTGGATCTTCCGGGGTGGCATGGGGCGTGGCAGCCGGCAGGTCAATGGGCGTCGGCGTGGGCCTGGGCGTGGGCGTTGCCGGTGTGGCCGAGTTGCTGCCGGTGGCGCTGTCGACGACAATCTCGGGCGTGGCCACAGTCGAAGCAAACGACGTACCGGCAGCAGCAGCGGCAGCAGCAGCCTCTTCAAGACGCGTGTCGGCGGCAATCTTTTCTTGCAGAGCCGTTTCGAGGTCAGCAGCAACAGGCGTGGCAGCAGCGTCGGCCTGGTCGGCCTGGTCGGCCTGGTCGGCAGACACTTCCGGGTTTGGCGTGGCCGAGGAGGGAGCAGCGAGCGACGTGGTCGTGGCCGTGGTGACGTTGTCGTAGAACTGCTCTGGGTAAAAGACAAACTCGTTCTCAAAGGGCGTCAGTGCTTCCCAGGGACGAGGGCCCGAGGTGCGGCGGGCGTTGCGGTTGGGGGCCGACGACGGGGTGGCCGACGACGAGGTGGCCGGCGCAGACGCTTTGTTGGCCTTTGCAGCCGCTTTGGCGGCTTTCTGCTCTTTGAGTGTCTGCTCGTGTGCTTCCAGAATGGCCAGCTCCTTTTGGGCAGCCGCGGAGGCGATCCTAGTGCTGGTGCGGCGGGTCATGGAGCGGAAGGCGACGGGCGAGGGGCCTTCGTCCATGATGTCGTCGGAAGCCGTCGAGCGGGCCTTGTTGTTGGGGGTGGCGTCGGCGGCCGACATATCGAGTGCATGGCTGTCTTGCATGTCGACGTCGGCGGTGTCCTTGTTCTCAACACCATCAGCCGTCTTGCCCTCCACAGCAGCCGTCTTGCCCTCCACATCAGTAGCACCGTCAAACGCGCCGACAGGCGTCTCCTCAGGCGCCTCTTCAGGCTCCGTTTTCGCGACTGTTTCCTCGTGGTCATCATTCTCCACTTTCATTGTCTTGTCCGAGTCAAACGACTCAAAGGTGGGTAAGACGGCGGCACCTGCTTTGGCGTCGTTGGCCCTAGCCTCCATAAACGCATCAAAGCGCTCCTGGTCGGCGGCCGTTTGCAAGTGATACACGGACGGCGGCGAGCGGTTGCGGCCGCGGGGGATGCGGACCATGAGACGATGCTGCGACTGCGACAGCGACCGTGACCGGCTGTGGCTGTGGAGGTGGAATCCCTTCTTTTGGGGCGACACATTTTTGGATGGCGACGGTTTGGACGGCGACGGTTTGGACGCCGGCGACGTGTCTGCCGAAGCAGAAACAGAAGCCGCCTTGGCTTTTGTTGGCGTCAAAGTGACAGCAGCGGCAGCGGCAGCGGCAGTAGACTGCCGACGCGGACGGCCGACCTTGCCGGGTGTGTGACCGTTGGCAGCAGCCGTGCTGGGAGCCGACGTGGGGCCTTTGGCTGTCTTGGGAGCAGCCGCCTGGTGGATGGCCTTGGCAACGTTGGTCTGCTGGACCGCCGAGGAGAGCGTGGACGAGTTGCTCGAGGCACTCCTCTGCAGCGGTGTGGCACCCGCCGACGAGTCATTGGAGTGATTGTTGGAGTGGTTGTTGGAGTTGTCGGCCTCGGTGTCGCTGCTGGGCGGACTGCCGCCGACCTTGATCGTATCGTGGACGACAATGGCGCCACCCGAGGGCGACTCGAGAACCATGGGCGAGGCGGGCACTGTGGAGGAAGCAGTGCCATGTCCAGCAGTAGCGCCAGCAGTAGCTCCAGCAGTCGATGAACCAGCGGCCGGCGTGGACACATTCGGCACAGTCGGCCGGCGGTTGGGCGGACGGCCACGGCCACGAGGAGTGGGAGCAGGCTCCGATGCTGTGGCAGCTGTAGCGGCTGTAGTGGCAGACTCTGAACCAGCAGCCGATGTAGACGTAGAAGCAGTATGGCCGTTGGCGGTTGTCGACGCACCGTTGGTCGATGTATTGTTGGCCGACGTACCCTCCGATCCTGCTGCCGGCTGGTGATGCACTAGACGAATCCGCTTGGTGGCCATGGCCGGTGAAGGAGGGGAAGCTACCTCGTCGTCGCCGGTGTTGCCCGTGCGGAAACCAGTGTGGACCGTCTTGCGCTTACGGCCGCGTGTCGCCGGAGCCGACGGAGTCTGCGTTGGGTCGGCAGTGGGCTCACTGTTGGCATCTTGCTGCGTGGCGGCAGCAGCAGGAGCAGCCTCCTGCTCCGTCTCGTCACCATTGGACGTCGTCGAGGTGTCGCCATTGTCCATGTGCTGGTAGTCCACACGCGTCCGCTTTCTAAGCGAATGCCCCCCTTTGCCTTGCGACCTGGCCAGCTCCTCGGCCTCCAGGGCGGCTCGATAGGCAGCGGCATAGGACTGGGCCGGCGTCATGGGCGGGTCGGTGTCGTTGGCACGCGAGGACCGACGGCGGGTGACGGGGGGAGCGGCGGAGCGGCCGGTCACAGGAGTAGAAGAAGCTGGAGCAGAGGAGGCCGACGTCGACACAGCCATCGCGGTGGGCGAGGCAGGCGGCGAGGCCGTCAAGGGCTGGGACGAGTAGATGGCGGCGGAAGAAGGGGTTTGCAATGAAAGGTGGGAAGGCTGAGGTTGGGGTTGTGTCTGAGGTTGAGATTGAGATTGAGATTGAGATTGAGATGGGGTGACAGACTCAACCGCAGACGACGGCGAGGCGTGTCGCAGAGAATTGCGAGGACGGCCACGAGCCGGCGGCGGGATGGTGTGTGTGTGGGAAGAAGAGTGAGGCAAGTGAGAGTGAGAGTGAGATTGAGATTGAGATGGAGATGAGGTGGAGGAACTGCGTTTTGCAGATGGCGTTGTTGTTTGGCCCGAAAAAACAGTATTTTCACCAGATGGCGAGGAAGAAGGGGGCAGGTGCAGGCCGTTGGCGGCCGTCGCAGGCGAGGCCGAGTTCTGGCTCCGGGAGACACTGCGACGCGGCGAGGGCTGGGCAGGTGCAGGATGTGTAGAGTGAGAGTGAGAGTGGGAGTGAGAAGAAGAATGGGACTGCACAGAATGAACAGAATGTGGCGATTGTGCGTTGTTTGGCTGTGAGCCGTGAGACGGCGGTGCGCTGCCGCCCGCACTGCCTCGGGAACGGCTGCCACCGCGCACGCGGTCCATGGTGAGGAAGACAATAGGGAGATGAAGAAAGAACAAGAAAAGAACAACGATGAGGTGTTGTGGTGCTGTCACGAGGATATGTTTGAGGTTGGGTGAAGAAAAGAGAAAAGAAAAAAGACAAAAGAAAGAAAGGAGGCGACTGGAAAACGACGCGATGCTGCCGGAAAAGGCCGTCACCAGTATCAAAACACGCAAAAGGCAATCAGAAGAGGAAGACGACGAGCCTGCGCGTGTTGAATGAACGCAGAGATGAGGGGGTCGTGCGGATCGTGATGTCGCGACCCTGATGCTCTTCTCTCTCTTCTCTCACAATGTCGCTTTGACAGCTTTCGTGGCTGTTTTTGTGTGTAAGAGAGTTTTAACGCAACACCTCCATGGGCTCGGCTGGTAGGACGCTAGCAGCCAAACCGGCAAGAAAGAGAAGGAAGACTGAGAAAGACTGAAAGACTAAGAGAGAAGGGGCGAACCAGCCAATAGGCGACAAGAAACTTGGAAGTCAAGGGAAGTAAGGAAGGAGCCAGCAAACGGGCGGCGACGGGCGGGACCCAAAAGAGGCAGGCTCGCAGGGGGCGTGAGGAATAATAGGGAAAGAGCGAGGAGACGAAAAACCCAATAAAATGGGCGTGTCCAGCCAATAGGAGCCACGTAAGTTGGAGAAAAATTAGGTAAAAGTGGGTCTCTTCTATTACAAGGGAATGGACAGGCGACAGGCGACAGGTGTACGTTTGTACTGAGTAGGCCTCACCTCACAGAGAACAGGCCTAATAGCCCAAGTAAAAGGCGAGGCCGAAGACCAGCAAAAGGAAAAGGAGGAAGAGGAGGAAGAGGAAGAAGAGCTTTATTGAGAGGAGAATGGTCGAGTGTAAAGGACTATTGGGATGATGTAAAAGGAAGACTGTGATTGACCAGTGACGCGATGATGGACTCAAGTTGTGACGAGGTCAGTATGTTGCACGCCGTACTTTTGCCCTTCTTTTGCTCTTCTTTTGCTCTCTAGTTCGCGCTGTATTACGACGTATTTTATTGAATTCTACAACGTATTGCAGTCTGATCTTTTGCAGTCTCATCGCTGCCTTGTCTGCTGTCTGTCTGCGTCTGCGTCTGCGTCTGTGCTCGCCTGACTTCAGCCTCGAGGCCACCTGAGATTGAGATTGCATCCGTCATTTCAGCCTTTGTCGCGTCCCTTTCTTTTGTCCAAAAAAGAAAAGAAGAGAAGAGAAAAGAAAAAAAAGACTCTTCTTCCCTCCGGACATCACGGACAACAAGCAGACTTTCGCATAGACAAAGACAGACGTAAATAAACCAACAGACAGACGGCCTTCTTTCTCAGTAGATCACTCTTGTTCCTCACTGCCCATTGTTGTCCTGCTGTCTCGTCTGCTGTCTGTTGTCCTGTTACGCCCGTCTCTTCCGCGTCGCCTTCTCAGCCTACTTCGTACTCGTAAACACAGGCCCCCAAAACCGCGACAGAATTCAAGCCACAGGCCCGCCACAGCGCCCATTGTCTTGTAAGAGAGCTTGGCTGTGATTGGCTGAGACAGAGAGAGACACCCCTTGCCGACCCCTTTCGGACTAGCGCATCGTCCACCAAGAGGAGGCCCTTCCCAGGTGGGGCAAGACGGACCCATCGATTACAGAGTGGAGCATCGCCCGTGACGACAGCCCAAACTGGAGTAAGGAAGGAGCAAAGAGGAAGCTTCTCTAAAGACTGACGACTGATCCGACGACGACTAAACTCCAAACGACAGAGCTTCCCACCAACCATCAACGACGCATCGTGATAGGCTCGGCAGTCCACAGTATTCTATTGAAGCAGAGCATCCACTACACACATATTGAAGGTACTGCTGCAAGTGAACAGCCTTCTCACTTACCCCCTCTCTCCTTTTCTTCCCCTCCATAGCTTCACATGCTTACAAAAGACAGCATCCAGCATCAGCATCCGTCCATACATCATTCACAAACATACAGCATCGACTCGACCTCCCCATTAGCGAATTAACACACATCGACTTCGAATACTTCCACTTCCACCCACCATGTCCAAGCGTGCGCCCAAGAGCAGCACCAACGAAGAGCTCGACTCGCTCTTTGAAGGCATCACCGACGACAAACCCGCCGCTGGCCCCAAGAAAGGGTCCGCCGCCAGCAAGGCCAAGGGAGCCGCTGGTGGCAGCGGCAGTGGCAGCGGCGCCGGCGGTGCCAAATCGACGGCCGGCGGCAAGGCCAAAGGAAACGCGCCCGCCGCCGTCGAAAAGGACATTTTGGCGGATTTGGAGGAAGAGCTCGGCGGCGAGCAGGTCTCGCGCCCGCACACGCCCCGCATCAGCAAGGAGCTGCCGACGCGAGGATCGCCGGCACCGGCGGCTGCTGCTGCGTCGCGGCGTTCGGCTGAGAGTGCCAAGGCATACTCGGCGCGCAACAGCACCGACGAGCGGGTGCCCGCTCCGGTGGCGGTTGAGGTGCCTGCAGTCGACGAGAAGGAGGCTGCTGCCTCTTCCTCCTCCTCGGGCGGCGGCGGTGGCGGCTGGTGGGGCGGCATCTTGTCGACCGCCTCGGCCGCCATGAAGCAGGCCGAGGCCGCCGTCAAGGAGATTCAGCAAAACGAAGAGGCCAAGAAGTGGGCCGACCAGGTCCGCGGCAACGTGGTGTCGCTGCGCGGGTTCGGCGACGAGCTGCGCCACCGCGCCCTGCCGACCTTCACCAACATCCTGCACACTCTGGCGCCGCCCATTGCCTCGCACGAGCGCTTGCTGATCCACATCACCCACGACATGGTCGGCTACCCGTCGCTCGACCCGCTGGTGCACGGCGTCTTTACGCGCGTCATGGCCCAGGTCGAGGGCGGCGATCTGCTGGTCATTCAGCGTGGGCAGGAGTCGCAGTCGGCGGGCGGTGGGGGATCTGGATCTACGGGACACTCGAGTGCGGGCTGGCGTGACGGTCCTTGGTGGCGCTCTGTGCACCACCCGCGCGACCTGGGTGCGGTGCCTGGTCGGTCGGAGGGCACGAAGCTGTGCCGTGCGAGCGCCGAGGCCTATGCCAACGAGTACTACGCTGCACACTATGGCAGTGACGGCGAGAAGAGTGGCAGTGGTGGCAGCAGCACGCGTGCTGCCGACAGCAAGCGTGGTCTTGAGGTCGCTCGCCAGCGGGCCCTCGAGCCTGTGTCAGAGACCAACCCCGTCCGCCACTCGGACATCTTCTTGGCCGTGCAGGCCTTTACGGTTGCCCCCGAGTCGGAGTCGGATGACGACGATGATGATGACTCCTCCTCCTCTGAAGAGTCGGAGACCGACGAGACCGACGCGTCCGGCGAGTCCGAAGAGCTCGTCCAGTTTGCCGTCCACATCCGCGACCCCGTCCACGATATCGTCTATCACACCGTCAGCCAGGCCATGCCGGCCAAGTGGACACGCTGGCTCGATGCCAAGCCCAGCACGCTGACCCCGGCCACCAGCGGCGGTGAGGGTGAGGGCGACGATGACGACGAAAACACCGACAGCGACCGCAACTACGGCTACGGCCTGCCCGACGACATTCGCGAGATTGTGGCTTCCGGCGGTATCGACCCGCGGGAGTGGGTCGCCGAGTGGGTCGAGGAGACGCTGACTCTCGCCGTCAGTGTCGTCGCCCAGCGCTACGTCGCCCGCCGTATGGGTGTCGGTGCCGGCAGCATTGGCCGTGGCAAGCGGCCCGTCGATGAAGTGCTGGCCGACAATGCCGGCGAGGCGGCCCGGGCAGGTCTCATCTGAGGACTTGACGAGGTGGCGACGGAGTTGGCGACGCAGTCGACGACGCAGTCGGTACGGCAAAATCGTTGGTTCTTTCTGCTTTCTGCTTTCTGTTTACTGTCTACTGTCACTGTCTACTGTTTCCTGTCTACTGTCTACTGTCTACTGTTTCCTGTCTACTTTCTACGTTATTGTTTTCTTTACAACTTCTGGTGCTTGGGTCGTTCGTTTTATTTTACCTGATATTCCTGTTTTTGTTTCCCCGACTCGCCAACCTCTGGCCTGTCTGTCGCCTACCCGGCTTGTTGTCTGTACCTGCTCAATACCTACAAGGTCTCTGCTTGAATAAATATATATACGGATCTGTCCTATGTCTTTGTGTATGCTATGTTTGATGCCTGCTGGATGTCGAAGCGTGTATGCTGATGTTATACAGTGCAAATACAGTGTTAAGAAAGAAAAAGGCGAGACGACAGCAACAACATTTTCTCCCAAACGACACCGTTTACAAAAAAGTCCGGCCAAACGGAGATTTATGCATAGTGTTCGTTCGTACACGCGTGCTTATTCTCTTCTTGTCTCTCCAATTTCGGGCGTGCCACGTTTCACGGCTGCCTTTTCGTCTCTTTTTAGTAGAGACGCACTCCATCTGATAAGTCCTCGCGCACAGTTTACCGAATGGAAACTCGGCGCGGAGATAAGATGCGGCCTAAACTGGGGGGGGGTGTTCTCGGCGACCGGTCCACCTGCGAACTCGCAGACAGCTTCAGCCCAGCAGGGTCCCTTTCTGTTTCTGTTCCATGAATTTTCCGCGTGCAGAAAAAGAACAGAAAGAGGAAAGAGGGCTGGCACGATATCTAGCCGGCGTTCTAGCTGCAGACAAGACCCGAGTCTTGGACAAACTTTTACGTTGAGACACACCTAACTGCACAGTCCTCCACCAGGACCTTAAACACAAGACAAGATACGTCGTACTCCTCACAGCTTCGTTTGAAGATGTTTTTTGGTTTATTTTAAGGAGTACTTTGCCCTGCATCTACTCCTTCTCACGTTGTTTTCCATCTCACAGACTGCAACTCAACTACCGACGCCCATCTTCCACCTCACCTCTGCTGACTCTGGTTCCAGATTGTGGAATCTCGACTTACACGGAAACTGCCCATCTCCTACTTCCGCAGAGTCTAAACACAGCCCACTGATTATCTCGCAGTCTTTCCCCCAAACTGTGTAGATAGTGTACTCTCATCCATCTTGGCGACCAATCGAGCTCGTCTCCGCGTTCTGTCTTGGCAGCCTTGGGCGGACGTAAGTTTGCAGCCCTCAAACTCGTCTCGAACAAGGGAAGGAAAGAAAAAAGTACTTAATACGCTCGTGTGTCGACGTGCCCGGGGTGGAAAAGAGTGCGGCTGCCTCGTTTCCTTTGTTTGGACAGGCTTGTTCTTTTCAGTTCTTTTCTTATTATTGTCCCTTGTCCTGTGTCTTGCTGTCCTTTCCTCTCTTCTTCCTACATCAGAGGCTGTCTCTCGTCTTTCTTCTCGTCTTTCTTCTCGTCTTTCTTCTCGTCTTTCTTCTCCTGCCTCCCAGCCGGTACCATGGGCGACACCCTCCGTTTTGTCGGCTTTCTGGCCGCCTACTTGCCCGGCTACGCCGGCGCCGCCCTCGTCCGCAAAATCCGCGCCATCATCCACCGCTGGACCTACAAGGGACCGACCGACACGCCCAAGATTGTTGTCGTGGTCGGCGGCTCGTTTGCCGGCTACCAGCTCATGGCCCGTCTGTGCGAGACCTTGCCGACCGGGTGGCAGGCTGTGCTGGTCGAAAAGAATAGCCACTTCAACTGGAGCTTTGCGTTCCCGCGTTTCGCCGTTGTCCCCGGCCACGAGCGCACGGCGTTTATGGCCTATGCCAAGATTCTGGCCAAGGGCGCCGAGCAGGGGATTGCCAAGTTTGTGCAGGGCCAGGCGGTGTCGGTGACGGCGGACAAGAAGGTCCTGCTGGCGTCGGGCGAGGCGGTAGCCTACGACATTCTCGTGGTGGCTACGGGTTCGCAGCAGCGTCCGCCGGCCAAGCTGCTGGGATCAGCACAAAAAGACACGGCATGCTCTGAACTGCAGCTCCTCCAAAACCGCATCCGCAGGGCGCGTACCGTGGCCGTCGTTGGTGGCGGTGCCGTCGGGCTGGAGCTGGTGACGGACATCAAGACATATGCCGGTGTGGTGGCCGAGCGGCACCGGGCCAAGCTGGGCGGCGACGGCAAAAAGGGCGAAGACGACTCCGTGGCCGACAAGGAGGTGACGCTTGTCCACTCGCGCACGCAGCTGCTCAACCGTTTCGGTAAGCGGCTGCACGAGCACGTTGCCAAAGTGCTCGAAAAACAGGGCATCACGGTCGAGCTGGGCCAGCGGGCCAAGATTACCTACAAAGATGGAGATGGCGACGAGAACACTGGCGAGGGGGGCGCCGGCACGCTGACCTTTCCCGACGGCCGCACCAAGGACTACGACTGCATCCTGCTGTGCACCGGCCAGACGCCCAACTCGGCCCTCCTCCAAGACGTGTATGCCAACACCATTACCGAAACGGGCGAGGTGCGCGTCACACCGGGCCTGCAGGTCGCCACGACGGACGGCAAGACTGATACTGCTTTGGGAGACATGTATGCATTCGGCGACGTCGCCGCCACGGGCGGTCCCAAGATGGCGCGTGCAGGCTTCTTCCAGGCCGACATTGTTGCCGACAACATCATGGCGACCATCAGCAACAAGCCGGCGAGCCACAAGTATGTGCCGAGCCTTGTCGAGCCGTCGCTCAAGTTGACGCTGGGCAAGGACGCGACGGTGGTGTACATGGGCCTGAATGCCGACGGCACCAGATCGATTCTGATGCCCAAGGGCGGCGATGCAGAGGACATGTATGTGAAGCAGTCGTGGCACTTTATGGGTGTCAAGTACGAGGATGATGAGTAGGGGGGGGGAGTAGACAGTGGGTCAAGATGTAATATACCGAGTAGTGTTTTATTCTGAATTCTTTTGTTTCTTTTGTTCAAATTCATTTATTTCATTCATCGTGTCGCCATACCTATTCTATCCTATGCCTCGCTCTCATGCCCTAACTGTTGTTGATCCGGTCGTTATACGGAAAGAACCAGTTACCAAGACCAAAGTCACCAGGCGGGTCCATCATCAGCCACTCGTCAACCCATGGACCGCCATCCTGGCTTGTATTGCCCGTGTTGGCCGTGTTGGCCGTGCTGGGGTGGCTGCCGTCGGCCGATGCGAGATGGATGCCCGAGTCGACGTCTCCACCACTTCCATCGACCATGTGTGTATTCATGCCACCATGACCCGATGCGCCTCGTTCCAAATCACTAAACGTGACAGTGCCCATCTCGGTCATGCCCAGAACCTGGGATGGGGAAGGACCGGGTGTGCTGGCATTGGTGCTCGCTGCCAGGCCGGCAAAGGCCGTGTTGGACAGGTTGATGTTGTTGCTGTTTGAGATATTGGAGACATTGTCGAGTTTGGGCGCATATTGGCTGCTGCTGGCGGTGTTTCCGTTTGTCGTCAGTGCTGGCGCGACAGTCGTTGCCGGCGCGGACCTCCCTGCAGCAATTTCGTCTGTCTGCAGAGCCACGGGCGAGATGCTCGGCGGGTCGAGATCGTCGCCCAGATTCGTGCCGCCCAGGTCTTGGGGCAGAGGCACGCCTCGCCGCGCCGCCAGACTTTTAAGTGTGTTGATCGTCTTGGTGGACGCCTGCTGTGCCGCCTCGATAATGACCTGCCGGACGGGCTTGCCCTGCATCAGAGCGTCCACCTGAGCTAGTGCACCTCGGAAGAACAGGTATCCTTTCACGTTGGTCTCGCCCGCCTCAATACGTGCATGCGCCAGCTCGATAATCGTGCGCACCGTATCGTAGAGCTCGTGTTGCGACAGTGTCAGGTCCGACCCGGGCACATAGTCTTCTTGCAGCTGGTGGATCATCTCAATGACGGCTGTGGCTTTGATGTCGACCATGGTGCACTTGAGCATGCCGCGGCCAATCAGCCACAGGCGGCGGCAGGGGTCTTCGGTGGCCGTTGGCTGCACAAGCGTCAGTGGGATACCGCTTTCGGTCTCGGTCTCGGTGGCTGTTGTTTTGTCGCTGGCCATGGGCGTGTTGACGCCGGCGAGCATGGCCGCGCGGGACGTGGGCAGGCGGAAAAAGGACAGCAGCCTCAGCACAGTCTCGATGCGGGCCCGCCGCGAGTAAAAGAACTGGACATTGTTGGCGGCTTTGCGCGCAAAGGGCGAGTGCAGCGAGTGGTGGAACCGGCGGGTCAGAATCTCGTAAAAGGCGATGCGCAGCTTGGCAAAGGCAACGCGCTCCTTTTCCAGAGCGGCCTTTTGCTTGTCGGTGGCAGTCGCGCCAAAGTCGGCGGTCGGTGGCTTCCACATGAGGGGCGCTGCTCGTAATAAAGGCGCGGCGTACCGGCACGCTTCGAGCAAGTCGGCGCTCAGCTGTAGTGCGCGCTCGTAGGTCAGTCCGGCTCCCAAGCCATTCAGAGCCTTTGTGATGCGCAGACGAATGGGCAGCGAGCGACACAGCAGACGCTGCATGCTTGTGTGGGTAAATATGGTATCTGGGTGGCCCTTGCGTGGTGCTGCTGGCCGCCGGAAGCTCTGTTCGCCGCGGGGCAGCAGACTCTCGCCAGAGCCCATGCTGCCTGCTCCTAGACCATCGCTTGCACCGCCCACGCTTTGCCGCGATGCCGGTCCTGGTGGTCCTGATGATCCTGATGATCCTGCTCCGGGCCCACCCTTCCGCTTCTTGGTGCTCGCACCATGCCCTGCCCCTTGGCCTGGCATGGCCACGCCGTGCATGGGCAGGTCGACTGTGATGTGGTCGTACGCGTTTCCCTCCAAAGTGCCCGAGTCGTTGCCCACACCAAAGGCGTCATCGTCTAGGTTCAGTGGCGGCGCACAGTCGTAGTCGTCGGTGCTGATGAGTGGCGGCATGCCCTGGTCGAGGCTGGCCTGGACCACCAGCTCCAAGATGGTGGCCCATAGCCGCCGCCGCATCTCAGACTGTGCAAAGGACAGCGACTTGAAGTGGGAGGGGTCGCGGTTGAGGCCCATGCCAAAGGCTGTGTGCAGGAGGCCACCCGTCGTAAACCAGGTGAGGTCGTCGCCCAAGTCGAGAGCGGTCGTCTGTCGGGCGAGCGTCACTAAACAGAAAATCTGAAGGGTGTCGAGATTGAGGCGGTGCTTGTCGAGGGGTGCACAGCAGGAGACGTCCATGCGCTGGACGGCGCGGGCGGCGGCAATCCTTAAACGGTCGTGGAGGGCAGCGGCAGCGGCAGCGGCCGTCGTTTGTGTGTTGGATTTTGTTGTGCTGGATTTTGTTGTGCTGGTGTCAGGGCTCTCAGTCTCGAGCTCGTCCTTCTCGCCATCATAAAAGCAGCTGCCCATAGCTAGCACAAGCACCAGCTTGACCATAAATTCGGCAGACGCGCCGCCCTGGCCGTTTTTCGGCGTGGTGTGTGCCGGCCTGTCTTTTTGTCGTGCCTCGTCTGGATCCCTACTTGGACTTGCCGGCTGGCTCTGGTCCTGCTCCTGGTCCTGCTCCTCCATAAACGCCTCGTACTCCCGCCGGAATGACGGCATGTGCAGGATCCGAAACTGCGGCTCAAAGACGTTGAAATACAGCTCGACCAGCCGGTCGGCCACCGGTCGTGGCGGCACCGTCAACCATAATGGCTCGCCCTCCTCCAAGGGCGCGGCAATCCGGGCCAGCTCGTCGGCTTTGATGATGCGTGCAATCCGCTTGCACGTCCGCATGGACTTGTAGATGACGGACCCCGTGACAAAGTGCACCAGGTGTGTCAGGCTGTGAATGTCCTTGAACTCGTCCATGTTGTTCATCCAGTGCGTGCGCCCAAACAGGCGCGTCTTGGCCAGGCGGCCGCCGAAACGGGACGAGCGTTCACCCAGCGAGACCATGGTGTTTGTGAGCTCCGCGCCCGGTGCGACGTCTTCTTCTTCGTCGAGGGGCGAGGTGGTCGTCGTGGCGCCGGGGCCCGTCGAGTCGAGGGCCGCTGCCGTATTTGAAGCCGTATTTGAAGAGGTAGCTGCCGCCGCAGCCGCCCCCGCCGGCTGGACGTTCCCCGTCGCCAAATCGTGGCGCTCGCCGGGCACGACCAGCCCCGGCTGGGACCCTGGACTGACGGGCGCCCGTAATGGCCGGCCGTACGGCGGCGGCACGGACCCGGTGACATAGACGCACTCGACATTGTGCAGCGCACACTGACCGCAGGGCGTTTTGCGGTCGCAGGCAATCTTGCGGCGGCGGCACTCGGCACAGACGACGGCCGGGCGGCGGCGTTTGCGCGCAGGCCGCGGTGTGCCGTTGATGTCGGACATGGCAGTGTGCAACGAGCGAAGCGAGTTGTAGTGGGTTGTCGTTGTGTAGTTTAGTAGTCACTTGGGGTCGTAGTATGTAAAGTCGTTGTAAAGTCGTCGAGTGTCGTCGAGACGAGTTCAGGGGAAATGTTGTAAGGAAGTTGCAAGGAAGTTGCAAGGAAGTCGAGCAAGTTACAGGTCAGGAAGCCGCGACCGGTAAATGGCGACCTGTGTTGCAGGGCAGAAAAAGAGACAAAAAAAGACAAAAAGGCCAAAAAAGACGAAAAAGACAAAAAGACAAAAAAGAGATCAAAGAGTCAGAGTCAGCGCGGGACATTTCCGCCGACCGACGCGCATAGGGCAGAAAAAAGAGCAAAGGGCGCGCAGCTGTCATTGCTATTCTGTTCTGTGTCTTCCTTTTCTTCTTTCCTTCTCTTCTCTCTCGCAATCGTCATTTCTGGTGCTCTGTCAGCACTTGCATATTGCGGTCTCTCTTTTCTCCCGTTTTCACCTTTTCACCTTTTCACGTGTTCTCACGTCAAAGTTTCCTCTCTTGCCGTTTTTGAAACTCCTTCACTCGTTCTTTCCTCATTCTTCTCCTTGTCTTTTCTCGTTCCTTCCCTCTTTTCCTCTTTTTCGACTTCAAAACGTAAGCTTGTCTGGAAAGAGCGAGCAAAACGTTGGCCGAAACTGACTGCAATCCCCGTCTCCGTCGGAGTAAAGAAAGTTTTGACGGGGGAAGGAGGAGCCGTTTGAGCCAAAAGGCGGTCGATGGAGTCAACGACCGCTAAAACACAGTGGACAACAGCCCGTTTTGCAAAAAGTAAGACGCAAACGTCGCAAAGTCGGCGTCGGGGTTAACTACAACGGTTATCTGATGATCAGATAAAGCAAGAGTCCCCATACAAATTGGCTATCTACACATCTTATTGGCTGTTCCAGGCACCCGTCGTCCGACAAGACCGATGCCGATGGCGGACCCCCTTCTTCTTTTTTGTGTGGTCTTGTCTCCCCTTTCCTCGTGTCTGCGTCAATTGTGCCGTTTTATGGTGTGAAGCAGCGGCTTCCGTCGGATGCGAGCAGCCATCTATTGCTACTCACACAGGGCGTATCTCACTTAATCCCAGATTCCGACTACGTCGGCTTCTCATCGGAGAACGAGGAGAAAGGAAATCAATGAGAGGAAATCAATGAGAGGAAATCGATGAAAGGAAATCAATGAGAGGAAATCAATGAGAGGAAATCAATGAGAGGAAATCAATGAGGGAATCAATGAGAAAATCAGGAGAAAGCGAGCTCAAAAGCAATCTGAATGCTGGCAGGTACGACGTAGACGGTACGTATGAATCCTTGCAGGCAGCAGAATATCGGAAAAGGCAGAAGGAAGACGGCGTCCTCAAAAATGACCAAAGTGACCAAAGTGACGTACTCTCCTATGAAAGTGTCTGGGGTCTGCCCCCCCCCCCCCCCCAAAAAAAGGTTGGGTGTTGACCCTTTCTTACTTTCTCCCGTTTCTTACTTTTTGGTCTTCATTGGTGTTCACTGGTGTTCACTGGTGGTCATCGGAAAAGCGGAGGAACCGTCCCCGCCGACCTAGCAAATGCGGCTCTTTGCGGAGGCCGTGGAAAGCCAAGAAAAAAGAGACAGACAAAAGAGAGAGACAGACAAAAGAGACAGAAAGGGTCAGTACGATGTTTGCGATAGGGGGAGGGAAAACTAAAAATGAGACAAGAAAACGGGGACACGAGAAGGCAAAACGGAAAAGTGTGGGCATGGCATGTGGGCATGACGGAGAACGAAGAACGAAGAACGGAGAACGAAGAACGAAGAACGGAAAACGGAGTGTGGAACGAGGGCTTCACGAAGAGGGCGCGTGGGCACGTGAACACGGATCAATCTCGTGTAAAGTGGCGGCAGGAGGTAAAAGGCGGTGGAGACATCCCTGTCTCTTGTCATTGAGGGCAAACGTAATTCCTGTGCAGTGAGGGACGTGATATTCTTTCGGGTCTTGTCAATTTTGTATGTTTTTATTTTGAGTAATAATTTACATTTGCATTTTTCTCTACTTTTTTTCTTTTCTTCTTCTTAAGTCAACCTTATAAAGAGAAATGTTACTCAGAACTTATGAAAATGGTATTCAACTATACCTGTGTCGTTGTTTGTCTTTCTTTCTGGCAATCTTTGACTTCGTGGCTTATTTCTCTGGTGCTGACCTCGACAACCAAAAGTAACGGCATGGCGTCACGTTGTTGGTCGATTCCCCTCACTCCTTCACTCGATCCAGCCATGGAACTCGGAGAAGAAACCGTGGAACCGCGTGTGTTGGCCTGGGTCTTGCTGGTCTCTGATCGTTTTTTTTACTCCATCTTTTTTTTCTCGTCTTTTTTCTTCCTTTTTTTTCTTCTTCTCCTCTCCCGTATAACCACGTGCACTCTGTTTGTAACAGACGCCCGCAACACTGGATGAATGAGTCCCCAACCTCTTCCACTCTACACCACCGCACCTCCGCACATATCTCGCAAAAAACTCTGTAAAGCGGCCAGAATGGGGTAACATCCGAATGGGGTAACATCCATCTGGGAAGGGATCGACTTCTTAGGACACAAAAAGTGCAACACGCATGTCTGCGCGGTTAATGCCAAGCCTGCTTTTTGGCTAAATGCAATAGCAGGCCATGTTCAGTGTTCGTCAAAGGTACGGAGTAGATGGCAGTCGGCACCGGCCAGCGTTATCCGCCAAAAACAATGCTGTGCAAGACCATGTTCGGTAAAGCATGGGTAGAGAAACTCGTCACGGAACTGACAGCAATTGACTCGGTTGACTCGATTGACTGCATTGCACGACAACAACTGCGTTGAATACGAACGACAGCCAACCCCAACAGACCAACAGACTCTCATTTTGGAAGAAGAAGGAGAATACAAAAAAGTGTACTTGCAGGACGGGATAGAAAACAATAAACGAGCGAGGCCGTCTTTCTCTTTTCTCCTTTTCCCACCAAAAACAAGCAATCAACAAAACAAACTACGGCATCCTTGGCGATTGTTTCCCTTCACCTCTCTTCCATCATCCTTTTCCCCTCGTTTTCCCCTCTTTTCCCCCTCTCCACGATGTATAGAGCCGTAGTGATCGTCTTGGCTTCCTGAGAGCGTCCCGATGTGCCGTGCACCATGTGGTATTCTCTAGTTGAATAGTGAGTAGTTCTCCAGCCACTCCCCTCACCCGAGACAGTGTTGGCCGGGCTGGGTATCAAAATAATAAAGGAATAAAGACACGACGTAGGACGTACAACGTACGACGCAGGTACGGTGTGTGACCTTTCTTTACATCCTCCTTTTGATTTTCTTCCTCCTTCTTTCTTAAGGACAGCTCCGAGCCTGAGCTTCCTTTACCAACCTTTACCTTTAAGCTGTCTGTTGAGCTCTCTGTTGAGCTGTCTGTTGTCACCACAGTCGACAACCTTTCATGATTTCTCGGTGTGTTCACACGGCGCTAGCCGTTCTGGCCGTTCTGGCCACCACAACAACACAAGTCTCTGCCCTCGGCCAGCAGCCCATCATCTCATTCAACGGCTCGGTGGCGGGCAGCCTTCAGCTCGCCGATGGCTCGTCTGCCCGTCAGATTCTGGTCTCGTCCAGCGACTACTGGGGCGTCATCCGTGCTGCCGGCGACTTGGCCGTTGACTTTGGCCGCGTCACGGGCACCAACCTGACACTATCCAATGGCGTATCTGATGCAGCCCCCGCGTCGTATGTGTACCTCCCCGTCAACAACACGAACAATACCGTGTACAGTACGACGGCCCCGGCCAGCTTCTTGGGTCCTGCCTATGCTGAGCCGGCCAATGCCAGCACCGCCATCATTGCCGGCACACTGGGCAAGTCGGACGTGGTGGATGCTCTCGCTGCAGCTGGGCTGCTGGGTGACTTGGCGCAGGTCAAGGGCCAGTGGGAGGCGTTTGTCAGTGTTGTTGTGGACGTGTCCAAGGTTGTTCCCGGCGCTGGCAAGGCTCTGGTGATTGCCGGCAGTGATCCTCGCGGCACCATTTATGGGTTGTACGATGTCAGCGAGCAGATTGGCGTCTCACCGTGGTATTTCTGGGCCGACGTGGCCATCAAGAAGCAGGCATCCATCTTTGCCCTGCCGTCCCGCAAGGTCCAGGCCTCCCCCTCCGTCCGCTACCGCGGCTTGTTTCTCAACGACGAGCAGCCGGCCCTCACCAACTGGGTGGCCTCGCGCTGGGCCGACACAGCCTATGGTCCCGGCTTCGGCCCGGCCTTTTATTCGCTGGTCTTTGAGCTGCTGCTCCGTCTCCGCGCCAACTACCTGTGGCCGGCCATCTGGTCCACCATGTTTGAGGTCGACGACCCGGCGAACCAGCCGCTGGCCGATGCTTTCGAGATTGTGCTGGGCAGCTCGCACACGGAGCCGCTGATGCGCGCCCAGAACGAGTTTAGCAAGTTTTATCTCTCGGCCGGCGCGGGGCCCTGGGCGTACAACCTCAACAACAAAACCATTGACGAGTACTTTCGGTACGGTGTGCAGCGGGCCGCGCCGTATGCGCGCAACTCGCTGTGGACCATGGGGATGCGCGGGACGGGCGATACGGCCATTGAGGGTCTGGGGTCGGGGCCGAGTGCGATTGTGGACATGCTGAATACGCTCGTGAGCAACCAGCAGGCCATTGTCTCGAGTGGACTGGGCGTCAATATCAGCGAGGTCCCGCAGATGTGGTGTCTCTACAAGGAGGTGCAGTCGTATATTTTCGAGGGCCTGCAGGTGCCGCCCGATGTCACACTCCTGTGGTCGGATGACAACTGGGGCAACGTCCGGCGGTTCCCGCTGGTGTCCGAGAAGAGCAGGGCTGGCGGTGCCGGTGTCTACTACCACTTTGACTATGTCGGCGACCCGCGCAACTACAAGTGGATCAATACGGTGCAGCTCACCAAGACGGCTGAGCAGATGGGCATGGCCTATGCCCGTGGGGCCGACCGCATCTGGATCGTCAACGTCGGCGACCTCAAGGGCCTGGAGCTGCCCATCAGCCACTTTCTGGACTTGGCCTACGACCAGCCGCGGTGGGGATTTCAGAGCGAGAGTGGTAACTCTGTCTCGGACTGGACGACCGCTTGGTCCCGTCGTGAGTTTGCCTCGGGTGATGCCTCTGTTATTAGTGATATCATCGCCCGCTATAGCATGTACGCCAGCCGCCGCAAGTATGAGCTCGTCGAGCCGCAGACGTACTCGGTGCTCAACTATGGCGAGGCGGATGCCGTCCTCGCCCAGTGGGCTGCCCTGGTCGACGACGCCCAGAACGTCTACGACAGCCTCGACGCGGTCCACCAGGCCGCCTTTTTCGAGACGGTCCTGCACCCCGTGCTGGCGGGCGCCACTGTCCACAGGCTGTACATTGCTGCCGCCACCAATGCTCTGTATGCCGGGCAGAAGCGCAATGCCGCCAACGCAGAGATCCAGACTCTGCTCGAAGCATCGGCCGCCGACGCTAACCTGACGCTTCGTTGGAACGCCCTGCTGGACGGCAAGTGGGAGCACATGATGGACCAGACCCATCTGGGCTTCGACGGCTACTGGCAGCAGCCCATGCGCAACTCGCTTCCCGCTGTGACGTTTGTCCAGACGGCCTTTGCCGCGCTGTCGGGCGAGATTGGTGTTGGCGTCGAGGGGTCCAATGCCACCGTTCCGGGTGACGACAAGTTCCACGACAACTCGGGCAACACGCTGACGACGCCGCCCCTCGAGCCGCACGGTGCCCCCCGCCGCTACTTTGATATCTTCTCGCGTGGCGTGCAGGCGTGTGGATGGACGGCAGCAGCGAGTGTCCCGTGGGTCTCTCTTTCACAGTCGTCAGGCACTGTCGGCAGTGGCAACCCCGACGCTCGTGTCTATGTGTCGGTGGACTGGTCCGAGGCCGAATCGACGACTGTGAGAATCAACATCACCAATGCCTGCCTCAAATCTGACAAGTCGGACACGTCTGGCAAGTACGGCTACCAGCCAGCAGCCATTCTTGTTCCTGTCGTCGTGCGAAGTGTACCTGATACGTTCAAGCGCGGCTTTGTCGAGTCGGACGGCACCGTGTCCATTGACGGTGCCCACTATCAGGGCATTGTCGCGGCTTCGTCCGCATCAAACGCAAACGCCTCGTCCGGCAACGTCACCTACCGCACATTTTACGACTATGGCCGCACCAGCAGCGGCGTCGGTCTCTGGCCCGCGACCACTGAGAAACTGTCAGCCGACACTGCTCCCGCCCTCGAGTACTCTTTGTATCTGTTTTCAAACACAACCGCCAACGTCACCGTCTACCTCTCCCCGACGCAAAACTACCTGGGCGACGACACACCAATCGAGTACACCATCAGCCTCTACCCTTCTTCTTCTTCTTCTTCTTCTTCTTCCTCGTCGCCACCCACACCCGAGCACGTCACCCCCGTCGGCCGCTCCATCGGCACCAATATGCCGCCCGGATGGGGCTACGCCGTCGGCGACGCCGTCTGGGGCCTGACGGGCAACTACACCACGTCGTCGTTCCAGCTCCAGACCACGCCCCAGGCCTACACGCTGCGCATCCAAGCACTGCTGCCCAGCGTCATTGTCCAGAAGATTGTCATCAACACCGGCGGTCTGCGGCCCTCGTATCTGGGCCCGCCGGAGAGCTTCTTTGTCGGCCGCGACAACACGGGGACCTACAATGCGACGACATTCGCCGATACGCCCGGGACACTGGGCGGGACGGCCGGCGGGGAGTCTGAGCAAGTTTATCGGGGACAGTGATGAGAGAGAGAAAGACGATGGAAATGGTGATGCGATGAAGTAGTGTAGATAGTAAAAGTAATCAAGACATGGTAACAGTATGAAAATAGCTCAGGACCGGAACCCTTACAATGTAAGCCGAAAACCTGAAAGTGTGCAGAGCAATCTCCTTTTTGTTTGCATGGGCTCGTACGGGGTACACAGCCTTCATTCTCACGTCAGCCCAAGGGCCCACAAACTAGTAGGCGGAGCAATAGAAGTAACCAAGCAGGTAATAATACATTGTGCATCTTCTACAAAAACATCTTCATCACATCTTCATCCACATATACTCAACCTTGCGTATTCGAAACATCCGCCGGTAAAAGATACAGGCCCTCACAGCCCGCTCCAGCAGCCATGTTTCAGGACTTCCACTACCGCCACATCCCCGCCCTCTTCACCGCCGCCGCGCAGTGCTGGGGCACCGTCTGGCCGCTCATCATGGGCGCCGGCGGCACCCGGGCAGTCATGCTGCAGTATGGTTTACCCGAGAGCATCGCCAATGTGCCCGAGACCTGGCCGGCCTGGAGCGCAGGCGGCGCACGCACCTGCTGCCTGGGCCTCCTGATGTTTTGGCTCTACGCGCGCCGCCAGTATGACGTCCTCGATACCTTTCTCGTGGCCATCGGCGCCTACCTGGGGCTGGCCGACTGCGTCCTGCTCTGGAGCCACAGGCCCAAGATGGCCGTCTTCCGCCTCGTCGCCTCGGGCGCCTTTGTAGGCCTAGGGTTGGCTGGCGTGACGCAGGGTCGTGACGACAAGCCCAGACGACCATCAAGAAATCTCGGAACAGCAACTAGAAAGTAGAGATTCCAAAGGGAGCAGCCAGTGTGGCCGAGCCAGAGAAACCATCAAGCACTTTTTACTTTTTACTTTTTCTTCGACTATAATGCACAGATGTAACCAGTGTACAAGCTATGTAATTGGGATGTGGTCATAGCATGAATATGGGTTGGGATCTTCACTCTGCTCTTTGTTACCGTATTTCTGTTAAGCATCCTCGGACGGAGCCACTCTTTCCCATCCTTTTTTTCTTTTTTTTTTTTTTTTCTTTTCGTCTTTCCATCTTTTAGCATTAGCCGAAACCCTAATTTACGGATCTATTCCCCCCGGAGATAAACTATAATTCAACGTCTTGTCGCACTGTTTCCTTTAGTCGACTCTCGCAGGCCGTTGTTATCGCCTTCCTACATTATACACCTGTCAAAAGAAGAATAGACTGTTCTTCGTAGATGATTGCACCGTCGCAGGCACCGTTTGTGTGATATCGCCGTATCGCGCGTACTGCACCTATAATGGCGATTTCCCACGAAGGAGAGGAGGGGTCTTTGTTCTCTCCTTTAATTGGAACAAGGTTGCGGCGCAGTGCCGATCTCGAGATTGCCGTGCAGTAGCAGCAGTCTTTGACGTCCACCACAGTACGGAAGAATATTCCCCAAAAGAGAAGGTGGCATGGGAAGAGACGCGACAATCGCAGGCAAAGTCACGTTCATGATCAAGGACGCCGGATAAATAAAAGAACCATGAGCACCATGAGCACCCCGAGCGATGTCGTTCTTTTTGCAGTCTCTTTTATCAGCGCCGATAATGTCGCGACATGGGGCCTGCAACTTCGGCCTATGACAGGAGAGTGCACCAACGACAGTGGTGCGACGCCAGCGCAAGGAGTGGACAAGCTTTTGTTTGCCAAGCTAAATTTGTGCCGTTTTCCGTTGATCCATGCGCCGCCAAGCTGAGAGCAACAGTTGGGTTGCTGGGTTGTTTTGTTGTAGGAGCGTAGGGTTGTAGGAGCGTTGAAGATGGAGGTCGTTGTCGCACGCTCGTTGTCCCGATTAGGAAGGAGAAACAGCAAACGAACAGTACGACGTAGGGCATACAAGTGATAAGAGCAGCATATGATAGAACAAGGAGAGACTGCAAGACAACAGAAGAGGGGAACAGGGAATACGCCGGATACGACTGACCGCTTACCGTAGTACGATGTAAAGCATCTGTAGTTTATTTCAACCTGACAGTTATCGCAGACAGGCAGACAGTTCCAGGTCGAGTATCGACACCCAGCGACCAATCCTATCTGAAGAAGATGTGTCACAATGTACGGTGACAATCTAGAGTGACAATCTAGAGTGACAATGTATACTAGATTCGGACACGAGTAAAAGCCTAAAGAGTGGAAGGAGCGATATGGCAGCAGACGGTATGCAGTATACAGACAGGAAGCCGCGTGGATAAATTGCGAATACAACCCATGGTTGGAGCTCTTTCATCTGCATCTGTCGCCTTCAGCAATGGCGTCTTCTTTTGCGGCCCCTGCTCATCATTATTGTCCTACCACTGTGGTGTAGCACCGACATTTATACAAATCTACCATCCCGTGTCCCTGCTTCACGCGTTTCTCTCATAGTTCTGTTTCGCTCTCATCTGTCGCTCATATTTCCTCTTCTTCAACTCATCGACATCTTGGGCCTCTCATAACAGCTCTACTTTGGACTTACAGACAGTAGTAAAGCCATCTCTGTATATCATGGGTAAGACACCTTCCAAACCACATCCACTCTTTCTCACGCTAACACTCTGTTCAGACGCCGACATTGAGGCCGTCGCCGCCGGGCCGACCAAGGGCCATGGTGTCGCCCAAGTGCTGTCGGGCGTGGCACCGATCGAGTCGGAGCAGGTGGGCACGGTCGAGTCGACTGTCGTGCAAGAGGCGCATGGAGCAGCACCAGTGCCGCCTCCCTATACGGTTGACCACGGTGAGCCCGTCAGCGACGAAGAAAAGAGAGCGCATACGGCGCAAGACTACCTGCCCCAGGGCACGGCCGAGTTCCCTGTGCCGACGGAAGAGGAGCGGCGCACGTTGCGCCGTGTGGCCGGCCGCATCCCGCTTGTCGCTTACATTCTCTGTGTGGTCGAGCTGGCCGAGCGTGCGTCCTACTATGGTGCCACCACCGTCTTTAGCAACTTTATGGAGTTCCCGCTGCCCGAGGGCGGCAACGGCAGCGGCGCCGTGCCCAAGGGCCACCCCGAAGACCATGCGGGCGCGCTCGGGATGGGCCTGCAGTTTGCTTCGGCGTTTAGTCTGCTGTTCACGTTCCTGGCCTACGTGTTCCCGATCCTGGGCGCGTGGATTGCCGACGTCAGGATTGGCCGGTTCAAGACGATTATGCTGGGCGTGATTATCGGCGGCGTGGCGCACGTAATCATGATTGGCGGTGCGGCGCCTGCCGTCCTGCGCGCAGGCCGCGGTGTGGCACCGTTTGTCATTTCGCTGCTGATGCTGTCGGCGGGTGCCGGCATCTTCAAGCCCAATGTGGCCCCCCTCGTGGTTGACCAGTACCAGCACCAGCACGACTACGTGCGGACGCTGCCGTCGGGCGAGAAGCAGATTGTGGACCCCGAGCGGACCATCCAGCGCATCCTGCTGATTTTCTATGCCATGATCAACGTTGGCGCGTTTTTTGCCATTGCCACGACGTACACGGAAAAGTACGTTGGCTTCTGGATCTCGTTCCTGCTGCCCGGCATCGTGTACTTTCTGCTGCCCGTCTTGCTATTGGCCATCCGCAAGCGACTGGTGCTGCGGCAAAAGGGCAGCGGCGGCTCGGGCCAGGAACTCACCAACTTTTTGAAAATTGTCTTTACGGCTGTCCGCCGCAACCGGGGTGCCATCTGGCGCAAGGACTTTTGGGACGCGGCCAAGCCGGCGACGCTGGCAGCAAGAGGCGTCCGAGTGAGCTGGACGGACCGGAATGTGTTGGATGTGCAGCGCACGTTGGAGGCCTGCGTCATCTTCCTGTACTTTCCGCTGTACAATATCAACGACGGCGGTGTCGGCTCGCTGGCCAACAACCAGAGCGCGGGCATGACCAGCAAGGGCGCGCCCAACGACCTGCTGGGCAACCTGAACCCGGTCGTCATCATCGGCGTCACCCCGATCCTGACGTACGGCCTCTACCCGCTGCTGTCCCACTTCAACATCCGCTTCGGGCCCATCAAGCGCATGACGTTTGGCTTTCTGCTGGCCGCCCTCTCGGGTGTTTCGGGCGCCATCGTGCAGTGGAAGGTCTACGAGACCTCCCCCTGCGGCTACCAGGCCAGCACCTGCGCCGAAGGCATGGTCTCGCCCATCTCCATCTGGTGGCAGGTGCCCAATGTCGCGCTCGGGGCGATTTCTGAGCTCTTTTGCAATGTCACCGCCTATGAAATGGCCTATGTCCGTGCTCCGCCGCAGCTCAAGTCTGTGGTGATGGCCATGTTCCTGTTCACCAATGCGCTGTCCAGCGCCCTCGGCGAGATTCTGATCCCGGCCATCATCGACCCGCACCTCATCTGGGTCTGGGCCGGCCCGGCCATTGCCCTTTTTGCGCAGACGGCCATCTTCTACTTCCGCCACCGCCACATTGACGATGAAATCTATATGCTGGAGCAGAACCTGTCAGGCGCACCACTGGGCGCGCCGCACCAAGCGACACTGGCCGAGCCCGATGCTGAGAAGGCAGAATAGCCGGGAGGCTAGACTTAGGTAGTGCGGTAGATGTTGTCGGAGTGGATGGGGTGTGATGATACCAAGATGAGACGGCATGAGATGGCATGGGATGGCATGTCGTGATGGCTTATGGTGGTGACGATGCAGAGATGTGGATTTGTACAACGTACTGTTTAGTCAAATGTCCTGGAGCGACCGATTGCGACATGGTCAGTTGCGAGACTAGTAGTTGCCGTTATAGTAATATCCAGCCAGCAATGAGACGAATTGTGCAGAACGAATATGTGAGCGAATGAGATAATGCTTATTGATGTGATGTTGTCTTGGTCTTAAGGTGTGCTGTTGACAGCCCCTGAAACGGCGTTAAGCGCGGTAATGTTGCTGCCACACTAAAGGCTGCCACCAAACGACAGCTCCCCACACGTGACCCACATGGAACGAAGCTCGGCAGGTCTCCACTGTGCTGTAATCAAGGACAAAGAGAAGGAGCTCGGCCACGCTAGTTGCTGCCACTGACGACAACACGCGCTGTAGCAACTCTGGAAGGCAGGAAGGACTGTTGCATCTTCTCCATCTCCCCACCTCAACGCGACACGACGACGACGACGACAGACACAACCAAGTCTACCCACGACTTTCGACCTCTAGCACCATACTGCCTGCCCTTTCGTCATTTGGTCAATTGCGCTCGGACATGGGCCACGCCGAGGCGTGACCTCTTCGCCGTCCGTCTCCTCGAGAGACTCCTCGTCTTCGACCTCTCTTCCAATCTTTGACGGCACACTACCCTCGCCATGTCTACCTCCCAACCATCCTTCCTCCTCCCGCAGAACCGCAAGATCCGCCACCTGCGCGGCATCTACCTGCGCAACCTGACGTTTACACAGCCGCGCAAGTACAGCATCGACGACGCGAGTGTTGGTGTCGGTGTTGGTGGAGGCGGACTGGCCTTGCCGGCGGACCGGGAAAAGAGGCGGGCATCTCTCCGGAAAGCACTGCACCATGCACGATCGAGCGATGACCTGTTGGCGGACAGCAACGGGTCCGGCAGCAGTGGTGGTGTACGCAGCCGCAGCGCAACATTGTCAGGTGCCAACGCGCTGGCACGACAGCACATTTTGGAGCAGGCGCTGGACAGCAGCACGGCGGATGCCTTCTTCTCGCTGCACAATGACGGCGCCGACGAGCCCATCTATGTCAGCGAGGTCCAAGAGCGGGCGGCAGTAAGTATAAGTATCCGGCACTCGGCGGGCGGAGCTACGAGGAACAATGTGCACCGCTAACCATGTAGAACTTCAACTTTCGCTTCTTTGACCTGGTCGACCTCGATCCGCTCCTCTCGCGATCTTCACAACTGACTGTCAAAGTCTGGGTACGACGAGCACCAACGGCTTCCTCGACGACAACATCCACAACATCTCCCTCTCCCCCGCCGTCATGGTCCCTCCTCCTCAAAGACGACGTCGACCTTCGCTTCCTCGGCTGCATCGGCAGTCTCCAAAACATCCACTTCCCACCCAACGCCCTCGTCTTCCACCTGCTCGACGGCATCTACATGGCCGGCGTGCCACAGAGCCGGCTGGTCGCGCCCGCCGGCGGCGCCCGCAGCAACCTGATGGGCGTCCCGCCACTGCCCACCTCCTCCTACAACGCCCTCATGCGCCTCGCCAACCTCGAAAACTCGCTCCAGGACTGTTTAGCCACACAGGACAAGCTGGCCCAGCAGATTGAACAGGTCATGGCCGACGAAGCCGCGCGGGCCGCCGACGACGAGGACGCAAGTGCCGCCCTCCTCTTGCCAGAAGCCGAGGCCCGCTGCCATCGGGCCATCAAGGGACTGGCCCACCGCCGCCGCCTGACCGACGCCGCGCGCAAGAAACGTGCTGACCTTGTCGCGTCACTGGATATTCGGAGGGCCGCCATTGCCGCTGGCCGCGACCTGCAGCAGCGCGCCTGGGCCGATGTCGAGCATGCCAACGAGAAGCTGGCGTCGTCGCGCGCTACGGCGCAGCATACCCGCGACGACATCCGCGGGCAGCGGCGGCGTGTGTGCGAAGATCTCATCAAAATCTACAATATCTGTCCAGCACGCGGTGTGGACGAGCCGCTGGCCTTTCAGATTTGCGGCATGCCTCTGCCGAATACCGTGTATGGGCCACTGCTGGACAGGAGCAGCGGAGGCCGGGCCGAAGATACACTGTCGGCCGCCCTCGGGTTTGTCGCGGTGCTCGTCAACAGTCTACAGACCTACCTGGGCGTTGCCCTGCCCTACCGCATCACTGCCTACGGGTCCCGCTCCTCGGTCCGCGACGACATTAGCAAATCCATCCCGGACGCCCAGCGGGCGTTTCCGCTGTATATGCCGCGCGGCGGACTCAATACGCAGTACCGCTTTGATTACGCCTGGTTCTTGCTCAACAAAGACATTGAGACACTCTGCTATGCCCAGGGACTCAAGGTGGTCGACATTCGCCATACCCTGCCCAACCTGCAGTACCTTTTGTATGTCTGCAGTGCCGGCACCGAGGACCTGCCGGAGCGCAAAAAGGGCGGTGTCCGGGGGCTGTGGCAGGGGCATATCCAACGGCACAGTGTGGGCGGCTCCGAAGAAGCTGGGAGTCCTACAACACAAAAGGGTCAAGGGCAAGGGCACGACCTACGAAATGGTGCCGCCGTCATCACGACAAGGGGTCTGCTGCCGACGACGACGCGGACGACCACAAGGGCTACCAACAATACCAACTCCATGACGACGACAGCGACCAATGTGCCCGCAGTGGCTGTAGCAGCACCGTCGTCCGTCGCGTCGTCCGTCGCTTCGTCGCCAGCGTCGACACTGCACCTGCCTTTTGACGAGGCTGCAGGAACGTGGACGCTACGGACAAAAGGTATGAGGGAGAGGGGGTAGTCGAGGGATGACGAGGGGAGATGAGGCGAGAAGATTTCTGTACATAATATTCTTACATGGCGTGGGATCCTCTTAAAGACAAGCCCGGGAGTTTCAATGACAAGCGACTTTTTCGATACTGCACACAACCGTCTGTTGACCATCTGAAGCACGACCTCATCCCAAGTTTCTGATGTACATGCAACCCAATTCCAGAAGACGACAACATGACCAGGATTGGCAAGATGCATCTAGCATGTGTTGGTGTCGCCTTGCTCTTCCCCAGAATTCAAGGCATGATCAAAAGGTGTGACCACCAGACAAGCTCACAAGCGCTCTGTACTCTTCATGGGCATTACACAAACTCGTCGTGACTGCTATCGTGTCTCTGTAATATGTTGAGGTTCCTGTCCTCCATGTACACCTCTTCTACCGCCCGTGTTCCGAAGCTGTCAGTCGTGCCTCTTTTGTTCCTTTCCCTCTTTTCTTGTCTCGCATTCCTCGTGGGGCCAGTATATCAGTACACGATCCCGCTGTCTTGCCCCTCTCTCAAAGGCTCTCGTTCCTTCTTGTATACGGAGTATTGATTTCTCCCTTGTGTGGCTCCGATGTTCTTTCTTCTTTCCCACGCATAGACATAATCGAAGCTTCATCGCCAGCTCATACCGCACCTGTTCTTAAGGCTTTCAGTTTATACTCTCCCTCGTTTTGGGAAGCCCAGACTGTCGCTGTCGCCATATTTGACCTGTCCATCGCCTCTTGCTTGGCTCTCCGGTTACTTACTGTTTACATCACAAACTCACACCACTCGACATCAAGCCTGAATTCTCTACCAACTTGCAACATTCATTCTACTCACGTCTGCCATCACCATCACAACAATGAAGCTCCTCTTCCAGCTCATGTTGGCCATCCTTGGCGCAGCACTCACACTCACACTCGCCGCTCCCGCTCCCGCACATCTACAACGGCCACTCAGCAGCAGTCCGCAACACCATTCCATGTCAAAGCCCGTCTCGACACAGACACGGCCCAGCGAATGGCCAAAAGCGGTCCAGTTGCCCTACGTCGTCAAGGCGCCCACATCAGCGCCAACAGCTACGTCTCGCATGCACCTCCACCACGCCGGCGATGCTAAGCTGGCATGTTTTTGTGCTGGCGGTGCTGTCTGTTGTCACACGGCGACGGGGCTGGACTGCAACTCGGGGTACTGTGGGATCTAGGCGTGAGGAGGAGCGGGATATAAAATACGAAAATACGAAAATACAAGAATACAACGAAAAAGAGAGCAAACACTCTGGGCAGGTCGGAAAGTCGAGACAGAACGAGCGTGGCGATTCAACGCGACACAGAGTTTCAACAGTTGGCCCCAGAAGCGCAGAAGCTGCACAACCTGCCCCTTAACATATCAAGTCGCGCTCAGTAGCCCTTATCATCAACCTCTGCGTCAGCCTCTGCACGGATCACGTCTTGGCTTTGTCGTGTTCCTTGCAGTAGCGAGAGGCAGACCAAGAGGCAGACCAAGAGATACCAACAACGGCCTTCCACATTGAGACAGCAGATACGCCGCGCCAGGGAGTCCAGCGGCAGCATTCTGACTCAATCTGCAACTGTTGTCAGTTGAAGAAGAGGACAACAGAAAAAAAACATCTCACGATGCGCAAGTTGTCAACAAAACTAGAACCGTAGTAGCTCTATAATAATGAAATCATCTTGACCTAAATCAACCACTCTCGTTTCTAGCAGTAAATCATCTCCATCCTTTCCATCCTACTATGTATTCCACGCATTCCACGCATGAGAATACTCCATAAATACCACCCTGTCCGTACCCTGCCCCTGTTCACACCATCTTTCACATTACACGAAGAAAAGCACACCAAAACAGCACCAAAACCAGCACAGTCCAAATGCTGGAAACGCTAGAACGGCAGAAACGGTGGAAAAGAACCAGTTCGAAGGGTTCTCGAACAGCGGGCAACCACGGCAAGGAGTAAGCTTTTCTTTTTTATTTCGGAGAGTGGTGTGCATGGCTCACGGACCACCTCGCGACCAGACCGCAACAGAACGGGTGCGCATCACAATCACACCCCAGGGCTAAGGTAGACATTACAGAACAAGACCATGAGCCTCACCATGCTTATTGAGTCCGTTTTGAGTTCAATACGTTCGTACTGTCCTTGTGTCTTCTTCAAGGAAATCATGAGAGGAGAGGCCAACGGGAGACGAGGAGATGAGATGTGATTGCGATGCAGCCGTTAGCGACGTTCTAGCACGCTTCTAGCATGGTTCGAGTGGTTTGGGGTGGTTTGGGGTGGTTTGGGGGCCGTAGTAGGCGGCACGGGTGGGCTTTTATGCATGCCCTACTGGAGAAGAAGGATTGCAGGCCTAAAAGTCCCTAAAATACACTGTAAGCGCTACAATCGGGCTACATCACGACAAAGATAACTGTCCTCTTTCAAAGACAAAATCGGCAGATATTTTACACCGACTCAATTGCATTCATTCTCTCCAACATCCCAGAACAATGGCTTTCGGCAAGGGACGTTGTATTTTCTTCGCCAACAGGCAGATGGTGAGCCAAAGAACATGAACCAAAAGCACCAAAGCACTAAAAGCACAAATGGAAACCCAAATGAAGCTAAGAACGTCATTGGTGTGGGGCAGCCGCAGCACCCAAAAAGCTGACGCCACTGTAATTTAGTGTTCATAGGGCGAATGACGCCCACTCACTCACACGTGTGGGCCTGGGAGGGGCCTGGCGTTACTGTATCTTCAGTGACTCGTTGCGACGTAATTAATTATTTCCTTCTTCCCAGTGTCGCCGTTCGCTCCTTCCTCGCACCGAGCATCCGTTCTTCTGCACCTGCCACTTTGACCGTTCCCGAAACGACACAACAGAGTAATTACGTCGTACCTGCACCAACACAATACGCATTGCCCCTCGCAAGGGAGGAGCGACTGTCTTCATCTCGCAGCGGCTATCGTGATCGTCGTTTGCTCTGTACTCTGTTCGCAATCTGCAATCCCATCTCCCGTTGTGTTCTAAGATTCCTCCATTCTCGTACTCCTCTTTGTCCAACCGCTACGGCCCTCCCGCTTGTCCCGCGCCAAACGCTCAAGAATCGCCTCCCAGAGACCCAGAAGACCCAGAAGACCCAAAATTAGTACGCCAGAGCCACAAGACAAGGAAGGCCCCACCAAAGCTTCCTTCCGTCTACGCGCGCAAAAGAAAGAAGTACGGAGTATCATCTGTACTCTTGGCACTCTTGTCGAGGAAAGAGCGACCAAGCGACCAAGTCAGCAAGCTGCACACGACAAACCCAACATCGTCAACGGCTTTCTCCCTTGTGCATTTGACATCCAACGTTGCTCTCTTCGATCTCTCTCTCGGCCATCGTCACCTAGTAGCATCAATCGTTGTATCGCAAAGGTACGTCCTCTTCGCGTCGGATTGTCTCCGTGCCCCGCCTACAGCCACACTCTCTCTACTTTCTGTTGCTGACTTTCCGGCTCTTCAGTCTCGACTTCATTCCAGTTCTCGACGACAAGACATTCAACGTCTAAACAACATCTAAACATCTACAACTCCTTTACCCTCCACGACACCTCTCAATCTCTCGTCGACTTTGTCATCCTCCCGCCGTGACGCAATACTTACCTGCCCCACCGCTTCACCTCACCTCAGCCGCAATCTCCTCCACAGCGAGCCGTCCTCAATTTATCCACGCCGTGCTTCGTCTCTGCTGCCGTTGTTTCTCCTTTCTCCTTTCTCGCGTTTTCGAAGCAAAGGCCACCCTGCAACCTGCATCCTCTCCCCCTCTGAATCGCTGGCTCTCTGGCTCCCGGTGAGCTTGTCTGCCGCGCACAGGCTTTCGCTGGGCATTCGAAACGCTGAAACGCCAAAACGCCAAAACGCCTTCCTTCTAGAACCCTTCCACACATCCACGTCCACTCTCCGAGCATGACCAACGCAAGATAGCTTGACGACACGATCAAATCGACGACTCCCCAAACACCTTTGGTAGCTGGTACTACCCGACTGCTTTCTACAACCTCTTCACCCTCCTCCCCACCCTCACAGTCACAATGCGACGGGCGCGCGGCCCGTCGCCGACATCGCCCTTCCGGGCCCTTGCCCACCACCATGCCGCCCACAATGCAAACAATGGCGCCGGTGGCCAAGGCGGCACCGTCTCGTCCATGATTCGCTCCTTCAACGTCGAGACCAACCCGACAAGGCCTATACGACCCAGCCCGCTGACGGCCTCGACGATCCCCGACATGCCCCTCGACCTCGTCGACCGCATCCGCTCGTTTCCTCTCTTTGTGTCGGCGCCCGACGACTTTCTGGCCGCCATCGGCAAGCACCTGCGACCCCAGATCCATTCCGCCCACGATCTCATTCTTACCGAGGGTGACGATGCCAAGGCCATGTACTGGCTGGTGCGCGGTGTCGTGGCTGTCACGTCCCGCGACGGCGAGGCCGTCTATGCCGAGCTGACCCCGGGCGCCTTCTTTGGCGAGATTGGTGTGCTCATGGACGTGCCGCGGACAGCCACAATCGTTGCGCGGTCCAAGTGTCTGCTGGTCGTCCTTAAGAAAGAGGACCTGCAGCAGGAACTGCCAAACTACCCAGACATGGAAAAGGCCATCCGGCAAGAAGCCGAAGAGCGCCTGACGATTCTCAAGAAGAAGCAGCAGGAACGGCGCAACGTGGGCACCAGCGGGAGCACGACTGCACCAAACGCACAGTCCGGCGGTGCTGCCGGCGGTGCACGTCCATCAACGACAACGGCAGACCCTCCTGCGACCACAACACCCACCAACACAAAGAAGCGCAAGTCGCCTAGCCCGGGTATTATCGAGGACCCGGCCGTCGGCGGCAGCGCTTTGGGCAGCGGCTACGTCAATGTGCGCAAGACACTCAAAGAGCTACCGCTGTTTGCGACTCTCCCTCCCGACATCCTCCACTTCCTCGGTCTCAGTGCTCAACCAAAGTCCTTTCCACCCTTTACCGACATTATCTGCCAGGGCAGCCCCGGCAACGACATCTACTTTATTGTCCGCGGCGAGGCCGAGGTTGTTTTACAGCTTCCCAACGGCAGCGTTCTCGAAGCTGCCTCGACCTTTGCTCGCCCACGGCTTACACAGGGCCAGTACTTTGGCGAAGTGGCTAGCCTGGGCCTATCGCGGGGCCGGACAGCAACGGTGCGCTCCATTACCAGCGTCGAGTGCCTCATGATTAGTGGCGAAGCACTCGAAGAACTGTGGCGGCGGTGTCCACCAGGACTCAAGAGCCAGATTGAGGCCACTGCCCGCGCACGATACAACCAGGCCGCCGAGGGTGAGGGTGAGGGTGACAACGGCAACGAGGAGGGGTCGACCGCCGACGACACCAAAGACATCGGACCACACGAAGACGTCGAGATGAAGGACGAGCCAGCTTTTGGCTCGCCCTGGCGGCCCAAGACGCCCTCGCCCGTCTCGTCGCTCTCTTCATTACGGCGTCACTCCGTCCCCAACGTCATCTTCACCACACCCTCCAAACCATCATCACCCACCAAAGCCTCACAAAAGGACGAAGCCGCCGAGACACGACAGCCCAGCGACCCCGATCCGTTCCTGAGTGTCGACATGGAGAACCTGCGCAACCGCCGACGCAACTCGCTGGCACCGCCCGTGCCACCGACCGAATCGTCCGCCTCGTCACCATCCTCGTCTTCGTCGCTCTCGTCATCCTCCTCCTCATCGACACTCCAGGCCCTGCCAGCATCACAGGCCAGCGAATCCAACAACAGCAGCAACAGCAGTCCACTCAAACTGTTCACGTTTCCACCACAAACGGCGTCCGACCGTAAAGCGAAAGACAAGGCTGATAAGGACACTACCGGCATTATCGAGGAGTTTAACGGCATCAAAGTGGAAGACCACTCACAGTCACAGCCGCAGCAGCAACAACAACAACAAGACATGCGTGGACCATTCAAAAAGGCGCGACGAAGCCCCAGTGCTGTGCGCGGCTCCAACGGCGACCGCGGCCATGCACCACTCGCCAATAGCCACCAGTACCCGTCCGAGGAAGCGCTCATCCTCATCTTTAAGCAATTTGACTTTTTGGAGCTCATTCGTTTGGCGGGTGTCTGCCGCCACTGGCGCCGCGTCGCTATGAATGCACCCCAGCTCTGCACCCATGTCGACCTCGCGCCCTACAACTCCCGCATCAACGACTATTCACTCTCCCAGATTGTGGCGCCGTTTGTCGGCCAGCGCGCCGTCGAAATCGACATTAGCAACTGCTTCCACATTACCGACGAAGGCTTCCAAGCCCTGTGGCAGCGCTGCGGCCGCAACGTCAAAGCCTGGCGCATGAAGTCGGTGTGGGACGTCTCGGCCAACCAGATTCTGGACATGAGCGAGAACGCCTCAGGACTCGAAGAGCTGGACTGGAGCAACTGCCGCAAAGTGGGTGACAACCTGCTGGCCCGTGTGGTGGGATGGGTCGTGCCGCCTGCACCGCCGGCGTCGGCTGCCGCGGCGAACACAAACACCAAAATTGTCGCCATTGCCAACTCCAACAACCGCAGCCGGCAGGCCCAAAAGCAAGAGCAGCAACGGCAACTGCAACAGCAACAGCAACAGGCGGCGGCGGCCAAGAACGGTCCCGCGCCAGGCACCATCATTGGCTGTCCCCAGCTGGCAATTCTGGACCTCTCCTACTGCAAGCACATTACCGATCGCAGCATGGTCCACCTGGCAGCGCATGCCTCACCGCGGCTGCGCGCTCTATCCCTGACGCGCTGCACATCCGTCACGGACGCCGGCTTCCAGTCCTGGGCGCCCTACCGGTTTACTGCCCTGACCCACCTGTGCCTGGCCGACTGCACCTACCTGTCCGACAACGCCATCGTCTCCCTCGTCAATGCCGCCAAAAGCCTGACCCATCTGGACCTTTCGTTTTGCTGTGCGCTGTCGGATACAGCTACGGAAGTCGTGGCCCTCGGCCTGCCCCTGCTGCAAGAATTGAGGCTCGCCTTTTGTGGCTCTGCCGTCTCTGACGCTTCGCTCCGGTGCATCGCCCTCCATCTCCAAGACCTTCGCGGTCTGTCAGTGCGCGGCTGTGTCCGTGTCACGGGTGTCGGCGTCGACCATGTTCTCGATGGGTGTACCCGCCTGGCCTGGCTGGATGCCAGCCAGTGCAAAAACCTGGCCTCCTGGGTCGCTGCCGGTGGCGTCGCCCGCTGGGGCTATGATGAGCGGCAAGAGGGCAGCCGTGGTGGACCCAAATACAGCCCCACCGGGTGGCAGCCAGCCAGTCGGCGCACCCTAGGACTCGACCCGGCGTTCCGGCAGGCGGCCATTGCTGCGACGCCGACGCCAGCGATGCGCGGGCAGAGACGAAGGGCGCGGCAGCCGGTCAAGTTTATCATTGAGAAAGGGGCGCAGGATGGGTTGCGGTGAGGATTTATCGACGAAGTCGATGACGACCACACTATTTTTTCTTATTTCCTCTGTTTATATCATCAGCATTGTATTTTGGACTTCTTGTCTTCTTGTCTTATTGTTTGCGTACGCATGTTAGAGGATCGCATATACCGGGTTTTGAGGACCGGACGGGGCATTTTTCTGTTTGCGGGGTGATACCATTATTTTCTGGCGGGACATTGCATTTACGACACTTTCATCTATGGTTTTGTTTACTTGAACACACATTCACTTTTCTTCTTGGACATGATCTCTGATCTCTTGGATATTTTACAAGTCAATATACCCGGCATATTCTTTACATACCCCTGCACAAAAGGCACACATACTAACACGATATCAGAGTGCAATGGAAAGCCAATGTGGTATACGGAGCATTGCCAGTTCAAAAATCAAATTGCCCCCGAAAAACTTTCCCCTGTACATCTGTACTATTCCATTTATCCCAGTACCCAGATACTAACGCAAATACCAGAACGCCAAACAAATGCGATCCAAAAATCAGATCAAACGATTTACATACTCCGTACACGCGAGAAGTCCTTTTTCTCACTTTGTCTCAAAGTGGTGAGTCCCTTTATTGTACACGGACTCGATGGCCGCACCCACCACACGAACAAACACATCTTTGTCCATGGCAAAGTTTTCTCTGTGCCATGATGCACGGCGTTCCAGACCGCGTGTCTGCTTGTCGCCAGACTCGCCTGCCTCGTTCTCTTCCTTTGATGGCTCAGGCTCGTCAGGCGTCTCCGTTGGCGGTGGCGTCTCCGTCTCCGTCTCGCTGACTGGCGCCGCTGTTGTCCGGAAATAGTTGATGCCACGCATGTTGGCCAGGTTGCGGAAGCCCATGAACGTGGCGTCCATGTCGGTCGGCTGGATCTCCACGACAGCCGAAACGTGCTCTTTCAGAAACATGGTGTGCGTCAGGCCGGCACCGTGCACACCAACCAGAACATCCGTTGCGCGGGCAATCTTGAGCTGCGCAGCAAACGACAACGAACCAAAGTCGACGGCATCAACCACGACAGTGCCGTTAAACCGAGTACGGAGTGCCCCCAGCAGGCCATCCTGGTCCGTCAGGCGGCGTGTGTTGGCATCCTTGCGGTCGATAAACGTGACCCGAACTGGAGCGGGCTCGGCGGGCTCTTTGGTGTCTACCAGCAGTTCAGCCTCAGTATTGTAGTGGTTGAGCACACGCTGGACAAACACCCGCAGCGTATCCGACTGCGTGCAGTCCCGTGCGGTCCAGTCGTTCTGCCACAGCGGGTTGCTTCCGCCAGCCAAAGGCACAATCATGTGGTGCTTTGTGGCGATGGGCCAGTTGCTCGTATTGTAGAAAGCCATGGCCTCGGGGCTTTTCGCAATATCCTTGAGCCGGAGCGGCTTGCGACCCGAAAACAGTTTCCACAAGTCAAAGTATGGTCCGTCGAGCCGGTCGTCGACGATTACGACCTGCATGTTGGCCATGTCTTCGGGATACAGGTAGTGCGGCCGCAGGGACGGGTCCGACGGGTCGCGCGTGCTTCTCAACACGTCAATGGACATGGCCATGGACCAGATTTCCAGCAAACAGTGCCACGGATTCAGCTCGCCCTCGCGTTTTAACAGCAACGTGTAGTGGTGGCGTTGGTACACCCTTTCCTCTTCCTCCTTCAGCTCCTTTTCTGAGAGTGGCTCCACCTCGTCGCTACCAACAAACTTGACGTGCTGGTCAAAAATGTGCTTCGGCCCCGTGTCGTACCAGTACTCGCGAATTCGGCGGAACGAAATGACGCCGCGCTCGACTGCCTCCGTGTCAGGCTCAACCACATCGCAGTTGAGCACAAACTTGTTAAAGTGTGCGTCAAAGACGGCGCCCTGGGCGACACACAGCGAGTCGCGCTCCTCGTCGCTGGAGGTATGGCTATGGAAACAAGTCAGGCTGGACCGCGAGCTGGCGTTGCAGTACTGGAAGGCTGTGCTCCGCAAGTCAGTAATGTATTTGCGGCTGAAGCGGTCGGTGCAGAACTGCGAGGCAGAGGTGTCGACGAGATAGTCGGCGGGCAGCAAAAGGTCGGCCGGGTTCAGAGGGTCGACGGGGGCAAGGGCGTCGACGGGGTCAGGCTTTGCTGGAGGTGTTGACGAAGATGGCGAGCCGTCAACTGCTGGTGGCGCTGGCCACGCCGGCAAATTTGGAGCATGTTGCCGTACAAAGTCGTGCGGTGTCGGCGACAGGTAAAAGTAGCCCAGGCACAGGACGAGCGACGCGGCAAAAACGGCCGCAGGGACTGCGCGCCGCACCTTGAGTCCGGGCTGGAGCAGCATGCCTCCTTTTTGCGATTTGTATAGGAGGTCCGAAAGACGATTCTAGCTGCTTATTGTCGGCATGCGATCATTGTCGCACCCGGGTTGGCGGACGTCGTCGGAGGTCGTCGGAGGTGAGAGGGCGCGAGGATGTTGAAGAAAATAGGGTCGTCGGACGCAAAGGTTTAGGGGTCGTCGGACTTTAAGGTTAGGGGACGTTAAGGTTAGGGGCCGTTAGGGGAGGCGTCGGTCGCGGGCCGGTCGGATAGGGTTGACGTTTGACGTGCGCTGGTGTAAAAAAAGAAACAAAGTGGTCTAACAGCGACAGTTGAAGGAGAAAAGAAGGCCAGTCGACAAAACGGCGGAATATAAATCAATGTACGGAGCAGAACAGAAAAGAAGTCAAGAGCAAGAAATTCTAGGAAATGCGTGAGAAACTGGCAGTGAGAAAGGCAGGCGCCAGGCAGACCAACCAGATGCTTGCGATGTTTGCGTTGCACCCGTGAACCAAGATAAAGGAGGAACCAGCTAGTTCGTAGAGAGGGAGATGAGGAAAACGGGGCGGATCCTACTGGCGGCTCTTGGTGTGAAATCTTTTTTTGTACGGAGTCCAAGGAGAAGACAAGCCCGGATTGGGATGGGTCCTTGGGCTTTGTTTCATTATTCTTTATTTTCACCTCTTGCCTCTTCACTTTTACGGAGTATTACTTTTCTGTTGCCTCGCGGCTATCTCTACCTTTCGTCTTGTCGTTTCGCGCAGCCCTTCTTCTCTCGCAAGAAAAGAGTAACGCCCCAGTACGACGGACAGAGTATGCCAGCGAGCGGCCAGCCCTGGTCGTTGCTTAGTTTTTTTCTTGGTCGTCAACGGCACGGCCTCTGGGGCACTTTCTGGTGAAGTCAGGGGTCGGTGGCCAATCAACGCAGCCTTGCAGGCGCCAACCATCTTCCTCTTTTATGCTGCTTCTTCTCCTCACTCCCCTCGCTCCCCTCGCTCCCCTCGCTCCCCTCTTTAATTTCCAAGATTAGACTGCAAAGCGCACTCACTCGCCCACCACTAACACGTCAGGGAAGAGCTCGACGGGCCCATAATACAAGCGTTAGCTTGAATGTTTATGTTTGTGAAGAGATCGCGCTGGGCGCTGGCTATCGACACGAACCGCTAAACCTGGTCGAGACGGCGCTTGACAAAGCACAAGACGACATCGACAAAGATCCTTCTCAGTATTCAAGACTGAAGTGGGAGTACTCCGTAGCTCGAGACTCGATCTGAAATTCAATATATATGAGACATCAAGTAAGATAAGTTCGAGATGTACACTTTTTTCAAGCAGACGCTAATACTACCAACTGTCAAGAGGCAAAAGCTGCCACTCACATGGGCCGTGAACTTGTACGTTTAGCGCGCTGTGCCTTTAGCGAGATTGGTTTGGTGTAGTTCGCACGTTGGAGAACGGCCACGAAACATCGTGGTGCAGCATCGTAACAGCTTCCATTTTCATCGTGACACAAACCCCTTCTTGACAGCCGCCGTCCAGATCCACCCGTACGTCTTAAAATACCAAATATTTGTGGCAGTATCCTAACCAGGCCACTCTACACGCCCGTACGCAGCCTTCGTGGAGAAAGGCTCCGACCCGGCCAATGGCCATGTCCGTCGAGGCGCCCGGCGGCTGCACATCCGCTCCCCAGAAGAAACCCACTCGCCACCCTGGCTGATGCCCAGTGTGAGCACGAGTATGTCCGGAAAGGGAGTAAGGAGTACTTCTTTACCCAAACCACCAGCCAACAGACAGCACGGCGCACAGACAACACAGCGCACAGAATGTCGACCTGCAGACGGCCAGTTTCACCATTGCATCGCCCATCGAGAGGAGGCAGACTGGGCACTCCTCTGGCAGTAGACGACAAAAATAAGTATAGGCAAAGTACGTTGTAAACAAAGCAGGAGAGGGGGGCAGAATCAGTTGGGGGCCGTTTGCCTAGTACTCTTAATGTCGAGCTGAGGCGCTTTCTCGCCTGTCTCGCCTTTGGCTAGACGATGGCATTTTCTTTCTCTCTTGTCCCTCCTCTCTTTGTCTTTGTCTTCTATCCTCGTGACTGTTCGATCGTTACGTCTCACAGCGTCGACACATTGAGCAACGTTTGACAGCTGTTGAGGCACCGCTGGCTGTCTTGTGTCACAGCATCTACGTTTGCTCTGCTTGCCTCTTGCCTCTTGCCTCTTGCCTCTTGCCCTCCCTCTCACCAGCGGCCATGGCCGTGCAAGGCGTGTCTGCCCTGCTCGCCGGCTATGTCCTTCTTCTTACTCTCCTCATCGACACCGTGCTCGCCGCCAACACGACGTGTGCACCCGAGCCACTCGCCCTCACCATTGGCAATGTCACGCTCTCCAACAATGAGCTCGCCCGCGGGCTCAAACTCAGTATTGGCAGCCCGCCACAGCCGCTTGCTTTCATGCCGCAGTGGCCCATGAACAACAGCATTGTTTATGGCACCGATGGCCACTGCACGTCCGACCTGTCGAGTGCTGCCTGCACAACCTTTCGGGGTGGCACCTACAACGGCATCGCCTCAAGCTCGCGGACTGTGCCCGGCGGCAATGCGTACCCTGCGGACTCGGCGCCGTGGTCGTCAGTGTCCTATGCGGCCGACACATTTGTCCTCAATGCCACGTCGGGCAGCGTCCAAAACACGTCGTCGACAACCCTGACGGGCTTCCCTCTTGGCGTTCCTCTCAACGATCTGGGCCAGCAGAGCTACCACCCGATGAATGCCCTGGGTCTCGGCTTCAACTCGACCATCCTCCACGCCCTCAAGGCCTCGGGCCACATTGCCAGCCGTACCTGGAGCATGTTTTGGGGGCTTGAGGGCGCCGACCAGACATCGCAGATGGACGGGCTGTTTGTGCTCGGCGGGTACGATCGTGCCAAGGTCGTGGCCGGGCAAAAGTACACGCTGCCGCTGGCCGGCGCCGGGTCGATATGCCCCTCGCGCATGGTCCTGTCCATCACCGACCTGACACTCAACTTTGCCAACGGCACGAATGCCAGCCTGTTCCCCAAGACGGCCTCCACGGCGCTCCAGGCCTGCATCACGCCCGACTACCCAGTGCTCATGACCCTGCCCGACGACCCGTACTTCAAGGCCATGGAGACGCTGACCAATACGTCCATCGAGCAGCGGTCCCAAGGTATTGCATTTTTTGCCAACCGCTACCTGCCGGGTGCCAGCCTCTACACGGGCGACCTCACCATTACCTTTCAGTCGGGGCTCGCCGTGCGCGTCCCCAACGATCAGCTTGTGGTGCCCGACCGCACCATCGACGTGGAAACGGGCCGGATTCTGGCCAACAGCAGCGGCATGGACACGACGTTGCTAGCGATCCAGAACGTCAACGCCAATGACATGACCCAGCTCGGCCGCCAGTTTCTATCGGCCGCCTATGTCATGCTTAACCAGGACGCCAACACGTTTACCCTGTGGCAGGCAAACCCAACAACGCAGCGGCAGCTCGTGGCCGTGGACGAGTCGAATGCGGATGTCACCACCGTGTGCACGACGGGCAGCAATGGCAGCGGCGAAAACACCAACACCACCATTCCTGCTGTTAATGGAACGTCGTCTGCGCCAGCGACACCCGCCAGCACGCACAAACTGTCGACAGGTGCCGTCGTGGGCGCCGCTGCTGGTGGCGCTGTGGTCGTGGCCGCCGTCGTGGGCGTGGCCGTCTTTTACTGCATCCGTCGGCGTCGGCAGCGAAGAACAACGGAGACGGCCGTGGCTGTAGCACGAGCCGTCGAGGCCGCGCGCAGCAAGTTTGACCCGGGCCGGCCTGCCACAGAGTCAACCTCGGAGCTGACGGCCGAGACGAGCAGGCCACAGCTGTTCCACCAGTTGGACGCCCAGGATGACCGCGATATCAAAGATGCCAAGGCTGCATATTACTATCAACAGACCTACCAGTATCAACAACAGCACCCTCCCATGGATCCTATGGAGATGGAAGACTCGTCCCGCATTGAATTGAGAGACTTGCAGGACGCGCAACGATATACCCCACGACGGCAGACGCCACAGTACGAGCTGCAGGGGTAGAGGAGAGGTCGTGAGTCTAATGGACGAGCATGGAGAGGAGTATAGAGTGTGAATCATGAAGATTCGGTGTACTATATGCATAGGAGGTTTGGTTTATGGTTAGGCATAGCGTGGTCTGAAGTTATTCTTGGTTTTCGATTTCTTTTGTTTTTACTGTACATCTCTTTCTCTTGCATACTTTCTACAGTTATAAATACCTAGTTAATCAGAGGGCTTCTTCTCAAGAGCAAAAAGGCCCAAGAAGAACGACAGCTCCAAAGAGATACACAAACGCACAAACGCGAATACGCCAATAACAACTCAATACGACCTCGACGACGTATACCGCCCGAAAAATCGAATCGAGAATGTCCCTATTGAGCTCAACATGAGCTAAAACGACGGCCACTCTCCAGGTGGTGGTGCGGACGGCACCTGTCCTGCGTGGTTGACAGCATTGGCCCGCGCACCAAAGGCCAGTAGCGCAGCGGTCAACCGATGCATGCGATAAGCCATGGTAAAGTGGAGCGCCGTGTTGCCGTTCCTGGCGTCGGCCTCACTGACGAGGGCGAGACGGGTGGCTGCGTTTTGCGCATCGAGCTGTGCATCCTTGCCCGTTGGCCTGTATCGTGCGAGAAGCTGCTTGAGCATGCCCATGACGTCGAAGGATGCGTCCATTTCGGCGGCAAACCAGGGCAACGCTTCATACCGCACATGGCTGCAGTGGGAGTTGCGGGAGACGGACGAGAACATGGACAGGATAAGTCCGGGGCCATTGTGGCGGGGCAGAGCCTCGATATCAGCGCCACGCTCAATCAGTGCCAGCATCAGTGGCATTTGATGGAACCCTGTGGCCAAGTGCAGCGGAGTGTAGTGTCCGCGGTAGCGGGCATTGATGGTGGCCGCGCAAATGGCTTTGTCGGCGGTGAGCAGCCGCACCATGTCCACGGCTGTTTTACATTCGTCCGTGATGGAATCCAGCGTTGGTTCTTCGAGACGAACCGTGCCCATTGCCGCAGCATGAAGGGGCAGCAGGACGGCGACCTCGTTGTCTGGGACGTCGTCATCTGGATCGCGCAGCGGCGTTGGAGGCTGAGGCACCTGGGGCAGAAGGACTACATCCATCGTGGTTAGGAGGCGGGTGTGGTCGTCGGGGAAGAGCGCCAAGAGCGCCTTCACGCCGTCGACATTGTGGCTTTTTGCACCGACAGCAATGGGTGAAATGTAGACCTTGGCACGGCGAAAACGGCTGACTTCATCTGGTATATCGATGATAGAGACTCTATCCAAGTGGCCCTCATACACCCTCACGCCGGCCTCGACGAGCACCGCGACGACGCTGGGAGCTGTGCGGCCGGAGCTCAACGCCAGAGCCAGTGCGTTGCCGATCCCGCCGGGACGTGTCCGCCACCCAATCGGACATTCATTGCCGTTTTCGTCGAATCCCTTTCCAAAAGTCTTGTCTGGCGATATGTAATCATATTCTTGGCGAACGGCGTGGATGTCGGCGCCACGCTCGAGCAAGAAACGAATCAGCTCAACGCGCGCTTTTTCCTCAGACGGACCGATTTGGACCCAGACGGCGGCCAACAGTGGTGTCAAGCCGTCGAGGGCCACCTCGTTGATGTCCGTATCGGGCATGCCCTGGAGCAAGAAGCGCACTGTGTTGAGGCGGCCCCATGCACAGGCCGTTGTCAGCGGCGAGCCCCATCGAACATAGCGGTCGTCGTTCCGGTACTCTGGGATAATAACGCGCATCTTGGGTGGGAGCGTGGCCCGGTGCTTCATCATGACATCCAGGATAGCGTGCCGGCCTAGCCGCGCGGCCAACACCATCGGCGGGCACAGCACTTCTCCGTCCCAATCCGACTTGATCAGGTCCGGCTCCATGCGGATCAGGTCGCGCATAGCCGGAACATCGTCGGCCCTGATAACTTCATGCATGAGGGCGAGATTCCCATAGTCTACCATTTTGTGGTAATGGGTGTATTTCTCTGACATGAGGGCCGGTAACTGCGTTTGCAAAAACTCGTTTGCCTCCTTGCCGGCTGGATGTCGATACTCCCAACGCATTGTTCGCCTCCCTGAGGGCCAAACCAGGGTCGGTGTCAGCGTCGACGGCGGTGCCGACATGGAGGCCGTTGAGGCCATCCGGACCGTGGTTGTCTTGTGTCGCCATTTTCGATTTCGTCTTCGTTTTCGATTCAAAGCCTGAGTGCTTGTTCTCTGCCAGGAAGCACTGTACATTGCAAGGCGACCGAATCGTGCAAGATCATCTCTACATTCTAGTTGTTGCGTATACCATCCCGGCGGGAAGGTGCGGCGCCCAAGAGGATGTGTGCACGAGTCGGCCTTCCTGATGGTTGTCAGATGAGTTCCTGCTACTTTAGAACGGGCTTCGTGTGGTTGATTATTTGGGGAAATTACCTGTTAAATTGAGGTATCCACCCTCTAATAGGTAACAGCACCCTCGCTATTTCTGCAAAAACGATAAAAACAAGAAGAAATCTGTACAAGCCTGAGCAGGCCTGCTTAGCGCCTGTGCCAGGCTGTGCCTTGCCTGTGCTTGGCCCCCAAAGACGGGTCGCGGTTATTCGGCTGGTATAAAACCGTAAAGCCCAGCTTGGGTGACCAAGTCGTGCAGAGGCTGGGGAGGTGGCATGTTGGCAATGGTTGCGAAGCCACCTTGTATCATCTCGTTTGAAAACAAGTCGAACGGCAGGCCCCCAAGTTCTTCAAGGCCAGTCCAGTCCCGTCCCCATCCGTCATCGGGTGGGAGTATTGAGGAACAGTCTGCAGCAACATGGGTGCCGTCCTCGTCCCTTGGCCTCTTCTTCCGCCGTGTCTGCATTTTTGTGTATAGTGCTTGGACCGTGTCGAATGCACAGGCAGCCAACCTGTTGCTGCCGTCCATCCTCATGGCTTCCAATCGTGACAGGCCCCATTCCATGCTGGCAAACAGCTCTCTCGACTCGTATGAGCTTTGCGTGTCGCTCGGAAACAGAATGTAGAGTGTCGCTAGTAACACCAAAGCGTCAAATGTAGCAAAGACAAAGTTGAAGGGGAAGTATTCGCGTGGCTCGGACATGCCAAACAACCGGGTCTGTGCGGCGAGGATATGCAGCGCAGCCTGCCGTGCTCCATCGCGGCTCCGTTGTGATTGAAAGACAAAGGGGCGATGCACAGCCAAGACGACAAAATTGACTTCTGTCAACAGAGTTTCGCGAGCGGCTGGGAGCCATGTTTCAGACGCCGTCAGTGTTTGGTCGCCAGAGCCAGACGTAGCCCATGTTGGCAGACTTTGGAGCCCTTGTGTGACGGAAGCATCGATCTCGTTGACACGATCCAAGACGTGCTGTTTCCTGGAATTATCGCTGCCCATCCTTGCAAGGTCTTCTATATCCTGGAGGTATCTGTAGGCTACTTTGTAGCCAACGAGAAACATATTGAATGGTGTTGGTCTGTGGGCTGTTGAATCTGGAGGCTCCGTGCTCCAGCTTGGGCCCTGGAGCTTCTCTCGTCTCTGGTCGATGGCCAAGAACAACGCCACCCAGTCGCAGCTCTGAAGTTGGGTGACCATGGGCCGCCCTAGGACGACGCCCATATGGCCATCCCACAGGTGAAGCATCAGCCACAGTTTGGCACGCCTCTCTGTCTCGTCCAAGGTGGACACGTCCATGCTGTCGACGGGATTTTCAGCCAAAGCGTCCAGCACAGAAGCCAAGCCCAGCTCCTGGCCGTCCCGAATCGCTTCGCCAATCTTGTGCCATGCTTGTACAACTGACGCAGTGCTCTTGAGAAAGGACGCTCGAAGCAGTCCAGCCTGCACTTTCGCCGCTGTGGCATCGTCGCTGTTTCGAAGTAGCGACACCACAGCCTCGCCCGCCTCGCTGTACTCTGCGGCGAGGTCGGCAAATGTCATGCCAGGGGCATACGTGATATCTGCGAGAGCCGAGACGAGTCTTGTTGGGAGAAACAGGAGGGCGTGGGAAAGCACGTGGAAGAGCAGGGCCGGAAAGGCACGGGTTTCCGGCGGGAGATGGTGAGGACCACGGCGCAATGCGGTGTATGGAACATTATTCCACACCAGCAGGGCTCTCTGGAATACATCCTCGTCGATGACACCGTAGTACCACTCCAGATCTGTGAAGAAGAACTGCACCAGCCTTTGGATGTGACTTTGTGACGGTAGTTGACGAATGAGGGCTATGTAGCGTTCGGCCGCGTTCGTGTCCCATCTATCGCGATAATCTGCATTCTGGGGAAGGGCATCAAGGCCACCGGCCCTATGGAGCAGTCCAAGCGTGCCGGTTTTGCTGTGTTTGGAATAACCGAGGGATGCCGAGATGTTGCGTGTACAATCACCATCCCCTGTCGCCGGTGTCGATATTGATGGCGTGCTCAAAGAGTTGGCTGACTTGCTGCTCTCAGCCGATACTGGTGCTGGGATTGCGAGAGAAGTCGTCGTTGGACCAGCTCGAGGGCCGAACAGCGCGTCTTCTTCCACGGGAGAGTAAACACATATATGCTGTTACAAGAAGAGTCAGTTCGGATGACAATATACTGACAATAGACTCGGTCTCCTCAACAGCATCAGTGGCCAGCTTACCGGTTTCTCTCTTTTCATACAGTTGTTGCATGGCTGCAGACGGTCGCACTTGGTCGGATTAGCATTATTATTTGCCATGTCAGCCTGGCCGAGCCTGGCCGAGCCTGGCCGAGTCTCTCACTGCTCACTGCTCACCTTCTGCTTCCTCCGATGACACTCTTGGCAAGATACAACCGGCTTTTTCCTCTTGCGCCGGTCGGCCGCCATTTCATCAATGTCTCGCAATAGCTGGCTTGCCATTGCGATTGTCTATCGTTTCGAATCCGTCTTCGTCGCACTGTGTAGAAGAGAACACGATGAAACGATTGTTCATGCCAAGGGCCGGCTGAAGCCATTGGTGAAAGCTGAAAGACGCCACTCTCACCACGTGACTACTCACTTGACTGTTCCTGTACGTAGGTATAGTACGTTTCGTACTCCGCACAGACAAGCCCTTTAGGCTTGCTTTCTCTCATCTCTCAAACTTTTCTCTCTCCCTTTCACCCCTTGCCCCTCCTTTCTGTCAGAAATTCACATTGATCGCTACGCCCGTAGATGCAACGCCGCCTGAGCAGCGGGAATTAAGGCAGTATGTAGACCGGAACTTACAAAATCATGTCCGTGTAGAAGGACACAAATGCTGGCATCAGCATCCAAAAGAATCAGCAAGATCTCCAAGATCATATCCAGGATCGTTGTCAGCAACAACAGCAAACCCCGGCCGGTATGTCCGCGTATAAATCATGTAACTGCCGTTGACTGCCGTTGACGTCCGTAAGCAGCCCTGGGGGAGACCCACTTATTTCGGGCATGTCTTGTTAGCGTTTCGGGGATGGGTCCACTCTTTTCGGCAGATCGACGCACTCTGATTGGCTCCGGTGTTCTTACACAGATCGTAGCGATGTACGACGTATGTCGTACTTTCTACAACCGCTGTCTGTACTCTGTACTGAGTATGTCATGACGCTGCCCCAGAAATAGGACTGCAGATTTAAAAAAAAAAAAAAAAAACATAAAGATCGAAGCTGCAGTCCCATCTCTATCATCATATTTATTACAGACACATGCAAACCTGCCATAACAACAAACTACCAGAACAACACGACCAGAATCACCGCTCAAATAGGTCAAATAGTTCCCCAGAACATTCTCTTTGCAATCTCTTTTAACCTCTTTTAAATCTCTTTATCTCTTTAAATCGCCAACAGCAACATGCCCGCCCACGCCGTCCACGGTCGCTACACCACCGAAAAGGTCACCTACCCTTCGCACGGCGAGACGATTGCCGGCATCCTTTTCAAGCCAAGCAACGTCGTCAATCCGCCGGCCATTGTCTTGACTGGGCCTTACTCGTTTGTCAAGGAACAGGCGCCGTACCAATATGGTACTCGCCTCGCCGACGAGGGCTATGCCGCTCTGATCTTTGATCCCCGCACCGTTGGCGAAAGCACGGGCCAGCCTCGCCGCCTCGAGAACCCCAAGATGAAAAACGAGGACGCCATCGCTGGTCTTGACTACCTGGAGAAACGCGGCGACATCGACGCCAAGCGCCTGTTTCTGGTCGGCATCTGCCAGGGCGGGCCAGAGTCGCTCGACATTGCCTCGTACGACAAGCGGGTCGTCGGCGTCGCCTCCGTGTCGGGCTATTTCCGGGACCACGAGACGGATCTGTACATGATCTGTGCCGGATGTGTGGCCTGGTCGCCCGGTGTCGATATTGGTTCCATCACGATGCCGACGCCGGAGCAGGGTGAGGCTCTGTACCAAGCTCGTCTCAAGCGCGCGCACGCTGCCAAGGACAAGTACGACAAGACTGGCGAGGTGGTATACGAGCCGCTGGTGGACCCGAAGGCGGCCGACCCCAACGAGGGCTCCAACGCGGGCCTCCCCGGTCCTCTGGTGTGGTCGTGGTACGGCCCCTGGACGCTGCGCAACGAGTTTGACAACCGGTACGCCATCATGAGCGACGTTGACCACTTTGCGTACACGACGGTGCCCGGCGTGGCCAAGCTGCAGACGCCCGCGCTCATCATTCACGGCGACAACTGCATGAACGCGCCGGCCGCCAAGCGGCACTTTGAGTCGATCCCAACCGACAAGAAGAAGCTGATCTGGAACAACGAAGTGTCGCATTTTGAGCACTACGACAAGCCGGACGCCGTGGACCGGAACGTGGGCGACATTGCCGCTTGGTTTGCGGGTGTCTAGGAGAATATCCTATAAGATGTCTGTAGATGAATTGTATAGCTCACAGTCTAACTTTGCTTTTTAAATTTGATAATCTCATTGGACACTTTCAAGGACAGCGGATCTTATATACAGACGACACACAACAGACGTCAGAAAATAAAAAGAAAAAAATAATCAGAAAAAAAACACCAAAACCCAGAAGACAGAGTCCTCAACTCTCAACGCTATGGCCGCTGTACATATGTTTATTCGAGAGAAAGGAGAAAGGAGAAAGGGGGCCAGCATATGACAGTAGATCAGAGAGATCATATCACGTGACCCGTGGATCCAACACGCTGGCTTTCGCACCCTGGCAGCTTCCGTTTTTAGCATTTTTAGCAGTCCATCCAATACGTCATTCCACTACGGAGTACTCCGTACGTCGTACTTCGTACAAACGTCAAACAAGCTCCTGATCTCAGCCCTCGACACACGACTATTGGACGTTTGCCTTTTGACGGGACGTCCCTTGTTCGTGTACGTCGCACTCCCGCAGCTTGGCATAAATCACTCAGGTACGTCGTACGCTCGTACGCATCACGACATCTCGTGTTTCTTCTTCTCCTCTTTTATTTAACCGCTCCGTCTGCGAGGGCTTTTCCTTTGCTTCTTTTCTTTTTTCGATATGTCTTATCGCCCCGCATCGTCGACGTTGCTGACTCGCGCCCACGTCAACTTTCAGGTCCAGGCTCAGGCACGAATCCAGACCCAGAACCACGTCCACGTTGTAAAAAGACCCTTTTCGCGGCTTTCGCGAGTGTCACGACTTTCACAATCTCTGCCGTCTTCACGATCCCTCTCTCCGTTCGTGAGCGAGCGTCTTTTTCTTTCTTCGTCTCATTCTCCTCCCCTGTCTCCTTCGTCCAAAATGCCCGACGATGGCCGTTTCGGCGACCTGCCCCTCAGTGTGCGTGGTCCCATGGACTGTGCTCTGCGCGGCACCGTTCTCCTCAACCACCCCATCTTCAACAAGGGCTCGGCCTTTCCGCCCGACGAGCGCCACACGTTTGCCCTCAACGGCCTGCTGCCGGCCAGCGAGCAGACTCTTGACCAACAGGCCCACCGCGCCTACGAGCAGTACAGCACCCGCGCCGACGATCTGGCCAAGAATACCTTTTTGACGTCGCTGCACGACCAGAACCATGTTCTCTTCTTTCGACTGGTCCAGGACCACCTGGAGGAAATGTTTTCCGTCATCTACACACCCACCGAGGGCGACGCCATCCAGAACTATTCGCGGCTGTTCCGCCGGCCCGAGGGCTGCTTTTTGAGGATCGACGACATTGACGGCGTGTTCAATGCGCTGGCACAGTGGGGCACCGCCGAGGACATTGACTACATTGTGGTGACGGACGGCGAGGAGATTCTGGGGATCGGCGACCAGGGCGTCGGTGGTGTCCTGATCTCGCGGGCCAAGCTCATTCTCACGACACTCTGTGCGGGCATCCATCCGAACCGCACACTGGGTGTTGTCCTCGACTGCGGCACCGACAACCAGGAGCTGCTCGACGACCCGCTGTACCTCGGTCTCCGCCAGAAGCGTGTCCGCGGCAAAACCTACGACCAGTTTGTCGAGGCGTTTGTGCACTCGGCCCGCCGTCTCTTCCCGCAGGCCTACATCCACTTTGAAGACTTTGGCCTCGACAATGCCCGCCGGATCCTGGACACCTACCGGCCGCAGATGGCCTGCTTTAACGACGATGTCCAGGGCACAGGCTGTGTGACGCTGGCGGCCATTGTGTCGGGTCTGCACGTCAGCGGCGAGCACCTCGACGACCTGCGCATGGTCATCTTTGGCTCTGGCTCGGCCGGTGTGGGCATTGCCGACCAGGTGCGCGACGCCATTGCGGCCAAGAAGGGCATTGACCGTGAAGAGGCTGCCAAACAGATTTGGCTCATTGACAAACCGGGACTCCTCACGACCGAAATGGCCGACAACGGCAAGCTCTCCAAAGCACAAAAGTTTTATGCCAAGGACGGCGGAGACTTTACGGCTACTTCTTCTTCTTCGTCTTCGGACGGTGGCATCGGCCTGCTCGACGTCATCAACACCATCAAGCCCAATGTTCTCGTGGGAACCTCCACCAAGCCCAAGGCTTTCACCAAAGAAATCGTCCAGGCCATGGCCAAACACGTCGACCGCCCCATCATCCTGCCCCTCTCGAACCCGACCCGTCTCCACGAAGCTGTGCCCTCCGATCTTCTTGCATGGACCGAGGGACGTGCCCTCATTGCCACTGGCTCACCCTTTAAGCCCGTCAAGGGGCCCTGGGGCAAGGACGGCAAAGAGGTCGAAATCGAAGTCGCCGAGTGCAACAACTCGGTTGTGTTTCCCGGCATTGGCCTTGGTGCTGTTTTGAGCCGAGCCAACCGCGTCACCGATTCCATGCTGGTGGCCGCCGTCGCCGCCGTTGCCGACCTCAGTCCAGCTCTCAAAGACCAGACGGCACCGCTCCTCCCCGGCGTCGAAGACGTCCGCAACGTCTCTGTGCACATCGCCCGCAACGTCATCCGGGCCGCCCAAAAGGAGGGCCACGCCACCGAGCGCGGCATTCCCACCGAAGAGGACGACGACGATTTGCTGGATGACTGGATCCGCGAGCAGATGTGGGCCCCCGAGTACCGCCCCCTGCGCTATGTCAGCATGGAGGACGCGAGCCGCCAGGCTGCCGGTGTGCGCGCCCCCCGTGAGATCTATGCCCGGCGGGATAGTGTGTAGAGAGAGCAGTAATTTGCTGGGTGCTGGGGTGCTGGGTGCTGGGGGTGCATTTGGTTGACTCTGGTTCTACGTCGTACTTGGTTTGTTTCAGCGCCAATGTCATTTGGCTTGATTCTTGCTTCTTTTTGTTTCATTTCATTAACGCATATTAGAGAGCTATCAATCTACATTTGTCCTTTACTCCGTCGCTTCTTGAGGCAACGACACAACCGGGGCTACTGCGAACGGAGCGATCTACCCATATACTTCATATTCACATTTTACGACACACAAGATGAAAGACAAATACAAATGTTGGAGCGCTTGGAGCCTCGCCCGCGAAGAAAGAGAAAACCAGAACGACCCGAAGATCCAACTGTTTCTCTCCCCCAAGACCGTTTCGGCGGTGCGGGCGCGGACTATGATGGTCCTTGTGTATAAACTTGATCTAGCAGCGTCAACATGCTCTCCTCCATAAAGAAGAAAAAGCATGCCCCCCATTGAACCAGCCCTTCTCCGGCAGCAGGACAAAACGCCGCGCCAGCCGGAGAAGCCCGTTGGCCACACACAAAAGGCGCGGCTTCCAGGACGGCACTGTAAGAGAGTTTGAAGAACCCCCACGAAAGGGGCCTCTGTACTGACTGGTTGGAGGACTGCGGAGGTTGTGAAGAGAGGGGGGTGTTTGTCGTGGGTGAGGAAAAAGGTTCGAAAAATCGGCGACGTTACGAAGCGACACAGCGCGACCGCTTTTCCGAGATTGCTACGATTTGCGCGGGCGCATCCTTACCTTGCTGCGGCGGCATCTATCAGTTTGTCGCTTGCAGTGGTGCCGTGGATGCGGTTGTCGTTGTGTCGTCGCGTTGTCGTCGTCTTCGTCAATACTCTGTACAGTTGTCCTCAATCTTGACCTGTAGAGTGGAAAGTTTTTTCGACGTCCAAGTTTTGCAGGGTGGGTTTTTAAAAGTGGGTTCGATGACTAATTTTGGTGGCTGGCTGCATCGCATCAGAACTTACCTCATCAACATTGTCAATATCCTCGTGTCCACAGCCAAATTTACACACTTTGAAAATAGCAGTCCATCTATTTGTATTTTGCATCTTCTAATTTTATTGCCTTTTCGTGTGATATCTTTGGCTTTTCGTATATTTTCTGCAGAGGTTTTTTGTTGATTGACTTTATTTTTCTGATTAAAAAAATTGTTTTACATTATCACTAATTCAACATGTCGACACGCTGTCATTGAGAGACGTCTTGTCTTAATGAAAGCCTATTCAAAGACATAAATGACATCAATAGTGAGTTGCATCACCTTTTATCAATCTTGAGCCGCGGTTTGATGTTGTGCGACGTTGCAAGCAGTTTTTGCTTCATGTTCTATTTTAGAGCCACGAGAATGCGCCTGCTTGCGCAGTGTAAAAAAGGAACAGTGAAAAAAAGAACAGACGAAAGCTCGAAAATCCGGGGAAAGAGGGACACCAAGATTAAAAAGGGCAAAGGGATGGAACGGAGGAAGAAAAGGAGGAAAGCGCCCAAAACATAAAAATACGTAGTAGAAACAAGTACGGAGTACAAGTCGAAAGGGGCTGGAATACGAACGTACATGTACTTGGTCGGTAGCGGATCTGCTGTGGAAAGTAAATGCGATTGCTAAAAGAACAGGGCGCGACTCCCTGTCCTGTATTGATCGACAGTGCAGAGAAAGGGAGCAAAGATACCGGGCGGACAGGCCGCCTGGCGGGCGTATTCGTCTGGGGGCCAGCAAATGCCGACAGACATGATTGCCCGGCATGCAGGCCTGACGTATCCCGTACGGAGTTGCGTACATATGCTGTGTGATAAGATACGAGGGACGGATGTCATCGCCATGCCATGCTGCGTGCAATTTCTTTGCCCGACGACTGGCACGCTTCTGCCCCTCTCCAGTCGCGTCTTCTGCGTCTTTTCTACGAACGTACTCCGTACTACAGGACGGTGCTTCTGCAGGATTTCAGTGGACTCAAACCGTTTTCTTTCTGTTCTTAGTGGATACGGAGTGCCAAGCCGCGAGAGGGACGGCAATTTGAGGACAATACCGCGAAATACGGGAGGAACAAAGCGATGTCGAGCCCCTGAACCAGGTTGTTGGTGAAGTACACAGCAGAAGCACAAATTCAAATTGCACAAGTATTACGGAGTATTACGACGTATTATTAATACTGAGTAAAAGACAATATGGGGAACACGTCTTCTGGAGAAGTTTGTGCGCGTAGCAATCACAGTTCATCTGGTGTCTGACCTCTTTTGGGTACACAGCCACTCTTGGCAAAAGCGCAAAAAGGCGTGTGGAAGACTCGACAGAGTGAGGAAGAGTGGACGCTCGTGTTTAAGTTTGATTGGATTATGCGCGGACAGGATAGTTGCACGTCGTATTTATTTTTGTATTTTTGTATTTGTCCGCAATGTGGATGCATTGATGTTGTTGTAGATCATTGTTATCCCGTTATCACGTTATCGATTATCGACAATGAGAAGGGTTTGTCTCGACAACTCCCAGAGTACGACGTACTCCGTATTGCTGTCGACAGCGTCTCTGGATTCCAAACTGGCGCCGTTTGTTGCCCAGTGCCTGTATTGTATTCCGTAGAGGAAAAAAGACGCCTCGAAGCTCTCTCATCTTCTTTCTCCTACGACGTACTCGTATTTCCCCTGCATAATGCCAAGGTATTGACTAGACCAGGTTTGGATGACGGCCAGTGCTCTATTGGATTCGGGCTGGGCGCGAAGAAGGGACAACAGTCTCGACAGTCGAGAAGTCGGAAAAAGAATGAAAGAAAAAAGAAAAAAAAGGAAAAACCGGGGCAGCAGGGCCAACAGCAGTCTAACAAAAGCCAAAAAAGGGACCAGCAGACGGCGCCAGGGTCAGGACAGGGGCTCTTGGGCCTAGGGAGATGTGGGCCGGGAGCCAAAATCGTTCAAGCTTACATTTTAGGTTTTGCTGGGCTGTCTCTTTCTCCCTTTTTGTCTGACAGTTGTCGTCCTGGCTTTTAAGTTGAGTTCTCTTACTCCGTAATAAGACGACTGACTTTTTAAACGCTGTCTCCTCTTCAAATGCTTCTTTGGCACATGTTTCTTGGACAAAGGCTTGTCCAGTGTTGGCATTGTCTTCCGCAGTCAAGCATGGAGTCAAGCATGGAGTCTCGTGGCCGTCTTTATTTCTACTTGTCACCATATTCAAAGTTTAAAAGGAAGCCAGATACAACAACGTCGTAAGCCACAGTAAACGCATGGTATGCATCTGCTCTCAGTCATCAATACGACCTGACTCGCTCTGTTGTCAACCGTACGTCGTATTCCTTCCTCTCTACGCGAGTGCCCCTTGCAAATTCCATCTGCCCGCCTCGGGCGTGCATTTTGTGCGCTCTCTCTTGAGTTAGTTGAGTCTACGCTTCCCACTCTCACTTTCTCACCCACTTCCTGCAAAATGGACATCGTGCTCGCGTGCCAAGACCTCGTGTTGCTGCTGGCGCCTCGTTTCCCCATCCCCCCCTTTCCTTTTCGGGCCCCTTTCTCACTCTTTTGGTCTGTTCTCTGTCCTCTGTCCACAGGGGGTCTTCCTGCTCCTTTCCCTCTGATCTCTTTTGAAGAGGCTCTAGACGCTTGGCTCGGATGGCCGGTATTCGTCTCTCGTTGGTTCATTTTGGCTGGCCCGTCCCCAGTTTTTGTTAACATTATTTAACGTTTTTTGTAGAGGACCTGCTCGAAAAGAGGAGTGACGATGAGCATTATTGCCAAGACCGTTTGGGGCGTCCAATGTCAGCTTTTGGGTGCAGTCGTTGCCCAGACTTCTCGTCTTCTCGTGTTCTCCAACTGTAAACTACTGTAACCGTTTCTTTTCTCTCTTCTTCATTCTTTTATTCTTTCCCTCTTTCATCATTGTGAAGCCTCTCTCGGCTGTACTACATTGTTACCGTTCGAGATGCTCAGGTGCTTGTCCAACTCATAACCGTCACTCGTTCATCCCAGTCACTCCTTTGAACTTACGATACACTCATCTTCGACTTTGCCCCTTGACCTACGCCTCTTCTAATTAATCTATTCGACTCAACTACTTGACTACTCGACTACTCGACTACGATACCCGACTACGACATCTTGTCACTCGCTGCTGTCTACAGCGCACTTCATAATCTAATATACCGCCGCCAACTCGACCATGAAGCTCTCCACGTCGGCCCTTGCTGGCCTCGCGACAGTCCTGCTCGCACCCACAGTCACCGCCCTCGATGTTGACCTCGACTCACCAGGTTTGTCTAAAACGCACTGCCGTGTTTCCTCTTCCTTTCTGTGTCATACCTAACCCAGTGCCCCTCTCCAGCATCCATTAAAGCTGCTTCCAAGCTCATCGCCAAGAACCTTTTGTCCTACTACAAGGGCGACCAGCCCGGGTGGGTGCCCGGTATCCTGCCCGGCCCGCCGCCGGATGGCGACTACTACTGGTGGGAGGGCGGTGCCATGTGGGGCACGCTCATCGACTACTGGCGGTACACACAGGACGACACGTACAACAACATGACCGAGACGGCCATGCTCTTCCAGACGGGCCCGCCGCAAAACTCGTACCAGCCGCCCAACTGGACGGCCTCGCTGGGCAACGACGACCAGGGGTTCTGGGGCCTGTCGGCGATGCTGGCGGCCGAGTCCAACTTCCAGAACCCGCCAGACGACCAGCCGCAGTGGCTGGCGCTGGCGCAAGCTGTGTGGAACACGCAGGCGGCGCCGGAGCGGCACGACAATACGTGCGGCGGCGGCATGCGCTGGCAGATTCCGCTGACAAACAACGGCTACGACTACAAGAACGCCATTGCCAACGGCATCTTCTTTAACATGGGCGCGCGGCTGGCGCGGTACACAAACAACGACACGTATGCGCAGTGGGCGATCAAGACGTGGGACTGGGTGGCCGGCGTTGGCCTGATGTCGTCCAACTACGACATCTTTGACGGTGCGCACATCGAGAAGAACTGCACCGACATTGCCAAGGCGCAGTTTACGTACAACGCGGCCGTCTACCTGCAGGGTGCCGCGTTCATGTACAACTATGTAAGTTGGCGTAGCAGGCAGACGGACGTCCCCCTTCGATGACCGATGACAGATTTACTAACTCTGGACTCGGGGCAGACCAACGGCTCTACACTCTGGAAGAACCGCGTGCTCGGCCTCACGAACCGCGCCGTCAAGATCTTTTTTGAGCAGGGCGGCGCCGTCGAGATTTCGTGCGAACTCCCCACGCACATCCAGTGCACAACAGACATGTTGACCTTCAAGGGCTTCCTGCACCGCTGGATGGCCGCCACGACCCAGATTGCGCCCTTTGTGCACGACCTGATTATGACCACCCTCAAGAAGAGCACGGCCGCCGCCATGAAGGCCTGCGACACCAACGGCGTCTGCGGCTTCCGCTGGACGACGGGCAGCTACGACGGCATGACGGGCGCGGGCCAGCAGATGAATGCACTGGCTGCCCTCTCGAGTTTGCTGGTGGACCAGCCATACGTCCACCCACCCTTTGCCAACGGCACGGGTGCCACCAGTAAGGGCGACCCGGGGGCCGGTCTGGACAAGACGGGCGTGCAGGACGGATCGCTGGCACCGATCACAACGGGCGACAAGGCCGGAGCGAGCATCCTGACGCTGCTGATACTGTCGAGCATGATTGCAGCGTATTTCTGGTTGAGCTCCAACATGTCCGAGGCCGGCAAGTGGAACTCGCTTTCGTGAGCGAGTGGGCGAGTGGGCGAGTGAGCGAGCCTGCGAGCTTTTCTGTTCCTGTGTTCACTCTGACTTCCTCTGTGTTCACCAAAATGTGGTTTGGATATATTGCATCGAGCGAGTTTGATTTGATTTTCTTACCCTCTGATTCTTCTTCTTTTGACATTCTTTTCTGTTCATATTGACTTCTCCCTGACGGCGTACAATGGTTGGCGTTATGGCACTCTGGCACTCTGGCACTCGTTTGTTACCTCTTCCTTTCCTCATCTTATCCTCTTCCTTCACTTCTTTCCTTCCATTCTCACACTCGCCATGAAAAGGACAACAACGATTGGCCCGCAAACAAGGGACATTGACTCCCAGTACTGTACATTACTGCTTTATTTTATTCCCACATGAATCTCATTGTTTCTCTTTGTTCAACACATGATGCTCGCAATGATGGCGACTCTTTTGAGTAATGTAAATGTCTGGTACAGTGACGCTGTTCTGCTTGTTTACTTTCATGACTGGTGTATAAAAACGCTGAATGGTATTTGTGGAAAGGCACAAGACAAAAATGAATGCAGAAAGAAAACAAACCCAAACGCCTGCCTATGCTTGCTCATATTAATACAAAAGTGCTCTCAGGCACGACTACAGTAGCCGACTACATCCTCCCATCGTCATCCCCTAGGTTCCGGCCGTTCCAGTCGGCGACCCACTGTGTGACAAAGTCAACCTCGTTGGCCTGGACATCACGGATCGTCTCCGGCGGCAGCTCAGCCGTCGTCTCGTTCTCGAGCAGACCATACTCGTCCCAGTGGTGCACGGCACCTGGAATCAACAAGAAAGGCTGGTCGGTCGTGCTGGGCCGGTCGGCGCCGGGCGTGCCCAGGGCGTGTGGTGTCGCTGCGCGCCACGGATCGGCCTCGCCGTCAATGATGGCCAGGCGTGGATAGGAAATACCGAAGCCGCCCAGCTTGTTGACGGACTCGACGTCGGGCGGCGTCGTCACACCAAAGGCGTCGCGGCAAATGATGGAGAGGTAGTCGAGGTCGAGCAGCCGGCTGACGAGGGGCAGCTGGTTTTGGTTTTGGTTTTGCGGGACACCCGACCCTGTCGCCAGGTAGCCCCATTGTGTGCAGTACTGGTACGACCAGGCGCGCCAGTGCTGGCGGATGTCGTCCTGCTCGAAAAACGTCGCGTTGCGGTTGGTAAAGCACTGGTCCTGGGTGTGTGTGGTGGTGTTGCACGGATGCGTGGCCTGGACCCAGCCGATAAAGTTGAGAAAGGGCAGCTCGAGGTCGTCGACGGCTTCGCGGTAGCTGGTGGCTTTGAGGAGGGAGCGCACGGTATGGCGGCGGTCGCTGAGGTCGGGGTAGAGGTGTTTTGTCGAGGTGATGTTGGCGCAGTAGTAGGCAAAGGCCGGGTTGTTCTCGGCCGGGTCCCAGTTGGTCTCTTGCCAGCCGCCGAGCGCGTCACTCAGCACAGAGGCAAAGTCGTCGTCGTGGGTAATGTTGCCAAGGCCAAAGACTTGCTTTAGCTCGGCAACGCGGTCTGTGGCAGCGGAGCGTTTGCTGACCAAAGGGATCTGGTCTGCAGGCTGCTCCTCGTAGATGGCGTCGTCGTCGTCGTTGTCGCCGTTGTCGTCGCCGCCATGGCTATCGTCGCTGCCGCCTGTCTGCCTCTGCCGCCCCGCCAGCAGGATCTGATCCGCCGCATGCAGCAGTGCCTGCGTCTTCTTCACACACTCTTGCGGTCCATAGAGCCGCTGTGCCTCATAGTACTGCCAGTAGTCGTAGATGGCCACCGTCACGCCCGACGACGATATGGCACCCCAGAAGACGTCGGGGTACAGCACCCGCAAAAAGGCAGCAAACGCGCCCGCGTACGAGCCGCCGTACACGATCCACGGCGCACCCGCACTGGGCGCCAGGTCCACGCCCTCGAGACCGGGAAAGACGACGTGTGTCGCAAAGTATGCCGTGTCGGCCATGGCCTGGTCGGTGTGCAGGAAGCGCAGGGTCTCTGTACTCAGATTGTTGTAGGGGAAACTCTCGCCATAGTAGCGGTGCTCGAGGACGACGGCGATGCCGTTTGTGGCGCGGGCCAGCCGTGCAGCGATGCCCTTCTCCAAAAAGGGAAGACGGTTGGCACCGTTGGTCTCGCCGGCAGCCAGCAGAATGACGGGTCCGCCGGGCTGGTAGGCAGAGGCATCGAACCAGTAGCGGAGGGGAAAAGTGTCGTTGACGTGCGGCGCGTAGCGGGAGTCGTTGTGGAAGTGGTCGACGGGGACGGACAGGTTATAGACGGGGTAGTGAGGTGCGTCGCGTGCCGAGAGGGGGCTGTTGTCTTGCGGAGGGCCATCCTCCTGGATCTGTTTTTGGAGCTCACGGATCGGCTGCCAGGTCCGCAGACTCGAGGCTGTCGGCAAAGCGGTGAGCAGCAGTCCGGCCGTCGCGGCGGCACTTGACAAGAAGCGCATGTTGAAAGTGTGAAGACAATCGTTGGCGATGGCCGTCGGCCGTTGAGTGCGCCGTCGGTTGTCGTTTGCGGGTTGCGTATGTTTGTGTTGATGTTTTGAAAGTTGAGTGCAGATGTGAAGGAGGGGATCTCGCAATAGTATGAAATATGAGGGAAGGAGCCATCTTGGCATTGGCGGCCGATCCTTCCCCTTGCAGCGCTATGCGTCAGCGTACCCCTGAAAGCCTAAAAGCCTGAAAGCCTGAAAGCTAGGACATTGTTTGTCGTGTGACCACGGCAGCGTCCATTTCCAAATTTAGCAAGAGCGGAAACAACAGAAACAAGATAGTGGGGTAGTACGGGGTAAGTCTGTTATATTAACGTCTTACAACAGGCAGGAGCGAGGCTGCTAAAACCATCAAGGTGCGGCGCATATGGAGGAAGAATGGAAGGCACGCTCGGCACGATACAGTACATAGTAGATTGGTTGGGTTGGCATTCAATATTCGATATTCCCTACGTCGTACGTCGTATATATTGGATATTGACCACTGTTCAGGAGCCTCGCTCCCTCCGATATAAATAAACTCGCCCCATCTTCTTTTTTTTCTTCTCCCCACGGTCCTTTTCTGATCCTTTCTCGGGTTCTTTATTTGTTCAGCCGTCGACCGTAGGAACACGAAGCATTTCGATACCGGCCTCCTTATTTATCGAGACGTTCGAGCTGGACGTCGTACCTTACTTTGTCATCGTCATCGCCACCGCTACCGTCGTCGTTATCATCAACATCCATTCTTGTTCGGTGAACGTGCCACGGCTTGTCGGGGATGTGGATGAATTGCAGCGACGGAATGGCCATGGCGGCTTTGTACGCAACAAGACCCAAGCGCATTTCTTTGTGCTCGACCGCCAGCGCTGGTCTAGGACCGTCATCAACTTTGGCGTGCTTGCAAATGTAGTCGCTGCAGAGCCGGCCTCGATACCGGCCATGGCAGATACTGCTGCTGTCGCTGGCCCGGTGTTACTTTTAATGCTTTTGATTCCAGGCAATCTAGATACTAGGGGAGCATCACGAACACATAAACATTTCCTATCATTCTCTGAATAGAGGAATAGAGAGGCTACATTTTGATTTTTAATTGATTTTTTGAGTAGTCCTAAGAAGTGAATATGTTTACGTGTTTTTTTTTTTTTTTTTTTTTTTTTTTTGGAACAAAAACTCCAAAAGAAAAATTATTCACTTTACAATCTTCGACTTTTTGTTTGTTTTTCTTCTAAATCCATATCCAAAATCAGTGGATGAAATCAGACACATAAATACAGATACAATTTGAAGACGGTATAGAGATGCTACATATTCATCTCGCCATCTAGTACGGAGTACGGCAATGTTTACAACCCCTAAAACGAGATGGGTAGCGATGTCGACTCCAGCCAATCCTAGGTGCTAAAAGTGACTGTTGACCGCCAGTGGTCAAGTACAGTGGTCGTTGCGTCATTGTTCTTTTGGGGTCTAGGCGCTGCACGGGCTACAGGCGCTAAAACAGCTATCTTTTGTCGCCACCCCACGTTCACCACGGAGTACTCGTACAGCCCAAAGCGAAAGCACTCGTAAGTCGAGAAGCTGATGGAAGGCTTATCTTTTATCTTTCATCTTTCCATCTCTTCTTAACTTGGAATCGACACCAGTCGTTTCCTCAAACAAATCGACAACAACCATCAGATGAACGATGCTGGACATTGACGTGACGAGCAGGGGCAGCAACGGCAGTGGCAGTCCCAGCGGCAGTCCCAGCGGCACGCTGACAACGCGCCAAAAACTGCCGACGGACCAAAGTACACAAACTCCAAGAAGTGCACAACCGCAACCACAACCAAAATCGCAAACTGCACAAAAGACGACACCACCACCACCTCCCCCACCACCACCACCTCCCCCACAACCCCCGCGCAATGCGCACCCTCCTCCACCTGCGACGGCACCGGCCGCGACACACGAAGCATACATCAAGGCGGCGCGACAGCGGATCATCCAGCGGCTGGCGGTGCAGTTTAAGAATGCGCTAGACACGAGGGAAGAAAACAAAGACAGCCCACGCATGGCCGAGCTGGAACAGTTTCTGCGATACCTCGACGAGCGCGTGCACATGACACCCAATCTGCGCGCAGCGACGTACATTGACAAGGGGCTGGATCTCGTCGTGGACCCCAAGTACAGGTTTCCAGCGCATGCTGTCGAACTGGCAGCGGCGCTGCGACAAAAGTGGCAAGACCAGAACTGGGGCGCTGCCCACGGAGAGGATGCGACGGGCGTGGTGACGGCACCAGCGCCGGCAGCACAGCCTGTCGCCGCGCACGGCAACGCCCGCAACGCCATCTCCCGCCAGCAGATCGACCACCTCCCACCGCCGGACCACCCCATCTTTGGCGACAAGGGCATCATGCACGGCGTCATCATGGACCGGTCGGCTGCCTACGGGCCCGACGGCAGTCATCGGCGGACGGTCTACAGGAGACACCCGGCCTACACGCCCAAGGATGCCCATGTCTTTGGCCACAATGGACTCCAAGTCGGCCGCTGGTGGCCCCAGCAGCTGGCCGCCCTCTTTCACGGCGCCCACGGCAGCAGCCAGGGCGGCATCGCCGGCAGCGCCAAAGCCGGCGGCGCCTACAGCATTGTCGTGTCGGGCGGCAATGCCCACTACGGCGGCTTGGACGACGACCGCGGCGATGTTATTTACTATTCCGGCAGCCGCAGCCATGCCAACCGCGACCCGGACAACTTTGCCGACCCGCCCAGCCCCTTTACCTTGGCGCTCGAAGCGTCTCTACAAACACGCAACCCGGTGCGCGTGCTGCGGTCCGCAGCTGCCAATGCCGGCCGCGACAAGACGAGCAAGTGGGCGCCCAGTGTGGGCATCCGGTATGACGGCTTGTACCGCGTCGTGGCCATGGAGGCGGCCACCAATGCCTATGGCGGGCTGTACGAGCGCTTTGAGCTGCGTCGGCTGCCCGGCCAGACACCACTCGAAGAGCTGCGGAAGACGTCGCCCACGGCACAACAACGGCGAGACTACCAAAAGATTGGGGAGGGCTATTAACGATGGGATGAATCCACACGAAGGTTGTGTTTCTGTTTCATTGCTTTTCACTGGACAACATGTTTTATACCCATTAGCAAATGTATTGATATTCACTTTGAGTTGCCACATCACACGTATTTTGTAGTAAATACTCGTGTCTGTTCATCTTGTCCCGCCCATATCATCACAACGACAACTCTCTTCCTCCACGTACGGCCATAGATACTGGAGAATACGGGATCCCGTCCGCTCTCCCCTCGTCAAACCAGTAATCGGCGGATTAGTAGTTGGGTCGGTGACGACCAGCGAATACCCGCTGCTGTACGTTGTTCTTTTTAGGTTTCTTTTTGTGGTTCTTTCTGTGGTTCTTTCTGTGGTTCTCTTTGTGGTTACTTTTTGATGATTACATTATCTTTTTGTAGTTTCTTAATGTGATGCGAGTAGAGTAGAAAAGGGTTGACTTGGTAGAGTATCTACACGGAGGGCCATGCTTTTGAACGATAAAGTACATCAGGGCCAAGAGGACGGAGCATTTCCGCCAGGGCCGGCACGTCGTCGCTGTCGATGGCTACGCGGATGGCTGTCAAGAGTAAAGCTGCCAGAAGAAGAGCAGCAAGAAAGCAAGAAAGCAAGAAAGCAAGAAAGCAATAAAGCAAGAAAGTAAGAAAGTAAGAAAGGCTACAAGGTTAATTTACGCATATATACTGTTTATTACGGTTAATATTTAAGATATTACTCCGTAAACGGAAGGGACTAGTGAGTATCTACTACTATATGTATACACAGTACACAGATACAGTACACAATACACAGTACACAGCCCATTGTTGTCCTTTTGGCGTCTCTTTTCTTCTTGTGATTTGATGCACGTTTGTGGAGCGAGGCCAGACTTGCTGCAGGATCCACGCTTTGGGCACGTTTGGCGTACGGAGATCGGAAAACTCCGTACAGAGGATATTGTGGAGACAGTGAACGTACAGTGGGAAGGTGAAAGGTCGTCGACGTTGGCAGCCTGTCTTTCACCCGAATCCACTGAACCGACCCAAGTCCACTAAAGCCCACAGTGCGGCTCCGCTCGAACAGGGCTGCAAGACTGCAAAGACTGCAAAAGCGGCACCTTCCACCTTTGGACGCCCTGAGCTGAAGCCTGGGACGGCAGTTGCCGCCAATCTGCAAGACAGGACTCTCCACTGCAACCGTCCACCGTCAATCGCCACTCTTTCCTCTGCTCATCACCATTTGCATTCTTCAGCAGACAGCCAACCATCCACGACCAATCGACGATAACGACCTCACGATCGACGACGAACAACAATCAGTCATCCATTGACAACGGTAAACGGTTTACGCAACGCTCCTCGCACTACCTGTCGCAGTCTGTCGCAGCCGCGTGGCTCAAAGCGATGGCTGCTTTCCCGCCATAGAGAACGCATCATCGACAGCACTCCTTTCTGTCCCTCTTCTGTCTCCCTCCTTTCTTCTCTCTCATTCACCGACCATGGACGCCATGCGCGCCCCGAAACGGGCCCACGACGACGATGGCATGCCGTCCAACCTACCGTCCGGCGCACAGCCAGCACCTGCCCGCTCGAAACTGGTCAAACTGGAGTCCACTTCCTCGACCTCGACCTCCTCCTCCTCCAAAGCCTTTGCTTCCGACGACTTCTCGTCTGCCGTCAAGAACAAACTGCCGTCCATCACCCGCACCGGCCAGGCCTGCGACCGCTGCAAAGTGCGCAAGATCCGCTGCGATGCACTGCCCGAGGGCTGCTCGCATTGCCTGGGCCAGAACCTGCACTGCTACGTCACCGACCGCATCTCGGGCCGCACCGAGCGTCGCGGCTACCTGCAGGAACTGGAGCGCGAGAAGGCGTCCATGACACGACATGTTGAGCAACTGCAGACGCTGCTGGCGGAACGCGGCGGCATCGAGGTGCTGCCGTGGTCGGCGACGCCCAGTTGTCCGCCGGGCTATGTCTTGGATCGCGAGGGCCGTGTGGTCGAGGTCAAGGCCGAGGCCAAGGCCGAGGCCGAGGACGGCGAGAGTGGAGGCAGCGACAGAAATGGAAACGGGAATGGAAACGGATCCCAAGACAAGCGGCAATGGACATGCATGGGCTCTGTGTGGTGGCGACCATTAAAAAACGCAGCCACATCTCTTATGACGACGACGACGACGACAACGACAACGACAACCGGCCGAGCTGCATCGACGACAGCTTCGCTCTCAACGCCCAACACACCAACCTACGCATACACGCCTGCACCCTCGTCGCCCCCATCTGCTCTCCAGTCCTGCCCCGCCGGCAGCTACCTAGGCGTCTATGCCGACCGCGCGCCGCTCAACTCGGTCAACGGCATCCAGGTCTCGATTTTGGGCAAGCTGCTCGACATTGACGCGGCCGACACGGGCATCGAGCCCGAACCCTCGGCCATCTACCGCGAGCCTACGGGGCTCTACAACCGGTCCCTGGGCTCGTTCCTGCGGTCGGCCATGAACATCAACCCGTCGCTCGACAGCAGCGTCGAGCTGCCCTCGCGGTCGGATGCCTTCGAGTACTCCGAGTGGTACTTCTTGATGGTCCACCCCTTTGCGCCCATCCTGCACAAGCCGACCTACATGGCGCTGCTCACATCCATGTACGACGACCCCACGTTCACGCCCACCACCTCCGAGCTCGTTATTGTGCACATGGTCTTTGCCGCCATCTACTTCCAGTACGGCGTCCGCAACCGCGAAGAACTCACCCGCCAGATCCACCTGCACGACCTCAGCAACAAACACTACCACTGGGCCCTGAGCAAGCTCTACTATGTTGCCTCGGATTTTTCCGTCACCGCCGTCCAGGCGCTCGTGCTCATCGCGCTGTATACACGCGCCTTCCCCAAACCCAGCTGCGGCTCTACGGTCGCCATGCTCGCCCTCACCAAGGCCATCAACCTGGGCCTGCACCGCTCGTCGGGCATTCCTGCGGCACGCACGACTCTCAGCAACGAGATGCGCAAGCGTGCATGGTGGAATGCTCTGATGCTGGCAGCTACGCTCAACGGCCGGCTCGGACGGCCGATGCCCATCCGCGTCGAGGACTTTGACACGGAGCTGCCCGTGGCCATTGGCGACGAGCATCTCACAGAGCAGGGCATCACCGACCCCTCCATGATTGGCAAAGCCTGCTTCCTCGTCGGCCTGCACGCCTTCCAGTTTACGCCCTTGTACATGGAAATGTTCTCCCACCTCTACGGCGTCCGCCGCGACCCCCGCCGCTACGCGCCGCTGGTCCGCGACCTCGAGGCCCAGTACCGCGGCATCCAGGCCCGTCTGCCGGCCGAGCTGCACGTCGACAAGTGCAAGCCGGCCTCGCTCATGTACGCGCTGTACGCCCAGGCCGTCTCCCTCGAGTTTATGCTGTGCCTGCACCACCCGTCGGCGTGCATGACCACCGACCCGCAGGTCTTTGCCGAAAACACGCGCATCTGCGAAGAGACGGCGCGCACCCTCCTCAGGCATGTCCAGAAACTGCTCGAGCTCAAGTCCCTGGATACAACATGGTACCAAATGTCGGTGTACTGTGCCGCCATGTTCTCGAGCCTGGCCGCCGCCTGGGAACGACGCAAGACGGCCACGGCCGCAGAAATAGAGCGTCTCCAGGACGAAACGAGCATCTGGCTGTCGATTATTGCCGAGATTGCGCTGCTGACGGGCGCAAGCAACAATGGCCAGCCGTTCAACCGCAAGCTCACCCAGATCTGTGCGCGCACCATCTTTGGTATACTCCGCGATATGCCGGCGGGGGCACGCAATGCCGTCATGGCGCACAATGCGCGGGCCATCCAAGTGCGTGGTGGCCCTGCCGTCAACGGACAAGCGCAGCTGCAAGCGCAGCTGCCGGGTGCATCGTCAACCGGTCTGTCCCAGACGGCGTCGGTTCATGCCGGCCACACCACTTTCAATAGCAACAACGGTCGCCGCTCATCGCCAGGAAATGTCGATAGTGTTGCCCTCCATTTAGAGACGCAGGCACGGCTGAAGCTGGAAGGGAGAGGCCAATTGTCGCCGGCAGCTCCTCAGCATCAGCAGCAGCAACGACCACAACAACAACCTCCATTCCACCAGTCCATGGGCATGCCCACCACGGCAGACGAGTTTGTCATGACCTCGGAGAGGACCTCGCCCTTTCCGCAGCAGCAGCCCGTAAACGGGAATGTCTACGACCAGCAGCAGCAGCACTCTCCACAGCAACAACACCCGCAACAGCAGGGCCAGCCCCAGCAACCGTTAATGTCCTTTACGCCGTCGGCGCCGGCGCTGGGCGCGCCGGCCAACCCCTGGACCAACTGGACCGCCTCCATCGCCGACAGCCAACGGCCCAACGACGACCGCTTTACCAGTGCCGATGCTCTTCTCGACCTGAGTATGCTCCACCAGAGACTCGCTCCGGGACAAGTGCCGGTCGTCACCAACGGCAGTGCGCCGACCACCAATGACAACGGCATGTCCACCATGATGGTCCCTGTCGGGCCCGTCACCACGCTGGGCCAGCAGCAACAGCAACCGCAAACGAGTGTCGGCGCCCACTCTGCACAGTGGCCGTTGATGCTCTTCCGGTAGAGGATGTGAAGGCGAGAGAAGGCGAGAGAAGTCGAGCTATCTTGTTATCAATGTACTTGTACTATTTGGGTGTACTTTTTGGGTGTACTTTTTGGGTGTACTTTTTGGGTGTACTATTTTGGGTGTACTTGTTTGTAGTTTTAGTTCATATATACGGAAGGCGTTCTGGGTCTGTTGGGGCAGGGTTTTACGGCACTGCGGGCCAGAGCAAAGGTCCTCCCAAGCAGAGAAACCCCATATTAAGCATATTGGCATTCATTGGCGTTCATTGGCGTTCATGTTTGCGACTCTACGAACTACTCCGTACTGCGAATCCATTGACACTTGACATTTATTCTTGATTACTTTTATCTTGTATCTTCTCCAGCCTTATCACCTCGGCTTGCCCTGCTGGATTTGAACAGCTCTTTGCCCGGTGACAGCTCCTTCGCCCGGTGAAGCCATGCTGTGGTCCAATGTGGACTTGAATGCACGACCTGGTGTCCGTGTCGGGTTCGCTACATCGTGCACCCTTGCCGATGCCTGCAAGATCAAATGCAAAGATAACAGAAGAATGCGGGGGTGGACGGCCCAGCACCACGAGATGTCAAGAGTTCGAATTGCTGATATGTCTTTTGATGCGTCGTTTGGAAATCTCTTGATCACGTCTTTTGTTTGATTTGTGCCCTTGTCTCGTGTTTCACGTTTTGTTATCAGCTCGATGGGACATGAGATATGAGATATGAGGCTATTGATATATTTGATAACTCATCTTTGATAACTGATGATGAGATACGACGTACTCCGTACGAACGTACTTGTCAGACATCGCCAGCCTTCTTTTTCTCGGCAAGACATGCCAAAGATGGCGAGGCTTGGAAACGATACCGAGCAACAAGACCAAAACTAAACAATTAGACTGGCATGAAGGCATCGAGCTAAATCACGAATGACAAGGAGTACGCAACAAAGCTCTATCAAAAGCGGAGAGCTTTGTGCTTGTCTTCTGGTTTGTCTCCTCTTAACTTCTTAAGGGATCAGCCGCTTTGTTGTCGAATAAAAGCCGTCGAAAGGAGTTATGCTGGCCCACTTACTCCGTAGTGGGCGTCCATTTCAGGGGAGCAGCATTACAAACACCTGCCGACGGACCTAGACCGCCATAAGCATCCCCTCACTTTCTGTTGACAACCTTCCTAAACGGAAAAAGCCTGGCCAGGGCAGCAACAAAACGGACCAGGGCCGGCTGCGACTGATAAGACGCCATTCTGCGATTCGCGCGGAGGAGGCGACAACCTGTTGATATCCGTTATCCAGGTCTCCATTCGCACACCGAAGAGACCGCTGCACCAGAACTGTACAAACGTACCTGTGGGATTTCACTTCTCCAACTCGGCTCGACTTGCCCGTTTCTGACTTTTTCTTCTTCCTTGTTTCTGTTTCTGTTCATCTGCTTCTCCCCATCTCTCGGTGACGCCCTTCTGACGCCCTTTTGTCTCCTCTCTCTCCACACACACCTTTGGTCGGACACGGTCGAGACGGTCTACCCCGGCCGACTTCGCGGGTAGTATTACTCCGTACTGTAGCTGACAGGACAGCGTAATGAACGCGGATGCTTTGTACGAAGTACACATCGTACTCGTTACTCGATCTGCCTGTCATTGATGCCTTCTGGACCTCGCGTACCAGGAGGAACACGTCTCACGCTTTGAAGCCTCATGGCTTGCCGTCGACGCCACATTTCAACCCACTAAACATGTCTCTCAGGCCTTCTTTGCGGAGCCGAAGTTGCTCCCTGCCTTCCCGTGTGATATGGCCTTTATTGAATACACTGTTCTTTGTGACCTTTGTGATCCCACCAAACGATATCGGCCATCGTTGTTTCTTCCCTGAACAAAACAAGCTCCAGCCAACGGGCGGCCCATCTGCCAAGAGATCAAACGGTTGCCAAGTCCTGCCTCACAATCCCATTGGACAGCATCAACGTCGAGTGCCGACATCAAGAACGAGACATCGAGACATCCTGTCGTTCCGAGCAGCCCCTATCAATGTTTTGTTGCGCATCGTATTGCATTTCCGTTTACGGAGTACGTGCTTTGCGTCTTTCACCCGCTTGCGTTTCATTGCGAATTGTACGTCGTAAATACCGCTGGCAACCGCTGTCTATTTTCCATTCTCCATTTTCCATTTGCCATTCTTTGCCAGCCTTGTGTTGGTGGGGTCTTGTTGTTTGGCTCTTATCAGTACATGACCGGCCTTTTTTATTTCGCTTGCCCAATCGTCCTTTTTTCGCATAGCACAGACTATTTCCTTTTTTTTTTAAGGAACTGAAAATAGAGATACGGGACGCAGAGCTACTCCATTTGATTTGCAGGTATTCTCCGAGGCTGTCGATCACGGCGGACAAAGTAGAGAAGAGAGAAGGGAGCAAGGCGTGATGCAGGTATCTTTGCACACAGACCAGTCAGCAACCCAGATACGTGCAACATCTCAACGCACACACTTCTCCTACCCTCCTTTCGTCTCTCCATTTCCGTCCCTTTCCCAAACATGGCAAGTCCATGCGCGATCGGCGAATCCCGTACTCTAGTACCACTCTGAGTGGGGGAGAAGAATCAGAAGAGTGAGAACGCAAGGCAGATCAAGGGTAGAATGTACGACGTATGAACGTAGGGAAAACATGCAAAAGACGGCATTGCAAAGACACGACACTAGGGAAACGGGGCTCTCTTTTTCGTTCCTTTGACCTTATCTCGACCCGGCCATTCGGTTGTTTTACAAGCGATTTTACGGGCGAAATCCAGACGGACGCAACGGGGTAGTATTTGGCGATTCTGCTTGGCCGAATCACTCGGTTCATTTCTTGATGTTTTCAGTCTACGAACTACAGTATACTTTCTGTTGTCTCCTTATCGTCAATACTTGCATTCAATATTTTCACAGCCATCGTCCAACGAAACATACGACGTTGAGATGTACTAGCTTTCTTTTCACTCAAAGAGGAGCTGGATGGACGGTGCCGCATATGCTCTGCAGTCTCTCTTCACCAGCTCCCTAGACGCTAGCGCACTCCATTTTCTCCCATGCCCTCCTTCTCCTGTGTCCTTCTACCTTCCCTTTTGCTTCTTACTAGCCATGCAGCCTTCACCGCGTGCTTTCTCGGCCAGGCCGATGTCAAACGTAGACGGAATGTACCTGTGCAGTGAGGAGGAAGAGGAAAAGAAGAACAGACAAGCGAGACGAGAGAGCGAGAGAAAAAAAGTACGTCGTAAACTGCTTCCAGAAAGGTGTATGAAAACGGGCAACGTAATACTTTTCGTAGAAAACTGTCTCCGTTTGTGGTTTCTACATCTTGATCATTTGGCAGAATGGCAAAACCATGAGACGACGGACATTCTTCAAACTTTGTGTCAAGCAGAATGTCAGATGAGATCAAATGAGGGGAAGTTTGAAGAGAGCACGTCGATTACATGAAAGATGAAGTCAATCCAGAGCAACAGAGGCAACAGAAACAAGCTTTTGCTATTGCGCCTCTTGCGTCGCTCATCTCTTGTCCATCTTGTCCATCTCTTGTCTTTCTCGCCTGTTACACCCTCTTGCCTCTTCCCACTATGCAGCGTTGCATGGACCAGGGTCGGAACAGAAACCCTGCAGCGTTGGATGTGACCCCGAAAAGATACAGAAAAACGCACAGTTCCTTCAACTCGGCCACTTTTGTCAATTCCAGCGAGCCAATCCAGCGAACAAGTACGCAGCCGTCGTCTGTGAAATATCCGTAAACGATACGTCGTATGCTGCCATGCTATGCTCCCATGTTTTACAAACGGCGTGATAACTACTGTTTCGCAACAGTATCAATGTATATTTTTCTCGAAGCAGTATCTATCTGTAACAAATCGACGTCATTCATGACTGGCCGCAACTGACACCATCAAAGACCATTGGACGGCGCGGCTTCGTTGGACCATCCTTATCTCCACCGCCCGTTCACAGTCGATGTACAAAGTACCGCAGCACTTTTGAACAACGCTATTTATTCCTACGGCCAACGCCATACCAAAAAAAAACCATACAAAAAAAAAAGGCCGATCTACAAGCCTCCTCTAGAGATCAACATTGCCTACATGCTGTGTGACCTCGACTACTGCAAATTATTTTGCATCTTACGTTCGTACACAGTAGTGAAAAGAACCACAACCATGCGAGATGGTCCGTGGGGTAATTGTTGTGTTCGAGCCGGGGCCTTGATAAGTGAAGAAAAGCACACCACTACGAAGTACAACGTCCACACTACCACACTACGACTGCCGTGACGGATGAGCATCCCATCGACCGGACTGCTGACACTGGCCTGACCTTGATTGCCTGCCCGATACGGAGCTGCTTGTCTGTTCTTGGGTTGCACATAATAAAGACTACTCCGTATATCTCAACGTCGTTCGTATCTCAACCTTGACCGTCCCTTGTGTATATACATCCATCCCTCTGTACTCTACGTCGTACATTTTGTACTTATATCACGGGCCGCCCGTTCCTGTTTTCTTATTTTTTTTTTTTTCTTATTTATTCTCAACGTTTATCTCATTGTCATTCATTCCTTACGTTTTTTTATATCCTATTCTTTATACTCATCCACAACACACAACGACATCATGGCCTCCCTCGACGTCGAGGCCCCGGTCGACCCCAAGCTGGCGGCCGCCACCACCTCGGCCGACGGCGTCAACCTCGCCAGCGCCGCCGATGCCGAATTGCTCGCTCAGCTCGGCTACAAGCAAGAACTGAAACGCAACTTTAGCACACTCGAGGTGTTTGGCATTGCCTTTTCGATTATGGGCATCTTGCCGTCGATTGCGAGCACGCTGGCCTTTTCACTGCCGTCGGGCCCTGGCGGCATGGTCTGGTCGTGGTTTATTGCTTCGGGGTGTATCTTTATCGTCGGCCTGGCCATGGCCGACTTGGGCAGTGCCATGCCGACGAGCGGCGGTCTTTACTATTGGACACACTACTATGCGAGCCCGCGGACACGCAACTACCTGTCGTTCTTGGTCGGATACAGCAACAGTCTGGGCCTGGTTGGTGGACTGTGCAGTATCGACTACGGCGCTGCCCTGATGTTTTGTTCTCTGTAAGTAGTGTCGTCCTGTCTTGCCACGGTGGATGGTGTCCGTGATGGGATGACCGGTGACAATGACCGGCTGTCGCCATAATATCGTCATCTGCCATCTGCCATCTGCCATCTGCCATCCGCCATCTGCGCCCTCGCTCCTCAACTCCTCCACTCCTCCACTCGCTTCGCTCGCAGAGCTCGTCACTAACAGGTTCTCTCAGCATCGTCATCTCCCGTGACGGCAAATGGGAAGCATCCAACGGCATCGTCTACGTCGTCTTCCTCGCCATCGTCCTCACCCACGGCCTCCTCGCCTCGACCCTGAACAAGTTTATGAACAAGCTCCAGACGTTTGCCGTCTTTATGAACATTGCCCTCACGATCGCCACCGTCATTGCCCTGCCCATTGGCATGAAGAACGCCCGCAACGACGGCAAGTATATCTTCGGCACCCTGGAGAACCTGACGACGTGGCCCAAGGGCTGGACCTTTATGCTCGCCTGGCTGTCGCCCATCTGGACCATTGGCTCGTTTGACGCCTGTGTGCACATGTCCGAGGAGGCGTCCAACGCGGCCAAGGCGGTGCCGCTGGGTATCCTGTCGTCGATTGGCATGTGCTGGCTGCTGGGCTTTGTTCTCGTGATTGTCATTGCCGCGTGCATGGACCCCAACATTGAAAACATTCTGGGCTCCGTCTATGGCCAGCCCATGGCGCAGATCTTCTATGATGCCCTCGGCAAGCACGGCACGCTGGGCTTCATGTCGTTCTTGTTCATTGTGCAGTACCTGATGGGTCTCTCCATTCTGGTCGCTGCCTCGCGTCAGGCCTGGGCCTTTTCGCGTGACGGTGCGCTCCCCTTTTCCAACTTTCTCCGCAAAATTGTAAGTGTATTTCCTCGCTTCGCTCGTTGTGCTTTTTGTGTTGATGTTTTTGTATTCGTTTTTTTTTGTTTTGTGTTTTTTGTTTTGTGTTTTTGTATTCGTGTACTCGCTCGTACTAACATCTCCTCCAGAGCAAGACTTTTGGCTACATCCCCATCCGTACAATCTGGGGCTGCGTCTTTGTCGCCGTCATCCTCGGTCTTCTGTGTCTGATTGCTCCCGCCGCCGCCTCCGCCCTCTTCTCTCTCGCCGTCGCCGGCAACAACCTGGCCTGGGGCACGCCCGTCTTTGCCCGCATCGTCTGGGGCCAGGCCCGCTTCCATCCCGGCGCCTTTTATACGGGCCGCTACTCCAAGGCCATTGGCTGGTTCTGCATCGTCTTTTTGCTGTACGGCATCGTCCTGTCCATGTTCCCGTCGAGCGGTCCCAACCCGGACCCAGAGTCGATGAACTACACAGTGGTTATCAACATGGCCGTGTGGGGTGGTGCGTCGCTCTACTATGCAATTGATGCGCGCAAGTGGTTCAAGGGACCCAAGATTACGATTGGTGACAGCGAGGGTGGTGTTGTGGGCGAGATCACGGTGGCGGACATGGCGGAGATTGCGGGTGTGGGTGTGCCGGTGGCGTCAGCCGAGGATGAGGATACGCCGACGGACAAGGAGAAGAGTGGCTGAACGGAGGTGGTGAGACGGTGATGGTAAGAAGAGTCAATTGTGGGCGTCGAGAACACTGATATTGTATACCCAGTTGTGTTGTCGTGTGTCACGATAAGAGTAGAGTTGGAAAAAGCCAAAGCAGCTTACGGAGTACAGGGCTGTTTACATTACACTCTCGTTGTTTACTTTACATTTGCCCTAATAGACATTAGACGTTTGAATAACACTTGTAAGATACTTGACGGAGAAAGGCGGACGTCAACAAAAAAGGTGCCGACGAGGGTGTCGACGGGAATATCAACAAGTTATATTGTGGCTTTCTACATCACATCAATTCACAGAAGAGGACGGTACGATGTAATACTCCGCACAATGAGCTTTGGTACCACAAACGCCTCGCGTCCCACCTGCCCAGACAAGATCGGAAACCAGGATCGAAACAGCACCAAGATTGCGAGGAATCAGAATCAAATCAGAATCAAATCGGAATCAGAGGCCTGAGACTCCAGATTGCGATCCAGCACTCCAACACTCCCCTACGCCGAAGATGAGATTTCCGATTTCATATGCACGATGACATTCGATGAACGATGGACAGGGGTTTGGAAGCGAAAAAGACCAAAACGAAAGACAATGACGAAGAAAAGGAGAAGGGCTTCATTTACTCCGTACTACCTACGGAGTAAGAGCCTAAGAGGCGCCGGGCGGGCACCAAAATAGACCAAGCGGAGTGAAGACGAGGAAGTGGAGGCCAAAAAAGAGGGGACAGCAGAAGAACAAGGCGAATGAGATGGCCTAATTTACAAAAGTACCGACATCCACCGGCTGGGGTGCGTCGTCAAAGGAAGGGCACGGCGTTGAGTTTTCGGCGAGACAAGGCGTTTATGTGAAGAGAAGGTGAAGAGAACAAGTAGCAAATCGACGGCGCAGGATGAATTCACGCCCCCTACTGGCCTACTGGGGGGCAGCCGTTGCACTGGTCTCATCCTTTGGAGCAAGCGAGCGACCAGACCTCTGGCAAGAGAAGGATGGACAGGAGACAGGGCAGCGCCGACTACTGTACAATAGAGCACAGGAAATAAGAAAAAAAAAGAGAGGAAAAAACTGCACAACTGTCTAGGGGATAACTTGGACCGTCGGAGTTCAGCCGCACCATGATCAGACGAAGGGCGTAAAACCCGACGTAAAAATGGAAACGGTTTCTCCAAGAGGGAGAGAAAAGAGAAAAGAGAAATGAAGAAAGGAAGAAAGAAAGGAGCAGATGATGCTGTGCCTTGATTAGTCGACGTACATATTCTTTGGCAAATGATTCCAATGCAGGTGTCTAAATTGGGCGAAGAGTTGTGACGAGAGTGACGAGAGTGACGAGACGAGTGACGAGTGACGACGCAAGGGATGAGAAGGAAAGGAGTGTCGAGTGGGATGAGTGGATGCTGCGAGAAAGCAATTCGTACGAGAGAGTTCGTACGAGAGAAGAGTCAAATGGCAGTCTAAGAGGACTCCCGTTAAAAGCCACAAGGGTACAAAATACAAGGCTTTACTCGACTTTGCTGCAGTTCAGAGACATTGACACGCGTCGACGGTTGGACTTTTTGAATAGGAGCAGGAGCTCGGGTCGAGGACTCGAGGATGGGCGGACAAGACAGATACCGTCAGACTTGCAGACAAAATAACAAAATGTAATGGGACGGCAAAAGACAGCCAAGTGGAGAGGTGGAGCAATGGCAAACGAGGGACAATCACTGCCGTTTTGCTCGAGGTGGGTTCGTACGAATGTCTCGCCAGCGTCCCGGCAATCCTGTCTTCCGTCTTCTGTCTCCAGCCAAATGGCATTTGGCTTTCCGTTGTCCGTCCATTGTTCGCCGTGTAGTGCGAGTATTTCTCACTCTCTCACCACAAAGTATGTTTACGTCGTATGTGTGCTGTCTTTTCTCTTGAGAAGAAACAAGACAGAAGACGACACAAGGTGATCAGACAATGATGTGCACTCGTGTTGTATTCCCCTCGCCATAGCTTGGTGATCGACGGCGCGCTTGCCCATCGATTGCGCACCCCTTCACAGTCCCAGTCATCCCAGCCTTTTTCACGCTTGGTTGCTGGCTTGTCACATTTGGCCGTCACTTTTCAATGCAAAGTGTCTACATGTACGAACGTACCCAAAGCCAGTGGAGCCAGTCTTTCATTGATCGACGGTGGCCAGAGCTTGCCATCACCTCTCGTCGACCACCATATTCGCCCCAAAGTGAGACGATGGACAGAGCGGTTTGAATATCATTTGAATTGCATCTTTCTTGGATTATCGTCAATGTCTCTGCCTCTTTCGATTTGAATTGAGTTGTCCGTCCTCTTTTTCGTCATCCTTGGATTTTCAAATCTCAATACCACCTCTCGGCGCCACGGCTATTCCAGACTCCCTGCACTCTGCCTGCCTGCCCAGCCCCGAAAACGCCCACTTTGGCCACTTTGGTCTTTTCAGCTCTGTCGCCGTCGCCGCACGATGCAACCCTGGAGTGATCGGTGTACTCGTACTCATATTTTCCTCAATTGCCCTGGCGACATCTGGTAGGCTGGCAACCCCGAAACGATGCTGACGCCGTGCAGAACATCGGTAGCGGGTTGCAACCCTCTGCTCACCACTGAGAATATGTTTACTTGTATTTGGATCCTGACTTTGACCGCCTCTGTGAAAGCTTTTTCAATTAAGACAGAGGAAAAAGCAGCATTCTTTCCCCCAAATACTCGCCGTAGCATGTCACCGTTGGACGGCATGCAGGTTGTGCATGGCCGGGTGGCTCTGGAATGCCGTCCTGTGAGAGGCTAGGGAGGGTAGGAAACTGGGAAGATAAAGGCATGGTTAAGAAAAAGAAGAGAAAAAGAAAAGAAAAGCGCACAAAACACCACAGAACAGTCCCCGTAATTAAATTCAATTAAAAAGAAAAAGACAAAACCTGGTCGCTGCTTCATAGCGGCTCGTAGTGGAGGGTGGCGCAAACCCTCCCGGGCCAGGCCCAGCTCCACCTGGGGGCACTACCGCCTGGCGGCCGTGGCACCCCCGATTGGCTCACAGCCTTGGAGGCCCTGTGGTGCTCCCACTAAAGTCGCTAACCACCCACTAAACCCACCGGCCCATTTCCTTTCCTTTCCGTTCCTTTCCTTTCCTTTTCCCTTTTACGACGTAATTACCCTTCGTTCCTTTCCCCTTCGTACCTTTCCCCTTCGCTCGCTTCCCGGCTCGGCTGCCGCCACAGGCAGGGAGGACGCCCGCGGAGACGCTGGTGGCAGTGTTGGCGCAGGCCTTGCGAGTCCAGCTTGTGATTCCAGGGCAGAAAGACGTCTTTACGGAGTACGCAGTAATGACAGAAAATAAATATACGACGTACTGAATAAAGACACCCAGATAGCACTAACGTCTCTAGCGTAAAGGTACGTCGCCAACGGCTGTTTATTCTAGCCAGATAAGTAGACAGACATCTTGGGAGAGACAAGACAGGCTCACAGGACAAAGATGAGCAACGACTGTTTGAACGGCATGAATAGAAACAGAAAAAGGGAAAAAGGAAAAAAAGGGAAAGAAAAGAGAGAGAAAAGAAGACAAGTCACAAACATAACAGGAAAAGATAATATCGCTTTGGACGTCTTGGAGAACGTCGCACGCCGGACGGGTCCTCTTGTAAGACGGCGAAGAGAACATCGGACGGACAAATCCCTGCGTAAATGAAGGCAAATACGACCTCGCGACGAGCTTAAAAGATGAGGCAAACTCTCGAAACGAAACAGCATGATACGAGTATTCCGTACTCCGTACTTCAAAATAGATGTGACAACATCAAGGCAAAAAGATGAGGAACCGCGATCCTGGAGACACAAGTGGAAGCAACAAAACAGGAAGGAGCAACGGCCACCATCTCGACAGAAACCAACAACGCCAAGGCACGATTGCCAAGGCAGGAACCCACCCGCTGTCGTACCCCTGTGGGGCTGGTCTGTGCGTCTCTGACTCTGTCGAGAGGGCTTTTCTCTTCGAATCTTCGCACCTTCACTGCAGTCTGGCCCTTTTTTACTGGGGCAAATGCCCCCCATCTGTCTCCCCAATAAGTCGTACTCCGTATCCCAATATCCCAATATCCCCTGTCCTGTTGTCCCTGCCCTCTTTTCCCTGTCCTGGGTCCCAGTCGTCGGGTCGTCCTTTCCCTTTTTCTCCTCCTTGCCTCGCTTCCCTCCAGTCGTCCTTGCCTCCAAAGTTCCACTTGCGTCCAGTCGCGGTTTCTTCTTCTGGTTGTTTCTTTCGTGCTTTCCTTTTTCCTTCTTCTGTCAACTTCCCTCGACTCTCCCTTTTTTGGGTTCCTTTGACAACATCTCTTCATCGCCAATTCCTACCAATTTCTATCCCTGTTTACTTCACGACATTGACGCCGACGACACTCGACATCGACACTCGACACTCGACATCGACACCGACGACACTCGACACTCGACGACACACCCGCAAACGACTGCGCGAGCTTAGAGTTCACCACCCCGGCATGACCGTCCTTACCGCTCGGCTGCAGTGAACGGCCCGGAAGCAATGACAAGATGGACTGGGGCACACTGGCCACCGGCCTCATCGAGAAGCGCTTGGTAAGTCATATTTGGTCAGAACTTGACATCATGTCCCGCCATCCTATCATTTCCTCCCACCTCGCCTCGCAATGCTACGTCCCGTTACTCGGTGCATTCTTCTCACATCCCCCCAGAACCAAAGCCAGGACCCCCGCATCGGCTCCGGCCGCGACAACTCTACCGGCGGCACTCTCAGCCACGTCACCTCCTCCGGCACCGACTCGTCGTCCGCCGCCTCCCTCGGCAGCACCTTTGTCCCCGTCCTCGCCTACTCTGGCGTCTGCCTCGTCATCTTCTTCGTCTTCCGCCGCAAGTGCCAGCGCGTCTACGCCCCGCGCACCCTCGCCAGCATCCGCCGTTATCCCCTTGTTCCCATCCCCGCTCTCCCGACGACGTGGTTCACCTGGCTCAAGGATTTCTGGAACATTGACGAGGCCTTTATCCTCAACAACACCTCCCTCGATGGCTTCTTCTTCCTGCGCTACCTGCGCGTCCTCGCCACCATCTGCTTTGCCGGCTGCATCATTGCCTGGCCTGTCCTGTTGTCCGTCAATGCCACCGGCGGCAACAACCTGAGTCAGCTCGACCTTTTGACCATTGGCGATGTCGCCTCGCCCATCAAGTTCTATGCCCACGTTGTCATCGCTTGGATCTTGTTCGGTTTTATTCTCTTTATGATCTGCCGAGAATGCATCTATTACATCAACCTGCGCCAGGCCTATCTCATGACCCCTCAACAAGCTCATCGTTTGTCATCTCGCACCGTCCTCTTTACGTGTGTACCCAAACGTTTTCTGGATGAGCCGCGTGTTCGCAAGCTCTTTGGCGACTCCGTCAAAAACGTGTGGATCCCGCGCAATACACGTGCTCTGCAGCGTCTGGTGGACGAGCGCGAGAGGGCAGCCGTGCGTCTCGAAAAGGCCGAGATCGAGCTCATCCGCAAGGCCAACAAGGCCCGCAAACAAAAACACGGCGTGCCCCTCGACCAGGCACTCCCCCCTCCCGTCTCCATGTCCATGGCCGGCCAATCGCCGTCGCGGTCCAACACCTCTTCCTCTCTCGACTCGACATCATCATCGTCATCCGCCAACTCGTCATCTTCTTCTTCTTCCTCGCCCTTCTCGCCATCATCACCATCATCACCGTCTTCTCCCGCCTCTGCTGCTCACTCCCCACGACCCTCCACATCTACACCAGCAGCAGCACCATTCTCACCGCCCAGGGCATCCACATCGAGTGTGCAACAAACAGCTGCAACAGCAACGGCGACAGCAACAGCAGCAGCAACAGCAACAGCAACAGCCACAGCCACAGCGGCACCAACAACCCCCAGACAGTCCTCCTCCCTGTCAATACGACGACCGTCTGCAGTTTCCGTGACCTCGGCAACCCGTGTCCCGACAGAACCATCGCCTTCACGACCCATCATGTCGACATCGTCCTCCGTCAACATCCTACAAGATACCCTCTCGGCGGGCTTGATTAACGAAATCCGCGAGATCAACGATATCCGTGAACCTGCACCTACAGCACGGAAGAGCGGTGCTCACGACGACATCCTACCGTTATCATTCGACGACCGCCAGGGCTCGTTTTCCGACGCATCTGGGCCTTCATCCGCGACGGCTGTTGGCTCGCCTGTCCCCATGTCAGAGATCACTGAGGTTGCAACCGTGGTCGAAGAACCGGGCAGCAAGGGCAAGGCTGTTGGCACCAAGCTCGGAACAAAGGAGTTTGCCGCCAATGAGGATGACGACGAAGACGAGCCGAACTACATCCACCCCTACGGCTTCAACGATACCCTTCCCGATGTTCGTGGGTCTGTCGCTGCTCAGTGGCTGCCCGTCCACAAACGCCCAGGGCACCGCCCAATCGCCAACTTTGGCCGTCGTGTCGACACCATTCGCTGGACCCGTATGCGCATCAAGTCCCTTAACCAGGCTATTGCCAAGCTGCGCCGCAAGTTCCGCGCCGGCGACGGCTCCACGCTCTCCTCCATGTTTGTCGAGTTCGACACGCAGGCCGCTGCCCAGGTTGCCTTCCAGGTGCTCACCCACCACCAGCCGCTGCACATGTCGCCGCGCTTTATTGGCATCCGCCCCCAAGACGTCATCTGGTCGTCGCTCCGTATGCGCTGGTGGGAGCGTATTATCCGTCGCTTCGCGGTCATGGGCGCTGTTGCTGTCGGCATCGTCTTTTGGTCTGTCCCGGCTGCCCTGGTTGGTGTCGTCTCCAACGTCTCCTTCTTGAGCTCCAAGGTCTTCTTTCTGCACTGGATTGCCGACCTGCCCAAGGCTATTACGGGTGTTATCGAAGGTCTGCTGCCTGCCGTCGCTCTGTCAATGCTAATGGCGGCCGTTCCAGGCATGCTCCGCATCTGTGGCCGCGTTGCAGGCATCCCCTCCTCGCCCATGGTCGAGCTGTTCACCCAGAATGCATACTTTTGCTTCCAGGTCGTCCAGGTTTTCCTTATTACCACAATCGCCTCGGCCGCCTCGGCTGCCTTTACGCAGATTCTGGCCGATCCCTTGTCCATCAAGGATCTGCTCTCTACCAACCTACCAAAAGCCTCCAACTTTTACCTGTCGTACATTACCGTGCAGTGTCTGGCTGGTGGCGCCCTTGGCCTCGTCCATTTCTTTGACTTGTTCCGCCACACCCTCCTCAGCAAGACCGTTCAGCACCCCCGGCGCGCTGTCCGCAACTTCCAGCGCCTCAAGCAGCCGCACTGGGGCGGTGTTTTCCCCGTGTACACCAACATGGGCGTCATTGCCATCAGCTATGCATGCATTGCCCCTCTTATCCTGGTGTTCGCCGGAGTCGGTATGTGCGTCATCTACCAGGTGTACAAGTACAACCTCGTCTATGCCTACGACACCGACTGTGACAGCAAGGGCCTGCACTACCCGCGCGGTCTGATGCACCTGATGATTGGCCTGTACCTGGCCGAGATCTGCTTGATTGGCCTCTTCTCGATCCAGTCGGCCGTCGGCCCCGTCATTTTGATGATCATGTTCTTGGTCTTTACCTTCCTCGTGCACATCTCTCTCAACGACGCCGTCAACCCGCTGTTGAACAGCCTGCCGCGCACGCTCGCTCTCGACGACGCGGACCTTGCCGCTGGACACGCAGATCTCCGCCGCCAGGCCGAGCAGGAAGCCGCCGAAGCCGCTGCCAGCAGCCCCAGCAGTGGCGGCCTCAATGCCGACTACTACAATATCGAAGAAGGCTTTGGCGAGGAGGGCGGCTATGGCGACGAGCACGACTCCGACGACGACCTGCACCAGGGCCCTGTCACCAACCGCGGCATCGACGGTGCCGGCGACCTGATGGGTATGATCCAGGACTGGGGCCGTGATGCCATCAAGGAGCGCATGAAGACGGAAATCAAGGCCATCAAGAAGGATGTCACCACCTTTAGTGTCTCCCAATATATCCCCTGGGGCAAGACCACCGTGGTTACGAACAACAATGGTGCTGCTTCCAGAGGCCTTGGGGAAGCGGGTGGTGCTGGCGGCGCCGAGGGTGCCAACGCCAACAACGGCGAGCCCCAGGAGCTGGGTCCCAACGGCCTTCCCGTCCAGGAAAAGCCAAAGCCCAACTTCTTTATGCGCTGGCTGAAGCCCGATCTGTACGAGGACTACACCTATTTGAGGAAAACATTGTTGTCCAACTCAGACGACGGCACCCCAATCGTCTACCCCGACGACTACACCCGCCGCGGCTACTGGCCGCCCGAGATGTGGAAGCCCATCCCCAAGCTGTGGATTCCTCGGGACGACGCCTATGTCAGCCGCCAAGAGGTCGCGCACACTCGCAAAGTGGTGCCCATTACCGACCGCGGCGCGTGGTTGACGGCCAAAGGGAATGTCGTGGCGGATCTCGACAAAGCGCCTTTCTTGGAGCCAATCTATCTGTACTGAGCGAAAAGATAGAAGAGCAAGCATGCGAGCGAGACTCTTTGAGGGGGTGCACTCTTTCTGTCAACTTTTGTTATGATTTAAAACAGCCGAGTTTGTATGCTGGTATACTGGAGGGATGGTTTTACTGTTGGATACCTTTTGGGCGGATATCTCCTTTTTTGGATTTATTTTGTGCGTTTACCGTTTTTTTATTTTTATTCTGCGTTAATGCTGGGACAATGAGCCGTTCCATTTTTTGAGTCTTTGAGTCTTTGATTGTAATGTTTCTGTTGGTGAGTACCTGCTTTGGATATCTACTTTAGCAAATGGCACCTCATGAACGCGTTACGCTGTTGTGCTGTATGGCGAGGTTGAATGTGTGAAACGTACTCTGTATTCATTGATAAGTTCTTAGGATACAAACTTGACAAGAAGAATTAGTAAAGAAAGCATTGCAGTTGTTGTAATCGCAAAAGTCGTACGGAGCCAATTCATTCTGTATGCATACGTCAGTATGTCGTACTATAATTTTAGATACGAACACAAACCAAAGAAAAGGGTTTAGTCAAACTGTTACTTCAGAGCATGCTGCACGGCATCGGTCTGTTGATTGTCAAGAATTAGAATGTAAAAAGGACTTTTTTAAAATCTGTAGCCTTTTATGAAAGGGATAACGAGTATAGAAGATAGTACACGAAGCTGCGGTAAAAGGGGGGATCGTGCCGCCAGCTCTTTTTGTTCTGAAGAATGGTTCTCCCTTTATCGCAAAGTTTAAAGTAGAAAAAGGGGGTGTAGTATGTACACAGCACAAAAGATGGGATAAGTAGTAGTAGGGGGTATATCGTGAGAGAGAACAAGACAACAGAAATCAAATCGCAAAAATAATAACAAGAAACCCCAAGAGAATACAGGAGAAGAGTGGGAGAGGGACAGACGAGCAACTGTAGAAGAGAAAAGACAAGAGTGGCAATCCACAGCGGGGGGATGCTGCAGCCATCGTCTCTCGACCGTCTTCTTGACCGTCTGTCTTTGTCTTTATACAACTCGTTTGTCTTTCTTCAGTACACCTCCCTCCTGCTTTTAATTCCGTCTCTTTCCCAGTTCCGTTTCCATGCAGCGCAAAATAAAAGAAATGACAGTAACAGTAAAGCACAAAAGATGATCATGATCGTGAGGAGGATGCTGTAATGGGGTCGTGGTGTTATGAGGGTATAAAAAAGAAACCTCGCTTGCCAGATATAAAACACCCTGGAAGATGCAAGACCGTGTTTGATAAGAGGGCCACAGGTAAGAAAAGGAAGCACTTTCCGTCTTCTTTCTCTGCCCTTTAGTAAAGGTGGGTAAATTAAGAGAGAACGCCGCGTTGTTCAGAGGGTCGCTGATGAGAGGGTATCATGAAAGACGCCAGTTTGTGTTGTTTGCCAGTATCGCCAGATGATGATGAGATGCCCCGTTGCTGAGGGATGATGCTTGTGATGCCAGTGAATGCTTTGTCCGTGGTCCCTCCGTATACCGAATGACGCCTTGTTGATGTGCAAAAGACGCCGGTGGAAATGAAGAGAAACAAACCGAGAAAAAAGCAAACCATAACACCATAATGCTGAGAAAGAAAAAAGAAGACGCTCCACGCTGGGCAATGCAAATGCCAGTAAAAAAGTAAAGACGGATATCGTACACAAGAAACGTTAGTGGTGGTGGTACGGACAAGTCCTATTGTCTTTCTTGTTCTTCGGCAGCGGCCGACGCGGCAGCTTCCCTGCGTTCCCGAAGACGGGTCCGCATGGGCCGGGGCAAGACCGTCTTCTCGACGCCGAGCCCCTGCCTGCGCCGCCCAGAACTGCTGGCACTGCGGGTGGTGGAGGGAGAGGAGGAGGATGAGACGGTGTCGAGGCGGTGGTGGCGGCCTTGATGCGGTGATGACCGGTCCGAGGCACGGCCGAAAGTAGCAATGATGCCGCTCGGCGCGGCGGGGTGGTGACGGCCGCAATCGGCGTGCACGACGGGCCAGGGACGCGAGGAGGGCGAGACACTGCGGTGGCGGATGCGGGAGGAGACAGGCATGGGCGAGGCGGGGCGAGAGTTGTCGACGACGAAGCCCGACTGCAGCGGACGACGGTACGGCGACGATGAGGGTGACAATGAGGGCGACGATGAGCTTGTGGTGGTAGACTGAACGGTGTCAACGGTGGCATCAGCTGTAAGAGTCATGTTGGCAGGGACGGTGGTGTCGACAATGGCTTCATGTTGGGTGGCCGTGTTCTCAACGACATTGTCGAGAGGGTTCTGAGCAATGGGGTTAGGTGGGGTCTTGGGTTTGGGGGAGGTGTGCACCAGCGCCTGCACAGTAGCCACATAGGCCACAGCGGGGTTGGCGTGGTGGTGGTGAGAGGAGGCGTCTTCTTCAGCGACTTCAGGCTCAGCATCCGACATGGACACGGGGGTATCGGGTCCAGAAGATTGCGAGGTGTCGTCGTCAAACTGCGAAGGGCATTCCTCGTCGTCGTCCTCGTTGTTGTTGTTGTTGTTGACAGCAGAGACATCGACAGAGTCAAGCGAAAGAGTGCGGGCGGGAGTCAGCGTGTTCAGACAGTAAAGCTGGTGAGACGAGGTCTCCATATCATCAGAGTAGGTCGTCAGGGAGCGAGGCGAAGGCGGCAGGTTGTGATGGAGAGAAGTGTGGGTGTGGGAAAGAGAATGTGCCATCGCGGGCGGCTCGTGGGTGAGAATGGCATCGTCAAAGAAGGGCTTTGTGGCCGCAACGGCCTGCTCACTTTTTGCCTCAACGTGACAGGAAGAAGAGGTATTCGAGGAAGAAGGGTTGTGCCACTGGTGACTGCTGGGAAGGTAGGAGGCAAAGTAGCGGACGAGCGAGTCGAGGGACCGCGTGCGAAAAAGCTGCAGAGCATATTCCCATTGTGTCGTGCCGATGAGGTTCGGGTTGGCGATGATTTCAAACGAGGCCGATTCGAGAGACTCGTTCAGTTCGCGAAGCCGTTGATCGCGGCGGATGGCGAGAAGGCTGTGAAACTCGCCGGCGGTCGAGGCTTCGCTGGCAATCTCAAAGACGTCGTGGTGAAAGGCATCGGGGTCTTGAATCGACGACTGAAAAGTGTTATACTCTTTGTGGAGGGTCGTGTAGAGTTCGTTTCTCTTCATGCCAAACTTCCAGGCGGGCCAGGCTAAGTCGGGGTCTTCCATGATGGGTTGACGGGGGGAGGGGGGGATATTTATCGATGGATGGAGACGACACGGGGGAGAGCGTGTCGTTGGAGATGATGGTGAAGTCGGATGAGATGATGTTGTTGTTGATAAGGTGTCTAATGAGGTCAAGATGGTCGGGTTTTGGTTGTGAGTAGATCAATTCAATCGTCAGGAGGAGGATAGTCGGGGCGGAATCGATCGAATCGTCAGAGTCAAGAGAATCAAGAGAATCGGATCGGAGAAGGGAGGGGATAAGAGAGATGAGCCAGGTCCAGAGAGCAGTTGTTCATGAACAAGAATCGAGAGAAAAAATCGTGAACAAGAATCGTCGCAGAGCAGGCCATCTACTGCATGGGTATGCCGTCGGCGTGGAACATTTTGGCGGTGTTGTTTGTGAGGTTCGTTAGATGGTCATGGGAAAAGAGAGGAAAGAGAAGGCGGACAAAATGGTGGCCGTATTCAGAGAGGCGAAAATCGTATCGTGGATCGAGAGTTTCGAAGTATTTGCGTGCGGATTTGGGGCTCTAGAGAGGGAATTGGACTCTGGCTCGAGGAGGGGGAAAGAGGAGACGGTGATGATGAGGGAGAAGGGAGAGTTGGGAGACGCAGCGTCGATGTGGGCGAAATTGGGAGAAAACAGCGGACAAAGGGCGGTAGCAAAAAGGCCTGTTCAGAGAGGTGGGCGTCAGAATTGGTGACAACAAAGGAGGCGAAAAGAGGCAAAAACGGGTGCAGCTGGCAAAAGTGCCAAAAGGACGAAATAGGCAAAATAGGCGAAATAGGGAATGGGCGGGAAAAGTGGGCGATGCGGTCAACACCCAACAAAGAAGGAACGAAGGACAAAAGTTGTCGTGGAATATGGAAGGATGGATCGGTTGGCACCAATGCGGAATGAGACAAACGGAGCCAAAGTGGCGCTAGAACAAGGTCATCCAGGGCCCTACAGCCAATCGCTTCTCGCGACCGGCCCTACAAAGTGGGTCCAGTCTTACCCATGCACGCCGCTGCCTGCATTGCATACGCATAATTGAATTGCGCCCGGAGGCAGCACTAGTGGCCTCTCGACCAATGGGGTGTCTCTCAGAATACGCTAAGACTCTTACACAGCCAATGAGAGCGTGCATAGTGCCCTGTCGCCTTTCCTGTTTTCGTGAGGGAGGAGTGGGGCAACTCCTGGAGGGTGTGAAGAGAACAAGACAATGTCTGGATCCTAAGTACCTTTTACGCACAGGGCCATACAAATTGGGTGCCATCACACCACAGCGCGACTTGGATGTCATACTTTTCAGCGTGCAGTCTCACGTCTCATCGGGCACAGGGTGTGGATGAGGATTTATTTCAATCCGACTCCGGAGGAGGACGAGGAGAGTGACGACGGAGCGAGATACGCCAGTCTTTGTACACAGTGGGGAGTGCGTGTAGAGTCGTCTAGTACTGTATTACACTGGGTACATAATATCACGCCTAAAAGAGCTGTGGAATCTTGTACCTCAACTCTCACACTTTACTCTCACCAATTCACTCCACACCATTTCTGCCTCACAACTGGGCGCCTCACAAAGCAGGAGACAGCGAGACAGCGAGACAGCGGACAGCCTGCGCCTCAGTCAGATGTGGCCGAAATCAGCCCTGCCTCCTACCCTCGAGCCCCTCCAGCCCCTCCAGCCCTCACAAACTCTGAACGCACCAGCATGACCTCGAGACCAGCCAGAGAGGCCAATCCGCCAATGAGTCCAAGGCATCACGCCGTGTTTTGTGAAAAAGACAGACTGTGGGCCTTCTGCTTCATCTCTCCTCTTACACCGTGCCGTACTCAAACCCACACGGCCGCTACCGTGGCGCGGTCAACGGTGGCTCGTGTCTCCCCGCAGGCGCCGGCTCGCCGTGGCGGCCTCTAGGCAGCTGCCGCCTTGTTGCGTCTGCTCTCCTTTTTCAATTTTTGTCTTTCTTCTTTTCGCTTCTTTTTGTCGTCTCTTTGCATTTTCTGTGCCTTTCCGCCATTTCTTAGCCGTGACTCGACTCGGCGGATTTGAGGACTGGGAGACTTTGAGATCTTCTTCCTCCTTCTCTGCAGCTGTCGTTGTTTTGTATTTCGTCTTCGTCTTGTCTTCGTCTTTTGCCTTTTGTTCTTTTCTGTGCATCTGTCTGTTCTCCGATCATTCTTCTATTTGGTCTTCGTCTCCAGATTGTCTCCAGTCTTTCATTCCATCCCCATCGGCGGCCTTCTTTCTTTGGTCAACCTTTCGAGGCTGAGTGCCCTGGCTGATTTTCTGATTTTATGATTTTCTGGTCCTCCCCCAAGTTTCTGGAAACTCCAACTCCGTTTTAGATTTTTATTTTATTTTTTATGTTTATTTTTTTGGGACTTTGGTGTCTGCCCTATGACTCTTGTCACATTCTTATTCAAGTTGTCCTCTTTTCTCGTTCCTCTTTTCTTGTCTTTTCCCGCAACTAAAAGTTGGTTCGTGACAATATCACCGGGCCTTCCTTCACCTTGCGCCGTCACTCCGGTCTTATTCTTTTGCTTCACTTTTTACTTGTCATTCTTGGCTTCTATCTTGCCGTGTTGCCTCGTTTCTTACTCTGTTATCATTTGTTTGCCTCCGTATTGTTTCTGGTGCCCCGTGTGGTGTTTCTCGCGTGCCTTTTGGCGTTCATCTGACAAGCTCCTAGCGCTTTGGAGAGTTGTCTCTTTGGCGCCAAAACTCCCCGGTTTCCGCCCTTTTGTGCTGCACCAGTCGCGCCTTCCCAGAACAGAAACATTTGCACTCAGGCGGACAGCGCAGACGACCACACCGCGCGCGCGCATCGAGATTAAAAGCGGAAAGAACGAAGAACTCGCAAAAAAACGGACTCATAGTAAGGCGTCGCTGTCGACATCAACAAGTTCATAAAACGGCAGGAACGACCCTCTTCTCCTTCTCTTTTTCTCTGTCCCCAGAAAGAAAACGGCAAGAGCGAACGAACTACTTGGCCGTCCGTGTCATCGCTGTATTGTTGCTCTGTACTGCCCTCTACTCGTACTGTGAGCACTGCGACTGCTATTATTATCTGAGGAAAGAGGAAAGAGCCCCACTGCCGTCCGCAATATCAACCACCAGTCCTGCCACTTTCCTCCTCCTTGCATTTCAGGAAAACTTTCTTCCTGCAACAACCTCACTTCAACCTCGACTTTTGACGTCAACTCATTCTCGACGTCTCGGCTTGTCGGCCTCGACCTCGTTCCGGCGCCTCGACTCGGCACCCACCCCGTTTAACGATCCTACGAGCTGCTGACGGCCCCGGGTCACCCAACCGCAAAGTGCTCTGCCGTTCCGACCCCACTCCTCCACCTCCGTCCGGCCTCTTCCTCCCGGGCACGGCTGTCTGTGGGCGTCTATATAAACTGGTCGACCCCTCGCGCTCTCGGTCAACGGCTTCCGCGGTTCCGTCTCTTCATTTTGGTGCCAGCAGCTTCCCTGCGGGTCCTGCCGTTGCCCATATATAACCGTTCCCCGCCAGTCTGGTCTTGCTCAGATTCAACTGTTTTTCTTTCTTTCTTTCTTTCTGTTTTTCTTCTCTTCTCTTCCCTTTCCTCTCGTTCGTTTCCCACTCTGGAGCCGCGTCAGTGCCCTGTTCTTCTACTGTCTGGCACGACACACCTCGAGCATCACACTCACTCTCCTTTCCCCTCCTCGCCGCCGCTCCTGGCTGGCCGCTTCTCCGTCTTCATAACCCATTGACGCCATTCTGGCTGCTTCGCCGCCGCCAACCATGGGTGAAGCGGTGATGCCGTCCTCCCAGTTTGAGACTGAGGAGAAGACCGAGCCCTTCCCGTCGTCCGAGTATGCCTCCCGCCTACACGGCATGCGCGTCCAGGAAAGCTTGATGGCCTCAGGCAGCGTCGGGAATGTCCACCTGGACGAGCTCGTCGTGCCCTCGGACAAGGACATTCGGCTTTTGGTCAGGCCACTGCGCAGCCGGTCTGTCAGCCCCGGCACCAACGACAACTGCGAGTGGGTGGCACTACGGACCGAGGTCGCCTCGGCCGGCTCGCCGGAACAGCCGCAAGAGACCGTGCTCGCCGTCACACAAACAAGCAAAGACATCAAGTTCACGGTGCTCATGCCTGGTGAGCACCACAGCGACGGCACGCCGATTCCACCATTGTGGTGTGAGCTGTACTACGATCCGTCCAGCGACAACCAAATACTACTAAACAACTGCGATGTGCCCATCAACCTATCCAGAGTCTACCCCGCCATCTCGCCGCCCGCAAGCGCCGACGGCACACCAAAGACGCCCGGCACGCCCACAAATTCAAACTCTAGTACGGCCGTCACGACAATGATCACATCGCCCGGCCCGAACAGCCGCGAAGACATTGAGTACACCACCAACCCCGGCACTATCAAGGCCCTGTCGCCCGGCACGTGGCGAATCAAGATGGGGCACGTCGAGGTCCTCGACTTTCGGATACTGGAGCGCCGACGCACACTCTTCAAGGCCCTGCCGCCACCACCAATAACAGGCGGCACGCCGTCGTCGTCGGGCAAGCGGACATTTGTTGCCGACGACGACGACGATGTCGGCCGGCCCGATGCACGGAGACAAAAGACGATTGAGGATACGGCACCTCCCGTCGGCGGTGCGGGCGGCGACGAAGTCAACAAGGAGGCCGTCATCATGTTTTTGCGCCCCACGGCCGACCCGCTCGTGTTTCCCTTGCCGACATCCGCCAAAGGTGGCGGCAGCACCGAGGTCAGCCATCTGCACGCCAACTCCAACACACACGCCTTGCTGGACATGGAGCGCCAAGATACGGTAGTGGTCCCGGGCAGCTGCGAGATCGACTCGTACAAGCTGACGAAGCGCGACCCGATAGCGTCAACGTCACTCTCAACCGTCTTTACGGGCACCATGGACCACCCCGAGGTGCCACCAGGAAGTGTCATTACTGTCAAGGTCATCAAGACACGGCCCGCAGCGCCGCCACCGTCTCCCGGTACGGCCGCCGCTGCGCTGGCCGCCCAGCAGCTGCGCCCCCAGGAAACGGAGCGCGTCGTCGTGCGCCAGGCCGACACATGGCTGCGCGAGTACCAGTCGCACGAGTACCTGCGGCACGAGAGCATTGTGCGGCTGTACGGTGGCGATGCGCGGTATCTGTCGCTGTACATGGAGCACGTCGACGCCAAGGACCTGAGCAAGAAGGGCACCTGGCGGGCCAGCAACTCGGACTACTTTACGGGTGACCGGCGTGATGCACTGCGCATTTTACGGGATATCTCGGGCGCCTTGAACTATATTCACGGCCGCAACCTGGTACATAACGACGTCAAGCCCGCCAATATCCTGTACTCACGCGAACGGGGTGCCGTGCTGTGCGATTTTGGTCTCTCGACGGAAACAAACAGCCCGCCCTCGGCCGGTGGCACACCCTACTACGTGCCGCCCGAATTCATCGGGCGCAAGCTGCGAGGTCCCCCTAGCGACGTCTGGGCCCTGGGCATCACCATGTTGTATGTGCTGCGCAAGATTGGCTTTCCTGATACACGCGGCGGCCGCAACCGGCGCAAGCCACTGTACTGGATGATTGCCGATGTCAACAAGCCATCGACGGCGCCCACACCGGGCGCCAACGGCCAGCCCTCGGCGGCGATGCAGATGAACATGTGGCTCTCGGAGATCAAGGACGCCAAGGACAAGCTGGACCGCAGCGAGACGATTGAGCGTTTGACGTACGAGATGCTGGCGCCTAACCCGATGCAGCGGATCACGATGGAGCGGCTGGTGAGCGAGCTGTTTCCCGACAAGGTGAAGGTGGCGGCGTGAGTCCACCGAGTGAGTGAGTGAGAGCTGTGAGCGGTTTTAACGATTGATGTTTGTGACTTTTATGTGACATTGTGGGATTTTATCTACTCGGTACGACATTTATGGGTTTCTTCTGTGTTTGTTTTGTTTATTGTTTTCATCCTGGGATGGATATGGGTTACCTTACGTCTTCTTTCTTGTTTCTTGTTCTTGTCTCTCCTCTTTTCTCCTCATACCCCACTTCTGCATGTCTACTTCTGGTCTTTTGCGGCCACTTCTTTACGGTTTCATTCTGGGTTTTATTGTGTCGTTGCACATTACTGTTTCTGTTATTTACTGCAATTTCCTGTCTGTTTTCTGTTTTGTCTTGGGACCGGCGCATCTATTGCATTGTTGAACGAAGAGGGGATCTGACCTCAAAAGTTATATTTATCTTGCAATTTCTTCATTTGTCTTTGCTATAATGTTTGACTGCTTTCCTCTCATTTTCTTCGTTCTCATATCATTGCTCATTTACGCGCACATCTTATCACATATTATCGCATTTTACCACAATTTTACCACATCACCATGGCAGAAAAAAACATTAGCATTACTACAGCGCAGAGCACAGGCGCTTCTCCTTTTCACATTTGCATTTCTTGGCGGTTCCAGTCAAGCCAGCATAATACAGTTGACATTTACATTTGTTTTTCCAACTGCCATTACGAACGTACAACGTTTGCTGTTCGCTATTCTTTTCTCGCTACCGCTCGTGAGCCATGTTACAAAAGCACAAGACGATTCATACGCCTCATTTTCTTTCTCCGTCCTCCCATTTTCATCTTACGCGCTCATGCCGTACATGAACGCAACGGCCAGGGCAACAACGGACGTAAGCACCGTCTTGTTGACACCGCTTGCGGCGCCTGCATTGGTGCCCGTCGTCGATGAACCCGTCGTGGCACTGCTGCCGCTGCCAGAGGTAGAGGCCGTCGCGGTTCCATCCGAAGAAGACGTTCCGTTGCCGGTCTGGTCGCCCACGGTAGTGTAGCTCACCCCCGCGTCGGACGTGCAGTTGTTGCCGCCAAAGTTGGCCACGTTGCCCGTCCTAAAGGTAATGTCGGCGCAGTTGTAGAGCGCACTGCCGGACTCGCCCACCGTCACGACCTGGATGGTGGCCTTTTGGCCATCGGCCGGCTGCAGGTCGGCCGGCAAGTCCAGATGGGGGACACACAGGACACCCTTGCCGGTCTCGTTCCAGAAGCTCGGCGTAATCGAATAGTTAAAGTTGGTAGTGTTTTCGCCAAGGCCAATGTTGATAAAGACATAGCCCCAAGTGTGGTGGAGGTCGAGCGACAGGGAGCCGCCGCTCACGGGCCAGTCGGTGCGGTTGGCGTTTTCAACATCCTGAGGCACGCCGGCGCAAGGAAACACGTACTGGGAGTAGCTGGTGTTTGTCAGGGAATCAGCGCGCCAGGGAGGGTACTCGATCTTGAAATGGGCGGAGGCGACGCCGGCGGCAGCCACGAGGGTGAAGAGGGATGCCAACATGGTGGTGGTGGATGTGGTGGTGGTGGATGTGGTGGAGGAGATGAGGAGAAGAGGAGGATGAGGAGATGAGGCGATGAGGAGAGCGGTGATGATAAGATGTGCTCAAAAGATGTGACTGGACAATGACAGAGATGATGAGAGATGACAATAAGGAGAGACGAGAAGGAACAGGAACAGAGACACGGCAGGAAATCTGCAGCTGCGTTTGGCTGGTCGTTTATATATACCAAAAAGGCGAGCTACATGCCAAGGCCGTCGGACAGCTGTCGTGTTATCAGAGGGACAGGAAAGGACAGGAAAGGACAAAGATGTCGGCGAGGTGGGACGTGGGACGTGGAACAAGGGAGCTCAAGGTGGGTAGCTCGCCTATTTGGTACAGAAATGTGAAAAATAGCTTGTGCATCCCGCGGTAGCCAGGGGCAATAATGTAAAAAGAATAGTGGACGAATAATGGTGATGTCTAGTCTATGGGGAGTACTCCGTAGCAGTATATGCACTTCGTCTGCACGGCTGCAGATATTGGCCAGCCGCAGCCCCTGGTTCTTATTTTATCTTCTTATTCCCTCGTTCTCTCGTCACCCGAGGCCTCAGCCTTGGCAGTCTAACGTTGGTCTGGACATTTACGGAGTGCTTTGAATGGACCATCTATGGACTACCAAGCGGACCGAAGACAAGTCAAGGCGTCAAGAGTGACAAGAGTGACAAGTAAGAGAAGCTTGTGGTAGTAAAGTCCCCCAAAGTCTAGGCCTAGGAAGGGATGTGAGCTGAAGATTGGTGAGAGAGAAGAGACAGAACCGAGAAAAGAAGTGAAGAAACGTGAAGAAACGTGCAGAAGAAACAAAGCAACACAAAAGGCTGAACAAGAAATTGAACAAAAGCTTAATAAAAGAAAAGGCGGCCGGCAGAGTGAGCATGTTTTTTGTCGATATTTCCTCTTCAAGAAAGGCCTGCTGCTGCAGCCCCACGAAAGCTACACTCTTACACCTGTATGGTCAGAATGGGACTTGGAGGGACTCGAAATGCTGGGTACGGGTCTTGGCAAAGGACATCCCACCATGCATCTTGTGTGCATTTGTGTGTAGAAGTGCTCAACGCCAAGAAGCGGACGCTCTGATGGCTGGGACCGAGCTGCTGCAACAGCGCCTTTGGAGCCTTTTGCTGCCCTGCATTTTCTTTTTAATTTGCTCAAACGGGCGCAAAATGCAACGGCGGGTATTTTCTGTGCTGTTCCCAAGACAAGAAAGACGTTCTGCGTCTACGGCGCAGAAATGCAGAAGAGAAAGGAAAGAAGGAAAAAGAAAAGCGACGAGCTCTAATGCAGTCAACGGAAGCGAGCTGAAAAGGAAGTGAAGGAGGGACGGGAAGAAAAGACATAAACAAACGGGTGCACGAACTAAAAGACGGACCGAGGATACACAAGAAGGCGGATAAAGGGACAGGAGGAAACATGGAAAGAAATGAGAAGCAAAATCAAAAGAGTACGCGACAACACCGCCACCAACTCAACCGTCCCGCTCGGCATATGCTTTTAGCGGGCGATTTAGCCGACGATTTAGTGCTGTAGGTCCCTGCAGAGCGCTGTCAGAATCCTATTCTTATTTAAGCAGTGCGGACTGTGTACATTGACGACTATCGACATCCGTTCCAACGATATTGACAGTATAAAACGTTGGCAGTACTAATAAATAACAGTTAATGGCAGTAATTGACTCGAAATGTATATATACAGATACTGATGAATACTTATAAGATTAAAAAAGGTGTTTTTTTGTATGATCAGATTTAATTTTGTACTTTGAAAAAAAAAAAAAAAAAAAAGGAAAAGAGTATTCCTATTCAATATTTGTTTTTGCTTCTAATAAAATCCAATTACACTATCTATTTACATAAACAACGCTCCATAAATTTTTTACGCTATCAGAAAAAATACTTGATTATCGTCGCCTCATTTTCCCTCCTCTTTCGTCTCATTCTCCTGCTTCTCGACTACGCCTCTCATGGCGGCAACAAAGCCATAGGCAGCGTCTTCAGTGCCAAACATGAGTCCAATGCGGTCGTATGTCTCCTTGCCTTCTTCAACGGCGCGTGCCAGCATCTCCTTTTCAAATGTCTGAAGAAGAGGGCTAAATGCATCCAGGAAGCTGGCCGTGTCGTCCGCCTTATAACATCACAGCAGACACAACCGGCATCATCTGCAGCCAGCCCCGTGGCAAAGTTTGCTAACAAGCAAGCCTCTCGATTGTGTCGATTGTGTTTTCCAAGGACTCTTCACTTTGTACATCGATTGCTAACCAAGAAGTGTTTTGTGGACACGAGTAATTGAAGAGGTGAGCAACGGACCTCTACAGATAGATACGTCGGGCTATGGATACACTACGTGCTGACCTGGTATTGAACAAGCCGAAAGAGCGTCGAGTTTGATCGAAAAGAATATGCCAACAACCCAGAGGTGATTTCTGGGACGACCAAGAAACCAATCCATGTCGATGTTGGCACTTTTCGCCTGAGAGCATTCCCAGCATGAAGCCACGGCTGGGAAGAACGAGCTGGTACCACCGTTTATTGTGCAGTTGAGAAGGACAAAAGGAAAGGGGACAGAAGCACGAAGAAACTACGGCAAAGCGAACACGGCTGATGCTGATGGAATGGATCCAGGCGACAGCGGGTGACGCTTCGATCGCTGACACGGCCAATGGCACACAAGAAACAAAGTCAGCACAACCGACACAGACGAAACAGAGGGACTGGGCATGGAAGGCAACGACGACCACGGGCTCATGTTTGCCGTCGAAAAGAAGGGTATGATCGAGCACTATGGTGACGATATGAGCGGCGCCCATTCGCAGCTGAATATAGGCTCTAGTGACGAGAGCCAACTGCAGGGAGGCTAATTTGAAAGCTTGTTACTTATTCAGAGAAATAAGAATAAAAAGAAACAAGGACCAACATAAGCAGTTCTGGCTTTTCTGGCTTGAAAAAGCGTGCAAAGCAGTCGAAGCGACGGCCTACAAAGTCCCGCTAGCCAACTGCCGCGACTCGGAACCGGGCGGCTTCTCCCTACTGTAACCAAGCCCGCTATTGGCAGCTCGGAATCGGAGACAAAAGGCCCCACACCCCGCAACAACTAACACGCTGATTTCCAATCCAGAAGATGTCGATAGATATGTCCTGTCAAAAAAAAAAGTGCCATCCTCTCACATCTCATCTTTAATCTGAAGAATCACCAACAGCCATGGCCTCACAAATACCCAAGACACAAAGGGCGGCGGTGATTGAGAACCCTGGACCTGACGGCACAGTCGTTATCCGGAACGATGTTCCTGTTGCTGAGCCCGGCCCCAACGAGATTCTCGTGAAGCTCGAATATTCCGGCCTTTGGTAGGTAAAGCAACGCAACGATCTGAAACTATTATACGACCCTATGACACTATGACACTCACTAACGTCTCCAGCCGCTCCGAGATCCGTGCTCTTCTCGCTTGGGGCGTCTACAACCCCATCGTCGGCCACGAGGGTGTCGGCACCGTCGTCAAAGCCGGCAACGATTACGGCGCATCCCTACTGGGCAAGCGTGTCGGCGTCAAGTGGCTGTACAGCGCCTGTGGTGACTGCTCCGTCTGCCGTCGTGGCTACCCAAACAACTGCCCGCAGCAGCTCAACACCGGCAAGCACGTCCCCGGCACGCTTCAGCAGTACGTGATTGCCGATGCGCGGTATGTCACGACACGCATTCCGGCGTCCCTGGCCAGTGAAGCTGTCTCACCCCTACTGTGTGCCGGTCTTACCATGATGGGCGGCCTGGCCAAGGTTGACAGCCATTTGGCAAGTCTTGGTGCACAGAACGAGAACGACAACGATATCTGGGTCGTGGTCTCCGGCTCTGGCGGTGGTCTCGGCCACCTTGGTGTGCAGCTCGCATCTTCAAAACAGGCCGGCCGTTACAACGTTATTGCGATCGATAGCGGTGACGGCAAGCGTTCTCTCAGTATTTCCTCCGGAGCACATCATTTCATGGACTACAAGCAACCTGACGATGATATTGAGAAGGCTGTCAAGGAGATCACGGGTGGTGAAGGAGCCCACGCTGTCCTCGTCGTCTCCGGATCTGAAGAAGCTTTCCGTACGGCTCCACGGCTGGTGCGCAACATGGGTTTGATCGTCACGATCGGCCTGCCACAAAACGACTTTACTCTGCCCATCTCAGCTTCTGTCTGCTCAGCACGGTCTTTGACGGTTACCGGTGTGGCTGTGGACACAGAGGAACGCATGGAGGCACTCCTCAAATTGGCAGCGGAGGGCAAAGTCACGCCGGCGGTTGAGGTCAGGGACTTTGACGAGACACCTGCCATTATTGAGCAACTGCGAACAGACAACGTTACGGGGAGAATCGTAGTCAGGATTCCAGAGTAGGATTCCAGAGTAGGGGGCGACGTTCGCCAAAAACCGTGTGCTAGTCGCGGTAGTGACCCAAAATACGGCGAATTGCTGCGTCAACTGCGTCAACATGGAAAATCAGGGTTTCATACCAACAAGCCACACACAGACACAGCGCCTTTCTTTAATGTCGACCGTGTACTCCGAGATCCGATTTGTATTTGTGGACGCGTGTTCTTGCAGTCTTTCGTTGACACCTTGCTGTTGCTTGGAGCTATCGTGGGGTAGCCTCGCTTTCATTTTGTCATCATTTTCCATGTGATACGAGTTGGTCTCTACCAATAGTGACTCTATGTTGGGCTCAATGAAGCCAGACGTTGTTGACAGACGTTGTTGGACTCTACACAAAGTCTGCGTTCTGCTGTAGATAAAAGAGGCACAGCAGTCCTCTCTTGTCCTCTCTTTATTGACAATGTTCGTTGGCCATCCTCTGTACTATTGCCATTTCGCCAAACGATGAGCTTGCTCATGCTCAAACATGACATTTTACAAAACTCAAGTATACATCAGAATCTTCAGGAGCGGCATTCTCAAACTCGCCGACGCTTCACGATAAGCCGTATCATGGCCCCACAGGGCGGAGCTCAGCGTCAGATTGGCCCGAGGCGGGGGCCGTCATCCGTTATGCCCCCGCGTTATGCTACCCTGACGCCGCAATGTATGGTCTGGATGCAACATGACTCGATTTGTAAGATCATGGAGACCCAGCCGCGTCTCAAGCCATAATGCGTGTTCGGCAACTTCTTCCATTTGATTTACACAGTACGTCCAGTTCAGACGTGTTCAGACGTCGGTCCGCCCTTTTCGACCCACAAACAGGCGGGCAGGCGGCGATAGCCGGGTAAGCACTAATCTCCGGCGCCGTGCATAAATAAATCTGGCAAGTATGCCCGAGAGGGCAGAACAGGGGTTTCAAAAGCCCTCTCTGAGTTGAACTTGATCTTTAAAGTTGATCTTTAAAGTTGATCTTTAAAACTTTGTCTTTCAACAACATCAACATCAACACAACCAAAATGGCCGACAAGACATACACAGGCAGCTGCTCCTGCGGCGCCATTCAGATCGAGGTCAAGGGACCGCCCGCACATGTGGTGAGTATCACAGTGTAGTCGGGGCGCGGCTTTTTGTCTTTTTGTGAATAAATACTCATGTATATCCGCCGTCTACTCTACAGGCCCTCTGCCACTGCCTCAACTGCCACAAGACGACCTCGTCAACGTACAGCACCAACTGGGCCGTGCGCCGGCCCAACTTTACGCTCGTCTCGGGCGAGCCCACGACGTACACGGCCGTTGGCGGCAGCGGCAACCCGGTGTCGCGCCTGTTCTGCAACAAGTGCAGCTCGACCATGTGGACCGAGTCGCCCGTCTTTGCGGGTGTTGTTGTCGTCAAGGCCGGTGTCATGGACAACAATGCGTTCGCCGACTTTACGCCCGGCAGCGAGACGTTCACGTCGCGGAAGCCCGGCTGGGTGCCGTGTCTCGAAGGTGCCGTCCAGTTTGAGGCGGGCTGGAAGCCCCCGGCGTCCAAGCAGGAGTAAGACGATGCGTCTCCTGACTAGGAATATAACTTGGAGGAAGTGGGATCTGATTTGTGGCGTTTCTTCCCATAGAAGCGAGTAGCATAGCCACCGGTGAAACTGGGAATGAATTTGAACGAGACGATGAGTCTGACATTTAAGCGTAACGCATCAAGTATATACCATCGACAAGCTGAATTATAAGTCGTACTAGCTACAGTTTTGAGTGCTCATCCGGTGTGTACCCCGAGTACAAGACTTGGACACAAGTGAATCACGCGGTGCACACTAGAACTGACACTGTCCCAGCGTAAATGTAGACGTAGACACTGACTGATGACTGTCTCGTGTAGGCGAACGAGCTGAATCTGCTTATCTGCATGCCTCTGTGGAATGAAACAAACGGCCAGAGCGGCGTGTGCCATGCACAATGGTGCCACATCCCTCGTCTTCCTGTTTTCTTTTGTTGCATCTATGCTCCATGTCTACCTTGCTCGGTATTGCACCACTTTCTTTGCCCCCCTCCAAAGTCGTGCTCCTACTCGTCTTCTGCCTGCTTTTTCTCAGGCACGCCCTTTTTCGGCTTGTTCTTGGAGCCAACCTCGTTTTCATATTCTCCGCCCTTGGCCTCATACTCCTTCGCCAGCTTGGCCGCCTGTGGAATGTCTAATGTCAGCAACCGTCTAACTTCCCAACCACCCTGGACCTGCAAGCTCTTCCAGCCGATGCGCCTACCTTCCAAGCCGCCCACTGGCCTTTGCCGCTGCCGTCTTTATTTGGCTCCTGCTGGATGTCTGTGATCGGTGAGTGCGTGCACGACGGGAAGCACAATGGGAAGTAAAAAAGGCACAACATGGGGGTGGGCCCTTACCCTCCTTGAGCTGCTCACGGAGCTCCGGGTCGGTTGGCTTTCCCTTGGACGAAGGCATCGCGTTTGGTGTGCTCGGTGTGATCGGTGGTCGGTGATCGGTGGTTGGTGGTTGGTGAGAATGTGTGTGTCCTGGAAATAGACGATGCGTCTCGACAATTGCTTCAATCAAATAGCGTGCGTGAAGGCATTAAATAAAAACTCAACTATCCATGGCCAGTTGAAGGGATTCCGTTTCTTTTTTCACGTACTTCGCAACAATCGATAGCTTCCACCCGATGACGTATTGGTGTACGTTAGTGGCACAAAACCGATGACGCCAAATTGGCAGGGCATCCTGCATCGACGCTTTTTCTGCCACATAATTAGAGCTGCTCGGGGTTAACTGTCATCTCTGGCTACTTGCTGACTATGTGCTGTCTGGGCGCCTTGAGTCACCAGGGTTAATTTTTCTAGTGGCGGTCTGCCAATGTCAAAGAGCCAGTATCTAGTTACTTGCTTAACGTTGTTTATGTACAGGAGGCGAGCTACCTCAGTAATATTACACCCGTTAAGAGAGAGGCGAGAGAAGGTCCCGCCTACTTCAAATTTTTTTTTTTTTTTTATTTTTTTTTTTATTTTTTTTTTGGAAACGAAGCAGGAATCAAAGAGCAGTCCAATTCAACAAACCCGTCTTTGAATTTGCCTGTGTGTGGATCAGAATCGGCGTTGACTGATGGGTTTTTCGGAGAACACCTGGCAGTAAGAACCTTGGCATGTTCGATAAACGCGGTGCGGTTGTAGGCGACATACAGGTCCTGATGGTGCAGTACGGGCCCATCGATAGAAGCCCAAGACCAAGTCGGCGCCCGCCGCAGGATATGGGCCAACTGCTCATTCTTAATATTCGACCGATAGCAGGACATATCGGCCACCAGTGAATCTCGCCACAGGCCTGCCAAGTACTCCTGCTTGTTTTGGCGCTGCATCTCCTGCGCGAACCCGGAAAATGCGGGCAACTTGTCCCCAGAATGGGAGAGTCGCAGCGGAGAGTACTGCACAACCGTATTCCGCCACAGAGATTGCGGAGTATATCAGTCGTTTGACCGGAACTCAGAAATATGAATGCTGAAATCGGACTTCAATACCACATCGCGTAGAGGACGTCCCATTCCACACCCGCAAGTGTGATCTTCGAGGCATTCCCAGAGCATTTCGTGGCGACCGTAATGAAGTACTCTAGGTGCCAACACAGCAATGACAGAACGATAACGCGGCGGCGCCTACGGAACGGCGCGAGATGTGGCTGAAAACATCTATGCCGTTTCCAGAACACAGGGACCAATAAGCACAGAGGTTCATGCGAGGAATAAATCAACTATATAAACCACGAACCAAGCTAGATATACAAAGACTGACGCTTCCTCCCAGTAACCTAGATAGAAGAATAGAAGACTCCGTCGTTACCGATTGTCTGAAATACAAACCTATATGAACTTGTATTCCTGTGCCATTATTGCATGCAATGACCACCACTCTCTCGTCAGTTATTTGTTGTGTTAACTTATTGTTCACACGTTACACCTTATCACCGTTCTTACCAGAACAAGGCCCTCAAGCCTGATTAACTAAACGAGGACCCCTTCGACCCACCGAGAAGATCTCTTTGTAACAATTGGCTTGTCAGTCGACCAAATCGGTCGGACTGCCTGGAGACCTCTTTGTAAAAAAAGAATGGACTATGGAGTACAGAAGAGTCGACATTGTTTCAAGGAGGCCAATTCGGGGGCCAAATCCTGTGATATTTTATAGGCTACGCCTTTTTCTTACAGTTCCTCCTGGTCGTATGCCTATTCTACCAGACTAGTCACGTTCAGCAAACGGCCACCCCGTTAAGCGCCCGGCGCAATCGCAGGGTTCCATTTTCAAACAAGACTAATGCGACCATGAAGCGCGACCAGGCAGACTGTGCTCGAGCTTTGCGGGGCGTACCAGGGAGGCACCCTCTGCATGATGTACGTCGTACTCCGCATCACATGGCTCTCTTTTCTTCCGTGCTCATTTCGATGGGTGAGTGTAATATGCTCCATGAGTACAACGTGACAGTGGCAAGAAGTGAGATCACATCAACGCACATCAATGTTTGTTTATTTTCTTATTTACGTTTTGTAAACTTTTCAATCTGAGTATAGCCAAGGAGACAAGGAGACAAGATGTCAGTTGCGTGCTCGACAGCTTACCCCTTGGCCACCTGGCTGCATGTTTGGTTGTTTCAAGGAGGCCAATTTGGGGGCCGAATCCTGTGATACTTTGTAGGCGGCCCCTTTTTCTTGCACTTCCCCCTGGTAGCATGCCTATTCTACCAAGCTCGGTCCTTGGGTTTTAGGCATCCACAGCGCCTGCATTAATAAAGTGTGCTTTTAAGCCCATGGCTTTCCCAAATCATATTTTTGTCAACTTTTCGCGACTGTTCTCTCCTGATATTTTAGCAAAAACCATAAACGACTCTTTCATCTCACTAGAGCACCTGAGCACTCCCGCCTGCCCTTGTATCATCAAGACACCATATCAACATGACTCGAATCATTGTAAGTATACGCGCATCCGTCAAGGTCTCTCAAGGACATAATTTCTAATACCAAATGCAGCGCTCGGTCTCCGTGACAGACTCTTCCGAGTCCCGTTCGGTTTCCGCCTCCCGTCTGGCCACGCCAAACACCGAAGCCAGCTTGGCAGCCAGTCTCACCAATGGCCTCGACAATGTCCATCTCTCCTTCCCACTACCCACGCCATCGTTCACCGACCCCGATGGCTTGGACATGTCTGCCCTTGCCGCTGCCGTAGAGAGCGTCAAGCAAGGTGCCGACGAGCAAGATCCGCTCCCAGAGACACCTCCTGTGTCGCCCAGGGCGCTGAGACCGCCAGACACCTCGCAGTCCCGACCTCGCTCGCGCAGAAGAAGCAGTGGCCGGGCGTCCGACCGGGCGGTCTCGTACAATGTCAACGAGGAGGAGTTGCCGCCACACCAGCTGTACAGTCCAGAGGTGCAAAAAGCTCTTCGTAACAGCAAGTCCCTCATGGAAAGCTTGTCTGCGGCGCTTGGCAGCAGCGCAAGCCGCATGCACAAGGACCAGGGCTCGACCATCCACGGTCTGCACAAACAAGCCGCTGCCCTCGCCAACTTCCAGTTGCCACCGTCCTGGACCATTGGATTTGTGGGTGGGACTGGTGCAGGTAGGGCTATGCCGACCTAGGCAACCTTTCCCTTCTCTTCGTTTCTTTTTTGTTTCTTTTTTGCTGCTTTTCTGTTCCTGTTTTGTTTCTTTTGCGTTTTATTTAGGGGTCGTTGGCTAACTCGCACGTCCACATCCAGGAAAAAGCAGCCTTTTGAACTCCCTCTTACATCGGAAAAATTTGACCACGGAAGTAAGTCCACCAGTATCTAAGCTCACAAAATCCATGCCTCCTAACACACCTTTTCACTTTCTGTTGTAGAGAAGCAGTGGAAGGGCATGCACGTCCGTTGCGACTGAATTCCGGTACCACGCTGGCGACCACTTTACCATTGAAATCGAGCTGTTTGGCGAGGACAAGCTCGTGGAACAGCTGGCCGATCTTGTCCGTACTTACCGCAGCTACCATGACGCTTCCAACACTGGCTCGGCTGGGGCTGAAAAGGAGTCCCACAAAAAAGCAGAAGAAGATGCCAAGGAAGCCCTCTCCATGCTCTGGACCCTGTTTGGCAAGCAAATCGACGAGTACATGCAGCTCCTTTTGGAAGACGACGAGGACCATATCCTAGCCGTCCTCATAGGCGATCTTCTCGACAATCGGCGGGCACTGACCGCAGACCAAGAGGTTTTTACCACTGCCGAGGCGTGCTCCCATCGGTTAATGGAGCTCACGGTTGATCCCCGCAGGGATGAAAATGAAAGGCCGCCCGACGAGCCGGTCAAGTGGCCCTATATCCGTGCGATCAAGGTCTACTTGGATTCCCGCATATTGAGCAAGGGTCTCGTGCTTGTTGATCTTCCAGGTAAGTGGCTCCCTCTTCAACATTTTCTACTCGACATTTCGAGCCTTTGCTCACAAAATAGGACTGGGCGACCGAAATGCTGCGCGCGAAGCCGTCACAGAGAGCTACCTGATGCGGTGTAACGAAGTCTTTGCAGTCAACCACGTTGGCCGCGTCGCGTCAAGCTCGGGTGTGGAGCGCGTCATCGACCTTGCGCGGCAGACCAAGCTCGACAATGTCGGGATCATCTGTACACACGCAGAGGTGAGTTAATCCTTTTGTTCGCGTCCATATAAATAGAGTTACTCACAATGTTCTAGGACTTTGGCACTGAGCGGATCGAAATCACACGGGGACCTCGCGCATCGCAGGTTCGTCAACTCTTGCAACAGATTCAAAGACTGCAACAAGAAATCCACGACCTCGAAGACGACTTGAGCGCCTCGGAAAACGAATACGGCTTCTCGAGCGGCGAGATTAGCAGGGCTGTCTTGCAGAACAAGTTTGATTTGCAGTCTGCCATCCGGCGGAAAGAGTAATGTTATCTTTACTTCCCCTTTTTTTCCCCTCCACTTGGTTTTAACGTTTATTCTTGTTTCGTTTTCTGACAGCCGTACTGACAATCGTAACGTGGCTTTAGGAGAGAACTTAGGATATGCGAGTTCAAGTAAGGACACTACTCATTATGGATCGAGTTGGATTGACTAAACTTTTTTAAATTCTGCCACTCAACATACTGACAAGCGACTGAAACAGCGTCCTCCAGCTGCGGATTGAGGACCGTAACGAAACAGTCGAGAGACAAATCAAGTCCGCGTACAGGGACAAGCTACCTGGCGGCATCCAAAACGTGTTTTGCGTCGGCAACGTGCAGTACTGGGAATTCTGGGAAAAGGGCAACTGTGCACAAGAAGTCCACCTTTCGGGAATACCCCGGTTCCGCAGGCATTGCCTCGCCAAGGTGGCCGATAGCCAGCTGATACTCGTTGCCAAATACATACGGGACAGCATCCCGGCGCTTCTCGGCGAGGTAGAACTGTGGGCGGAGTCTGGCGCAGGAGGTCCAGAGACGGAGCAGGAAAAGGCCGTCCTCGAGGCTCTGGACCGAGTCGAGGGTGAATTGGTAACGGTGGGTTTTGCTTAATCTGGCCATGTATCATATTAACATGACATTGACACGACCTCGCTTCATTGCCTTTAGAAACTCACAGGCCGGAACACTATGACGGCTACAATGTCGAAATCATCGATGCAAGAAACGTTCGATAAAAAAATATATCAAAGTAAGTGAATGCTTGTTACTCTGCTCTATTCTGATTTTCCAATCCAAACCCCATTCCATGAATTGCCTATTCCAGCTGGCTGACACTCTGAATTTAGACCGCCATCATAATCGGCCCGTGGAGTGGGCAGAGAGTGCTCTCAAGACTGCAAGAGAGTGGAGTGTAAGTTGCTGACCCTCTTGCTAGAGGCAGCAATACAGTTTGCGATGACTAACCATGCGAGATCATCAGTGCTGGAGTGCTCGTAAGTTTAAGCTCTCAGTTTACCAACAATTACGGTGAACAAACGGCTGACTTTGTTCCCCCCATAGATACCTACATCGCGTTCTGCAGACATCACGGCACTCACTCAACAGCTAGGTCTGGTGGCTGGCACAGCTGGAACGAAGAAGCCATGACGACCATGGTCGACGACCTCAAGCAGCCATGGAGCGAAGTGTGCTTGACTCTCCGTGACAACCATTTTGAAAGTTTATCACAGATTGAAAATCTCATTGGTAAGTGCAGTAGAAAAAATACGTCACAGCACAATGGTGAACAATTCTGTGACTAATACTGATCTTCCAACCCGATAAAAACAGACGGCAAGGTGGTTCAACTGGAAATGGAAACATTGGCTTCTTCGGCTCTCTTGAGGACAATCAGAACCCGCAATTCTGTCTTGGCGTCAGACATTTATGATTGTGTGAATACCTTTCAATCTGCCCTCTGCACATTGGGGATCAGTGCCCTCTCTGGTATCCGCACCGGCCTGTTTGGCATGGCCATGGAAGACACCTACAATACCGCCAGGCTCATCAACGGTAAGTAGACCAGTTGTCGTTTTGCATTTCAATCTGCCTCTTCGTTATCCTTTTCTTATTCTAAAAACGCGCAGGTACCGGCTGCACAGTCTTGAAGCAACAGACCATGAACCGCACTCTTGGCGATCCGGGTTTATTTGTAGGGGTGATGCGGACGTTCCGAGACAAGTTTATCAAACATGCACTCAGCATGGAACAAGGGGTGTACGACGCCATTTCCGACTATCTCAATGCCCTCAGGACGACCTTTGACATAGTCCGCAGTGAAAACGCCTCCTCGGAGAGCGAGGCCGATCGTCCCTTTACGGACCGCGTGTTGGCGAGCGTGACAGCAGCCAAGACGGACCTTGAAAGCTTGCAAAGCGTATTCCCGCAAGGGTAAACGACTGTGGTGGAAGACATGTATTTTGTGCCGAACCGTACCGTTATTTGTATTTGTTTGTATTTAGACTTCTTTGTATTGCATGTATTCAAAACGATTTTGATACTACCGTGGCGAGCCACTCCTGTCCTATTTCCTGTTTGTTACCTGGCTATTATGCTTAAAAATAAAACATGCTAATGTCCGTAAGCTGCACCGTCTTCCTCACGCGGCCTCCACTCCATTGATCTCGTGAATGTCCTCTTGGTAGGCGACGACGACTGTCTTCTTAAAATCACGGGCCTTGACCTTGCACATAAACAGGATATCTAGCTCATTGTAGGTGCATTTCTTGGTCTCGGGCAGGCGGAAGACGGCATAAGCAAAGCAGAAGGTGCCCAGAAATACAAAGATGAACGCAGCCTTGACCTTGAGACCGGCGGCGTCGGGGTTGATGAGGTAGGGCATAACGACGTTAAAGATAATATTTAATAGATTCCAAGAGTTGCGGGCAATAGCAATGGTCTTCGCGCGGCGGCGCGTGGAGCCGACTTTGCTGACAACGGAAAAGGCGACGGAGCCGACCGTCATGATGTCGATGCGATGGTCAAGATACAGAGATGTGTATGTGCTTCTTCTTACATCCTTCTGTCCTTCTCTCCTTCGTCCTTGTCGCAACCTTAACCCGCCAATACACGAGTGCTTATCCAGCTAACTTCACCTATTCGCACCTCTGCAACCGGATGTCGGATTGGCGTACTACAATGAGCCTTATGCTCGCAAATTTGGAGATAAAGGCGAGCCCGCAGCCCACTTTGATGCGTGGCTAGGACCCGTGGGAGAGATTTAAAGGGGTTTGTTTACTTACTACATTGCTTAATTCGGAAACTGCGCGTTTACTCAGTGCTCGGGTCTTTATTAACACGTTTGCGCGTTGCTCATACGAGACCGCGTAGAGCTCAAACATATCTTCCGATCTACGGCGTACACCGTGCTTTCATTGACATACGATACAGTCCTAAGATTAACAAATCATCGAACGGCAGTCCCTGGCCCATGGTCGAGACTAAACTAGACGCATTAGCATTCTTTGGTGCCACTGCTGTCCGCTATGGCGCAATACACGCCTATGCACACCAAGCGAGACTATGGCAAACATGGCGCTATATTCTATATTGACGGCTTATTTCCAGTATAAACAGATAAGCAACGGGCGAGATTTACACGACTTGTATATAGCAGGCGTCTGCGTGCTCGCCCTGTCTTGCTTTATCTTGCATGATCCACAAGGTACTATTTAGAGCTTATGCACCGCCAGACTCAGCATGGCATCTCATACGGCTATATCCGATGCCTCGGCATTTGCCACAGAGGAATTCGACTACCTCATTATCGGTGGCGGCACAGCCGGCCTCACGGTCGCAGCACGGCTGGCCGAAGACGTCGACGTCACCGTGGGTGTCCTCGAAGCCGGACAAGATCATCGCGGCGATCCGCGCATCGACATCCCCGGCCATTTTGGATCGCTTGTCGGTGACGACGAGTTTGACTGGAAATTTGAAACAACGCCCCAGGCCAGTCTCGGCGGCCGTGTCCTCAGCTGGCCCCGTGGCCGCGTTCTCGGCGGCACCAGTGCGCTCAACTTTTTGGTGTGGAACCGCGGCGCAGCAGAGGACTACGACGCGTGGGAGGAGCTGGGCAACCCCGGATGGGCGTGGAAGGACCTCTTGCCATACTTTTTGAAGTCGGAGACACTGGAGCATCCGACCGAGTCACATCAGGCAACCTACCACTCAGCGGCTGATCCCCGATTCCATGGTACGTCGGGTCCCGTGCAGACGTCTTTCTCTCCATGGTATGCCGCGACACATCCTCTCTGGCATACCGCGGTTGAGAAACTAGGCATCGGCAAGAACCAATCGGCACTCAATGGATCCAACATTGGTGCCTGGACGGTCATCCAGAGTGTGGACGGCCAAACAGCAAGACGAAGCTATGCGGCCTCTGCTCATTTGCGAGACGGGCCGAAGGCGGCGGAAAAGCCCAACTTGATCATATTGACTGGCGCACTCGTCCACCGTATCACTCTTGCGCAAACGCAGGATGGCAGCTTACGTGCGACTGGCGTGCAGTTTTCCACCACAAAAGAAGGCGACAAGATCTTTCGTGTCGCCGCCATCTCGGAAGTCATTTTGTCAGCCGGCACAGTCCAGTCGCCACAAATCCTTGAACTTTCTGGCATTGGCGACCAAAGCATCATGGAGTCGGCAAACGTCCTGACATGGTATCACAATCCGGGCGTCGGACGCAACCTCCAGGACCACCTTAGTACGTTTCGAGAATCCACCTCCAGACTCCGACTCCAGACTCCAGACAGCCATTTTGCTCAACATGCTGACCATTTTCAGTGACAAGCTTGGTGTACGAAGTACATCCCGGGGTCCGGACGCCGGAAGATCTCGTCGAAGACCCTGCATACAAAGAAGCTGCAGAGCAGCTGTACGACGAGAAAAAAGACGGCATCTACCGAAGCAGTCCATCCTCCATGGCGTACGTGCCACTTTCGCATATGAGGGGGGATGAGCAACTGGCCGACTTCCAAAAAGCCGTGGCCTCATCCATCGACGCCCATAGCAGTATCGCCGCCCAGTACAACATCACGCAACGCCAGCTGTCGAGCAACAAGGTCGGCCACGTCGAGTTTGTCCTGCACCACGGTAACTCTGGATCTGTTAAAAGCGAGCCCGGCAAGCGGTATATTACACTGCATCCTATCCACCAGTACCCGTTCAGCCGCGGCGAGATTCATATCCAGTCGGACAGCGTCTTGGATAAGCCCCGGATCGAGCCCAACTATTACGCACGATTGCATCCTGGCAGCAACATCTCTCCTGATCTGGAGGAGCTGGTAGCCGGCGTCAAGTTTGCAGCACAGATTCCCAAGCAGGAGCCGTTGTGCAGCCTTGTTGCACGTCGAGTTTCACCTCCAGAAGAAGGACAGCCAGGGGCGCCGCAATCCGACGACGACTGGACCAAGTTTGTGACGGATACGACAATTACGGATTGGCATCCTGTGGGGACCTGCTCCATGCTTCCAGAAGACAAAGGTGGTGTTGTCGACGCGCGTCTAAGGGTCTATGGAGTGGCCGGACTGCGTGTTGCCGACGCCAGTATTATTCCGCTGCATATCGGGTCACATCTCCAGGCAACTGTCTATGCCATTGCAGAAAAAGCGGCAGATATGATCAAGGAGGACAGAAGGGCACATGAATAGAACACAAGTAGTAGAGATGCAATATACGAAATGATAATCACTTCTTTTTCTTTTTTTCACCAACACGTCCTTTCGTTCTCTGGGGGGGGGGGGGGGGGGGGGGGGGGGGGGGGCGGGGGGGGGGGGGGGGGGGGGGGGGCGGGGCGCG
>JADHKS010000031.1:34024-178311 GCA_019925295.1 Sporothrix pseudoabietina | reverse complement strand
TTATAATAACTTTTTTTTCTTTTTTTAAAAAAAAACTCCTTTCCTTATCTGCCCCCCCCCCCCCCCCCCCCCCAAGCACCTATTTCTACTGTAATCAACCAATACAATAAGCGACCCAAACAACCAGTTTTATACCTGCTTCACCGCAGGATTGTGTTTCCCATCCGTGTCGACATTAAACATGTACGGCTTGTCTGCTGCTCCTGCGTCGACAGCCTTGGCCCGACTCCCCGGCAGCATCCACGGTGCATCCTTCAGGCCCTTGTGCCAGTCCCGTGCACCGTACTCGGCCTCGCTTGGCTTCTCGCCCGCGGCCTGGATCTCGCGGGCACGCCGTTCAATCTTCTCCCACACACGCAGGAGATTCTCCCCTGCAAACAGGCGAATCTGCTCGTCGGTAGCGCCGCGCTCCATCAGCAAATAAATAAGATCGGGTAGCTTGGACACATCCTCGAGGCCAAGGGGGACATAGGGTGTGCCGGAAAAGTCACTGCCAATACCCACACAGTCCCAGCCGCAGTGCTCGGCAATGTACAACACATGGTTGACGACGTCGTGGATGGTGGCCTGCTCTGGGTGCTTCATGTTCAGAAAACGGTTGACAAAGACGACCATGATGATGCCGCCGTTGGCCTTGACGGACTGGATGACGTCGTCGGGCACGTGCCTCAGATGGGGCTCGACACTGTAGGCGCCCGAGTGGGAAAAGATGACGGGAGCCCGGGCGACGCGCAGCACATCGCGCATGGTCTTGTGGGACACGTGGCTCAGGTCGACCATCATGCCCAGCCGGTTCATCTCCTTGACGGCTTCGTAGCCCAGCTCAAAGAGGCCATGGTCAGGTCCGCCGGCCGCCACCGTTGATGTCGACGTAGCAAAGGCATTGTCACAGTTGTGCGTCAGGGTCATGTAGCGTGCACCCAGATCGTAAAACTGCCGGACACTGGCGATGCTGCCGCCCACCTGGTGGCCGCCTTCGATGCCAATCATACTGGAGATGCGGCCAGCCTTGTGAGCACGGCGGGCGCATGCCGCGGTGTCGCAGTATTCGAGATGCTGTGGATGCTCACGCACAAAACGGCGTGTCACATCAATCTGTTCGAGTGTGTCCCGGACGACCCACTGGAGAAGATGGGTTAGTATCAAAGACGATCAAAGACATCAAAGACGATCAAAGACACCAAAGACGACGTCCGCACGTGAATGCAAAACAAGCCCGGGGGTACGTACACTAGGATCTTCAAAGTGCTTTTGGTTTGTGTCGCACTCGACATAGACGCTCCAGAACTGGCCGCCCACCTGGCCCTGCCGCATGCGCTGGATGTCTGTGTGGCCGAGCAGGCGTTTCGTAAAGTCAACATTGCCTTCGTAGATGCGGTTGTGCAGCTCTATGCGCAGCTGCCAGGGGAGATCGTTGTGTCCGTCAATGAGGCTGTCAAAGGTATTAGCGGAAGCTGGTATACAAATGCCACTGCGGTAACTCACGGCGTCGTCTTCAGGATTCTCCTCGTCCGCTCAATGTAATTTGTTGGATCGACTGGCGGCTCGCTATGCCATATGCCAGAAAGCTGTGAAAAGACAACAGCAATTCCAGCCGTGAAGAATGCGGCTCGCCATGGTGTCCAGCTTGTCCAGCTTGTCCAGCTGTTTGCATTCCGTCGTTGATCTCGCACAACCAATGCGGAGTCTGTTGTGCTGGAAGGTTGCTGTTGCTGCGTTCTGGGTGACTCCTGCGTAGCTTCGGCTGCGGGAGTCGTTGTACCAGAGTCTGCCATTGTCGATGATTGTCAACACTCGTCTGTGTTGTGATGCTGTACTGTACGATGGCGACGACAGGATGAGCTGTTGTTGTACGTCGTATAGTTGAGAAAAGTACGACGTCAGACCCACGTGAAACCCGGCAGGCAAACGATTTCCTATTCGGGGATTCCTAATCAACAAACGTACAACAAATGCCGGCCGCCGCCCTAGCGGCCCTTTTAGCAGCTGCATTAGTGTATCGGCACGTCAAAGCTAGCGCCATCATTGTTTCCTAATCTTTTGAGATGCCAACCGTTCTGCCGAATGTCGACAATGTCGCCAAAATGGCGAGCTCGCGCTGCCCCCTCTCTGTGGCACGCCTCCAAACTGGTACACGCTGGGGGATACTGCTGGATATTCTCTGATTGTCAGCACGGCTGTCACTACACAGTACGACGTACATTTACCAGTACGTCGTACGTCGTACGTCGTACGTCGTTTCATGTATGGAACATTTAGGCAAAAAGATAAGCAATGTTGCAGCTGTGCAGAATGGTGCAAGCATACTTGTATGATTACCAAATCCGGGGCTGGGGACATAGGAAACGGAGAAACAGCGAGCAGCTCTGCTTAAGCATAACGGATTATAATACAACGTATTCGAACTTCCAGGTAGACTCAACATGGAGAGTAGATTGATGCAGAATGTGCTGTGCACACAACAGTTCTGACATCGCCATGACATCGATTCACAACATCACAAGTTTGCCCGGCAGAGGTGCAGTGCTCGAGGTGACAAAGTACATTACCGTATACGTCCCAGCATTGCTGCTTGCTTTTGCTCTGATTTATCTGGTACAAAATGAGGTCTCGAGATACCGTCGCCGCATCAAAGGTCTTCCGGGTCCTCGTGGCTGGCCAATTGTCGGAAATCTCTTCCAGGTGAGTGATTGCTGCATCTATAACATAACTATACGACATGATATTCCCATTCCTCACACTCCAAACAGAACAAAAAACAGTTTCCCGCCGCCACCTATCTTGACTGGTCGAAAACACACGGCGATGTTCTCCAGATCCAGCTCGGGAACACGACTGCCGTTGTCATCAACTCGATTGATGCGGCAAAACAACTATTCCTAGGCCAGCATCTGGCCATGAACTCTCGGCCTGTGTTCTACGTCTTCCACAAACAAGTCAGCAAGGCTGTCACCAGCATCGGTACGAGTCCGTGGGACGACAGCTGCAAGCGTCGCCGAAAAGCCGCCGCTGGCGCACTTAACCGTGTTCGCGTCGAGGGCTACTCTCCAATCCTCAATCTCGAAGCCCGCGAGTTTCTCCGCGACCTGAACAGCGAATGCCACGATGGCTCCGTCGAGATAGACTTTAGCTTGCCCGTCAAGCGCTTTGCTCTGAACCTGAGCCTGACGCTCAACTACGGCACACGCGCGTCCACTGTCAAGACACTCACCGACGACCCCCTTATGAGTGAAATCATCTACGTGGAATCACAGATCTCGGCCCTCCGCGACACCTCCAAGAACTACAGCAACTACATCCCGCTCCTCCGCTACTGGGAACCCGTGGCCCGCATTCTCGGCCTAGATCGGACACCCCCTGGTTTTGCCAGTGACATTGGCCGCCGGCGTCTTGCGTACAATGGCATTTTGCTGGAACGGCTTCGTGATGAAGTGGCCCGTGGCGTGGACAAGCCTTGTATCCAAGGCGCCGTGCTGCGCGACCCCGACATGGCCAAGCTGACACGCGAAGAACTGATCAGCGTCAGTCTCAGCATGATGGCAGTATGTATACGTTGTGCCAAAACTCTAGACAGTACCATGTCGGTCTGCTAACTCTGTCCAGGGTGCGGACTCAAACCAGCCAACCATGTCCTGGGCAGTATTGCTGCTGGCCCATCGCCAGGATATCCAGGAAAAAGCCTACAACGCCATCCGCGAAGCCGGCGTTCTCGGTCTTCCATCCAACGCCTACGCAAGCACAAAGGTCGAGTACATTGAAGCCCTCACCAAAGAGATCAACCGCTACTTTTCTGTTCTGCGCACAGCCTTGCCCAAGGCGACCTACACAGAGGCACGCTGGGGTGGTGCCATCATCCCGGCCAACACTCTCGTCTTTCTGAATGCGTGGGCGTGCAACCGTGATCCCCTCCATTTCCACGAGCCGGATGTCTTTGCCCCAGAACGCTGGCTTGAGGGTGCACCCGACGAGCACATCCATCAATTCGCATTTGGCATTGGTGGGAGAATGTGCGTTGCCTCGCACCTGGCCCACCGTGCCCTCTACACTGTTTTCCTGCACCTCATTTCTCGCTTTCACATTTTGCCCGAAAAAGGCACCACGGCCGCCCAAATTGACCCGGTGGCCGGTTTAAGAGCCCAATCCCTCGTCGCGGCACCGGCTGGCCGTCTTGCAAGGTTTGTTCCCAGAGATGGGCCCAAGCTCGAAAGCTGGCTGAACAAGCCAGATGGAGAGACGGTGTAGATGTACGGTGGAAATGTCAATACGGAGTACACTCAACGAAAAAAGAAATGTGGTGTGACAACAAGATACGTCGTAAGATAAACAAGAATAAAAGTTTAAGCAAAATGAACTCGATGGAAACAGATCCTGTCCCATACGAAAGTGCCCTAGTGAAGGCGTCTGATCAAGGAAGGATTGCGTGATGAAGTGGCACTGATAGGAAATGGGCCTACGGGAATACTGGAAAAAGAAACACCGGCCAGCACTGGCACACCGACCTGCATTATCGACCAGCTTAACACACATTGACGCAGTACTACCCTTTACTTTGGGCCATTGCTTCCTGCCTTATCTCTGAAGTCGACATGTCCCATGTTTTTCACGGCCTGAAACTTGACATTTGACGATCCACTCACGATAAGTCTTTTTTCAGACTCTGATCACTGGCGGCAGCTGCGTACACTCGAGGACCACACATCCAAGACACAGAAACAACAATAACGACAATGTGTGACCGACGCGAGTACGGCTTGCTCTCCAAGCGGTCAAAACAGATTCTTGGAGAGGAAGTCCAAGTCAAAGATGACGCGCCGAGTGCTGAGGCTGGTATGTACAGATGTATATCTCTGGTTCACAATTTTCATGCTGCTAACAACTGGACATAACCCTCAGAGGAAACCTCCTCGCAGGGCTGCAAACGTGCGGCGGATGCGATTACAGATGCCGACACAGAAGCAGAGCAGAAGCAGAAGCGACGAAGCCAAGTCCTAAAAGCCCAGAGAACGCATCGGCAGCGGACGCAGACGTACATCAAGATGCTCGAAAAGGAAGTTTTGCGGCTACGAGAGAGCGAACGGTCGGCGCTCGACAAAGTTAACACTTTGCAAAAGCAAGTCGACGAGCTTCTACGTATCCTCGCCCGATCTAACACGCCACCCACCTCGTCTACGTCTGACGATGTTCACGACTTGAACGACAAGAACCAGAGCCATGGCCAGCAGCGGCCACACTATCACGGTACAAGTAGTGCTGGCACCGTGACGACACGATTTGAAGGAAGTCGAGGCGTCTTTGTCGACGTACAGTTCCCAACAGTACCAGACGTGTCCTTGGAAGGACAGGATACGCGTCAAGAGTACTCTAGCTACCACAGTTCCCCTTTGTCAGTCACCAGCGGGGCCAGCCCGAATGCCTTGCGGTCTGTGGGAACTTCCACAACATCGTCGATGCCTCAAGACGAAGGTTTATGGCCTCAACTTTCACCGACGACACTCGCTCCAGATGAAGCTCTGCTGTCAGATCCACGCAGGGGCATCGAGTTTGTCTTGACGTATGTGCAATCAGCGTTGGGGGAGCACTGGAAGCAACATGCATGCCAGGGCCTTTTCCTCTACGACGTACATTCTTTCCTTACCACAATAAGTACTAATGCAAGGTTCTGTAGGCTGGAAACCGACTGCATGGACCACCTTCGGGGCAAGCATCTGGACCACATCCACGAAAGTGGGCATAGTCACTACGAAAAGGACATCTCTGGTCATGTGACTACGGCTTCGCTCTCCTTGTGGCAGCAACACACAGCCAGCTTGTCCTTGTCTGCCAATGCCACGTTCCAGATCTCCAATGCGGAGCTCGAGAGGCTGCTCAGCAGCAGCCTCAACCTTGGGCTATCATCGCCCGAGATCACCCCTGTGCAGATTTGGAACCGCATCCGTTGGATCCCACTGCCGGGCGGAGAGCAGGCCTTGCGGCGTCTGGCGCGGGATCTCAAGAAAAATGTGTTTTGCGTAGGGTGAGTCTAGTTTCTGTGTTGTTCTCTCGGTGTCCCACTTATGTCTCCTTTTCACTAACACGTCTAGCTTTGGCGCCGTATTGCATGACGAGGTAGTAGAAGACATTCTTCAGCAGTATTTTCCAGACTTGCCACCACTGCGCTCAATATCCTCTGCAAGTATATAATATATAGCTCCACGCATATGATCAGACCCATCTATGCTTGATGTTATGATATGATAAATATAAACCCGGAAGGCAAAGCAGACTACGATTCGTGTGTGGGCTCCGAGAAATTGCGTGCGCGCTACCGCATGTTCGGTTCTCTCTCTACTCCGTATCTATCCTGCCATTACGTCGTATCATCGTGTGTCAGCTTTGGTCTCGTTTTAGTCTAGAATGTCCGGGAATGCCAGACGGGAATGTTAGACGGAACTACGGAGTATCCCTTGTGCCAAGAAGCTCGATTCCTAATCTTGCGATTACCACCACGTGGAAGTGTACCTAGATGCGGGCCCTACGAGGTGAACTCAATTTGTCTGGCACACTCCGCAAGCCCGGCTCTGTCCTTGTTACGTCTTTCCCTTACAGCCCAACTTGCGAATTGTACTAAGAAATGTCGAAATGCGCTTTGTGGATCTTTTCGCCTACATGATGCATGCTGCTTTTCTTTTTTTTTTTTCTTATTTCGTTCCTTTTTTCTGTTCACTCTAAAGAGCTTTGGTGGGTCGAGACCTGGATATGCCATTTGCTTTGGTCCTGATTACCGCATCAATGGCAAGCTCCAGCTCAGCCTTGTCTTCCAACGCGGAGATGAAGGCGGTTATATAAAAGCGTTTTCGTCGCCGTGATGGATTTACCAAGATTGACTATACTTGAATTTCGAATCACATTAAAATCAAGCAGGCTCAAACGACAGACGCGACATATTCGACAACCCGACAATACGAAAGAGATCAATATTACCGAGTACCGCCATCAGCATCCGTCATAATGCCCACCGCAGTTGCCACGTCCGTGGACGAAGCTGCCGTTCCTGGCACTGTTCGCCTTGTCGACTCCTTGCACGAGCTGCACGGCGTCAGTGAGCGTGGCGATATTATTCTGGTGCCTCAGCCAACGGCTGACCCTGAGGATCCCCTAAACTGGTCGCCATGGCGGAAGCGTCGTGCCATGTGGCTTTCGCATCTGTATGTCCTCGGAGCTCATCGGAGCTCAATGGTTTTTTTTTTTTTCCTTTTTCTTTCTTCGCGATATCAGTGCTAATAGACCAGATACACCTTCACCATTGCTTGGTCCTCGGCAGCCGTCTACTCGATTCTTGTTAACATTTCTGATGCAACGGGCCTTTCCGTCTCGACACTTAATGAGGGCAGTGGCACCATGCTACTGTTCTTTGGGTGGGGTGTTCTTATCGCTCAGCCCATCGCCCTTAACTATGGTCGCCGTGGTGTTGTTCTCATTTCTCTTCTTTGCACGGTGGTAAGATATTCTCCTTCTCCTCCCTTCTTGAGAATCACGCATCACGCATACTCACAGCGCCCTGTATCCTAGGCCATTGCAACATGGACCGCATATGCCCCTACGTACGCAGCCTGGGTGTCGACCCGCGTTCTTCTCGGTCTTTTTGGCTCTCCTATCGAAGTCTTGCCGGAAATTATCGTGACAGATCTCGTAGGTTATATGCCCACAACTGTTCGGCTTGGTTCATACTAACATGCCAGTTCTTCAATCACGAACGTGGCAAGCACGTTGGTGTCTACATGCTGATGCTTACGGGTGGCAACTACCTTTGTGCTGTCTTTTCTGGCATCATCAACGAGAACATGGGCTGGCAGTGGGTTATGGTGAGTGGCTCCCGCCATGCATTGTAGAGTCGTCAAGTGACTGCTACTGACATTCAACTTCTGCTCTGTAGTACTGGTGCGCCATCATCAACGCCATCACTTTCGTCGTCCTCTTTTTCGGTTTTGAGGAGACAATGTACCGCCGTAACACGGGCTTCGAGGCCACCCATGAGACTGCTTCCATTGCCAGCCAATCTGGTATTTCGTCCACCGCCGCGTCTCTGCCGGGCGACGATCACGAGAAGGCAGCAACTTCACAAATCCGCCCGGCCCAAGCTGAGCAGCAGACCTTTCCGCCTCCGCGCACATACCTGCAGAAACTCAACTTCTTCCACGTCCCCGACAGCAAGGTGCACCTCTGGCCCTACGTCTACCTCCCGCTCAAGAACTACTACACTTACCCGGTCGTCCTTTTTGCATCATTCTACCATGGTATTGCCGTTGTTTGCTTCAATGCTCTCAACGCCACGGCATCGGTCATTCTCTCGGATGCGCCTTACAGCTTTGGTAGCACGTATGTGGGCCTGGCATACATCGGGCCTACCATTGGTGCCATTGTCGGGTGGGTACTGGTCTTCTTCTTTTATTCTTATTGTATCAACTGCACTTGTCAGAAAACATACTGACTGTGTCTAAAGCGCTGTCTGGTCTGGCCTCATCAATGACACGATCTGCCTGTACATGGCCCGCCGCAGCCGGGATGGCCTTCGTGAAGCTGAGCATAGACTGTACGCCGCTGCGATCATGTGCATCATCCCTCCCGTCGGCTTCATTGTCTGGGGTGTTGGTGCATCCTACCATGTCCACTGGATCGGCCTCATCTTTGGCATGGGCATGCTTGGCTTCGCACTTACTGCTGGCGGCGGCCTCATGATTAACTATGTGACCGACAGCTACAAGGAACTGCAGGGCAGCACCATGTCGTCGCTCAACATCATGCGGTGCACAATGGCATTCGGTTTCAGTTACGCCGTCAACCCCTGGCTAGATGCTACCGGAAGCAGGAACACTTTTGTTACTTGGTGTGTGCTGAGCTTCGTGCTCTTTGCCACGTTCGTGCCCATGATTGTCTGGGGCAAAAAGCTGCGTGTCCGGAGCACTCAGGCCTACTGGAAGGATGTCAAGGACAGTGTTGGCCTGTACCACTAAGCCACCGGGCTGGGGTGGCCCACATTCGTGATACTCGCTGGTAAAGAAATACCACGAAAATTCCATAGCCCATTGCCGGGCCGGTCTGATGGCACTCTCTATACAACCTGGAGGTATTCGGATATTTGCAGTTACCGCAAACTAGCAGATACTTGCTGTTGCAGTTTACTATATTTATCTATTGCTTTCTTAGCACTGTTTTACGGTAAACGTATTTATACACAAGCTACCAAAAGTCGTATATGTATGCCTACTTGATATCCGTCTTTCACCAACGCAGAGAAACAGCCTCTTGGGTAGACAACCACCTCACTGAATGGATTCAACCGCAAAAGCTGCACTCGCCAGAGGTAATTCTGGGCGTGCCCTGGGACACCAAGGTCGACATCTGGAACGTGGGTTACAGGCTATGGCTGTATTTATTCTATCCAGTCCTCACTACTCCAGCCATCCAACATGTCCCACAAAGAAAGTCACATCTCCTCAAACTTTCAACTACTTGCATTGCTCCCCGACCTCCTAAATCTGAGCAAGCCCACCATCGACAGCGACCTCGCTGGCTGTCATGAAGCTGCTGTCGTCCGAGGCCAAAAAGGCCGCCACAGCACCAATCTCGGCGGGCTCGGCCATACGGCGCAGCGGGTTCTGCTCGGCAAACACCTTTTGGCCCTCCTCGCCCAAGGCAGCCTTGGCCAGCTCCGTGGCCGTGGGGCCAGGCGACAGCACATTGACACGGATGCCTGTGCCGACCAAATCTTCGGCCCAAGTGCGGGCAAAGTTGCGCACAGCGGCCTTGCTGGCAGCGTAGAGACTGAAGCCTGGAGAGCCGGTCGTACCAGCACTAGAGCCCGTCAAAATGATGGAGCCGCCCTTGCTCATGAGAGGCAGTGCCTTTTGGACCGTGAACAGGGTGCCCTTGATGTTGGTATCCAGAGCATCGTCGCAGTGTTCGACCGTGATCTCGCCGAGTTTAAGCGGGCCGCCCGTGCCAGCGTTGGCCAGGACAATATCCAGAGAACCGCGTTCCTTCTTTATGGTGGCGTAGAGGCGGTCAAGATCGTCGAGGTTGGAGACATTGCCCTGGACAGCACGGGACTGGGAGCCAAGGACAGCCAAAGCCTTGTCCAGTGCATCCTGGCGGCGGCCAAAAATGTAGACAAAGGCGCCCTCTTCGACGAAGCGTTGGGCGGCAGCCAGGCCAATGCCTGTAGCACCGCCCGTGACAACGGCAGTCTTTCCGGTAAGACGAGACATGTTGATTGTGACTTGGGACTTGGGACTAATGTGCTCTCGAAAATGGTGCTGTATGTGTTTGTGTGGAAGATGTTGTTGCTGATGATCTGAACAAAACTGGCATGAAAACAGCGACTACTGATCAGTCTTAAATACAACTTTGCCTCGGACGATTCGTCCTTTCGTCCACTGAGCTTCAGGGTCCCGTGGTCTTCCACCGCCGTGTGTTTATTGTCTGTATGTAATCCATTCTACATGAGTTGTGCCACAATCTCAATTTGAGACCACTCGCTTCCAGAAATAGTCAAAAACCAAACAAGCATTCCCATCATAGCGGATGTAAGTGCGGACGAGTGCGGACGACCCAGCAGTCTGTCTAGGTGAGACGGGTGACGTTTGCTGTATGCCTTGCGTTTGTGGTCCTCCGCCGATCTAGCGGCGGACTGATCCACCACCCAACCGAAATCCAGCGGACACCACGCCACCTCTTTTTTGCCACAAGGTGAATCTACTACGACGTATTTGTTGGCATGACGTTCCGTCTGTCTTCAACTTGATTGACCAATAAACGCTCTGTTCCTGGCGCTCTTCGTTTTGTCCGTCAGCCGGCCGACTTCACGGAGCACGATTACACAGCAAAACAACCACAATAATGATCTAATCAGATGCCAATGATGTCAATATTTCATATCATAATCCTGTCTTTATCTTATCTGATTAATCCATCACTCTCCAGGCTCTGCAAGTATAAAACCACAAACTTCTCCCGTCTTCCCTTTCATGGCCATGAGACAAGCTTCCACGACAGCCTATGCCACCGCCTTGTCGGCGGGCTTCTCTGCTGGCTTTGTAATGAGAACAGCCAGCTCCCGCCATGCCTTGGCAATGTCTTCCCGACGGTCCTCCCATAACGTCGACGTACCCGCCGGCGGCAGTTCCAACTCCTGGCCCTTGGAGACCTTGGTAAAGACGTCAGGGCCCGGATACGTCAGGTTGACCGTCTCAGACAGCTTGGGCATCTTGAGACCGCCGCCCATGACAAGCTGAAGGGCTGCCGCCGCGTGCACACCGCCATGACCACCGTACGTCACGACCATGAATGGCTTGCCGCGCCACTCATTGTACAAGTAGTCAATAGCGTTTTTCAGGCCAGCGGGGATGCCCCAGTTGTGCTGTGCGGTGACAATGACAAAGGCGTCTAGACTCGAGACTTGGCGGGACCAGGCGCGGGTGTGTTCGTGGGCGTAGCCGGCGGGGTCCTTGATGTGGGCGGGGATGCCGGGCTCGTCAAACATGGGCAGAGCCAAAGCGCCAAGGTCAATCGTCTCAAATTCGAGGGAGACTCCCTCGGGCGCCGGTGTTGTCTTGAGATCAGTCTCAATGATAGTGCGGACAAAAGCAGCAATCTGCGGTCCAGAGCGGACAACGCGGGTGGAGCCGGAGATGACGCCGACGCGGAATGTTTTGGTGGAAGAAGACATGTTGTGATGTGAATGAGTCTGGTGACAAATGACGGAAGTGGGATTTCTGGCGTCCAATGGCGTGTAATGCAGTTGCTGTACGTGAGACGGCCGTGTGGTTGTGTTGAGAGCGGGGTTGGGGTTGGGGAGAGTATAGACAAGTGGTGATTTTAGTAAAGTCGAATTGTTGTCTTGTTTCTTGAGATGGAAAAGAGACGCATGATGCTTCTATATATGTTGTCAACGATGACTCTAGACGGTGTTGCGAACGGGTTTCGGACGGTGACTCTCGATGTGTTTTTTGGTCGTCAACGCGGGAAATCGCCGTCCGGCTGCCAAGCCGCGGGAAGAGGTCGAAGAAAAAGCTTATTTTGGCCATCTTGGGCGTGGCAGCCTGGCGGCTTTTACACTTTACACGACAGCGCCGCTTGACGTCCGCTGCAGCAGCCAAAATTACACAAGCTAGCAGCACCCAGCCGTCAGTCGGCCGAAGAGCTGGCGCCCTAATGCCCGTAAAGTCCAGAGTCCTGTAGCTGGCTGAACAGCGCTCGAACGGGCAATTCAATCGGACTTTTTACAACTCGCCAAAGTCCGGTCCTCTCAGAGTATCCAGGGCAGGCTGCAACAATCACCACCATCGTCATCGTCGAATACAGTCATCAGGCAGCAGTCTGGTAGCTTTATTTTGACTCATTAACAACTCGGGAAACGAATTCTTACAATGCCACATACTTGTATACCGACTTTACCGTTAACACCATCATTTACGCGGACTCGGACTCGGACTCGGCATCGACATATCACAAGTTAATTCTATGAGAAATTGAGCTGCGCAACATTTGCTTTGATTTAATCTACTCTAATTTAATTCGCGACTATTACCCTCATCCAGAGCTTTATAAGCATGTTTGCCAGCTACGCATGGTGACCTACGAGTGGCCTTGGATGGCCACCGGTTTGTAGGGCTCTTCGAGATACTTTTCCTCCTCCTCCGTCAGCTCCTTGCCCTGCAGCTGTGTCGCCTCGTCCAGTCTGGCAATGCTGCTCAGCCCGACAATCGGGCTCGATACCCGCTTGGCGATCCACGCCAGCGCCACCTGCGACATGGTCCACCCACGCTTCTCGGCAATTTCTTGGACACGCGTGACAATCGCCTTGTCGGCGTCGCTCAGCACATCGCGGTTGGCCGCCTTGGCCACATCCGCCTCGCCGCTCGAACGGGTCGTCTGGCCGGCTTTTTCGAGGGGGCGGGCCAAGTGGCCGCGCGCAATGGGTGCCCAGGGAATCAGGCCGACGCCCGTCTCATTGCAAAACTTGTTCATCTCGCGCTCCTCTTCGCGGTACAGCAGACTATAGTGGTTCTGCATGGAGATAAACTTTGTCCAGCCGTGTTTCTCGGCAATGTGCTGGAGGGTGGCAAACTGGTACGTCCACATGGACGATGCGCCAATGTAGCGGACCTTGCCGCTTCGGACCAAATCGTGCAGGGCTTCCATGGTCTCTTCACCCGGTGTGTTTGGGTCGAAGCGGTGGATCTGCAGCAGGTCAATGTAGTCCGTCTCGAGTCTTGCGAGGGACGCCTCGACTTGCGCAAAGATGGCCGCCCGCGACAGACCGCTCTGATTGACATAGTCCTTGCTCTTCTTTAGGGCGTCGCCGTGGAAGATGGAGCGGATCTCGACGTCCTCGGCAACGGTGCTGAAAAGCTTGGTAAAAATCAGCACCTTGTGGCGCGGGATGTTGTACTCTTTCAAAGCTTTGGCAAACACACGCTCCGACTCGCCGTTGGAATAAACATTGGCCGTGTCCCACGTGTTGAGGCCGCGGTCGTATGCGGCCTTGAGGATCGGCAGGGCCTCGTCAGCACCGAGCACCCATGGCGCCCACTTTGGCGAACCAAACGACATGGCACCGATGATGGGCACCGACACCCGGAGGCCACTCTTTCCGAGGCGCTGTACGAAAAGAAAAAGAAAAGAAAAGGAAAAAAGTAAGCATTCCTCCTCACAAGCTGTTTCCAATCCCATCTCCACAAGGCACACACCTTATAGTCGACCTTGGTGGCCTCGACCGAGGCAGTCAGTCTGTCAACAGCAGTCGACATTGCGATTGGTGGTATTGGTTGGTTAGATTTGTTGGTAATGTGTTTGTCGTAAGTGAATGACAATTGGAGATATCGATTCAGTGAAGACCACAGACTTTATAAACGTGACGATAAAAACTTTCAAGTCAAGCAAAGAGGCAAAGAGGCAAAGAGGGGAAGCTACAGGTATATATTGCTTGCACACAATGCATTTGTCATCCGGAGGTAACGATGTTAACGGGATGGGGGAACAGCGGCAACCATTAAGCAAAAAAATACGCATCCGACATGACGCTGTGTTTGCTTCTCTCGTTTGATTTTGTTTTGTTGGTGTACCCCCCCACTGCGCAGGAACATGCAAGCCGGTGCGGGGCTGCTCAAAAAACACCACGTCGTGGATGGTGGAAAGCGTTAGTAGAAAGTGTTAGCACTCGGCTAGTCGGCGTGCCGTGTCGGCAGCATCTCGCGGAACGCTTGTCACGTCAATTGAGCTAAATGAAGGCAAGTGCCGCGAGACGCGCAAAGGCATGAAAGGATGCATGCCACCAAGAGCGGGGAGCGCCGGGCGCACCCTTCCGCACAGAAACAGAAACTAGACTGCCTCAACCGCGGAAGCTGCACTTCTGATTGTGTGCTATCCACAACAGTTGTCGTGTGCTGATGCTTGGGCGCAGAAAGTTGACAAGAAACGACGCAAAACATGAGAGAGTGAGAAGATGAATGGATCCAACACATACTACCCGCACATGGAGTTAAGCTTAAACACCGACATCAACGGCCGCACAGACCATAATTTAAAGTTAAGATGAGATGGCTGGGAAGTAGACACAAAAATACAAGCTGCTGATGAGAAGCCGGCCATGGTAAGATAAGAAGGTAAAGATGAATGTTTCAGAATCGGGGTTTGGCAATGCCAGCAATTGTTGGATACGGCGCGCTTTGTGGAACAATGTAGAAGTGAGGCACAGGACAGGGCAAAGACAACATGGAGGTTGTTTTTGTTTCTGGTAGTTTTCCACGATCGATGCCACATACTGCGTGTATATCACAAGACTCAATACCAATATGCCGTGTTAAAAAAGCAAGACTGCCGACAACGGACTTGTTGAGCATGTTGAACTTTGGATCAAGAGTACAACGAAACAAAATAATAGGCTAGAATAGGTGTCAAATAGATGGAATATGGTGTCTCTTTTCTTCTACAATATTGCAGCCCTTATAATCGTTGATAGTTTCAAGGTTTTTCTTCTAATAGTGTCAAGTTGGATGAAGATTTGGGTTCAAAATAACAAAACCACACACGGTCCAACCACAAAGTGATCACGCCAATTTAAAAGACATTAAAAAAATATCAAATAAATGGTTCTATTCAAGCAAAATCATTTTGAACAATCTACAGGTTCAAAGCGTGAAAAGTGAGGAACGGTTGACGTTGTCGTGGTGAGATTGGTTGTCATCGTGCTGACATAATCAATGCAAGTAAGCGATTTCGACTGCCACGTTTCTGGGAGGTTAGTCGCTAAAGCGTGGTGGCCGTATCTTATCGCAACTGCTGCCTTTCACCTTTCATCATCGCCAACTTTTTTTTTGGTTTTCTGGCCAGCACACTTCAAAGGACACAACGCGACAACCCCTCCACTCTACACCCACAACGATGGATCCAGATCGTGCAGCGATGATTGCCGGTGGCGGCAGCGGTGCCAGACGATGTTCCCCCGAACGACGCGATGCCACCGGTCCGCGACGCGACAACCGCAACCGCATCTCGAAGCCCTATCCGTCCAACCCACACTCGGGCTCGCACTCGGGATCAAGGCACCACAGCGACTCCAGAACATCACGGCCAAATCAACCACGACACAATGGCGACCGAGGCAAAGACGAAAAGTACATGACGGAAGAGCAGCTGTCGGAGCGGTTCGTGGCGCAAGAAGACTCATTTGTCTTGAAGCAATCGAAAAGCAAGGCGGACATTCGCGTGCGCGAGCGGCGGGCCAAGCCGATTGATTTGCTGGCGTTCAACCTGCGGTTTGTCGACGAAGACCACGACACATTTGAAGACAAGGACACGGACGCGGACATTGAGTTCCCGTCGCCCGAGGCGGTGATTCGCACGGCCGACGATGCGTCCCTCAAAGAGCTCGAAGAAGACATCAAGTCGTTCCGCACACTCGAGAAGAGAAGGTCGAACCGGCGGTACTGGCAGGCACTCCTGGTACTGGTGCGGGCGGCGCGAGACGAGCGGCGGGAACGGCGGCATGGCGGCCAGCAGCAGCAGCAAGCCTCGGAAGTGGTGCTGACGGACGTCGACAAGATCCTGCACACCAAGACGCTGGCCCAGCTCGAGGAGATGGAGACAAAAATTGAGGCAAAGCTGCGGTCGGACGAGACACTCGAGACAGACCACTGGGAGCAGATGCTGAAGCGGCTGCACGTGTGGAAGGCGAAAGCCGAACTGGCCGTCGTCAATGAAGCGTCGCGGGCCAAACGGCTGCAGCTGAGGAAGGAAGCGGCGGCGGCAAGAAAGGTTGCCGGTGGTGGGGATATTGGGGACAGCAACGGCATTGAGGGAGAAGAGGAGGAGGAGGAAGGCCAGCCGTCCGCTGTGACAAAGACCGCCGCAGCGACCGCCGCAGCGACAGACGCCCCACCACCAGGGACAGAACGGTTCGCGGCCGTGCCCAACGAAGACTTCTCGCAGGCCACCAAGGCGCTGTACGAGCGCGAAGCCGCGCGCGGCGTCAGCGAAAACGAGGAAATCTTTGCCGCCGAAGAAGTCGTGCAGACAGCCTCGGCACCCAAATGGTCCGACAAGTACCGCCCGCGCAAGCCGCGCTACTTTAACCGCGTGCAGATGGGCTACGAGTGGAACAAGTACAACCAGACACACTACGACCACGACAACCCGCCGCCCAAGGTCGTGCAGGGCTACAAGTTTAATATCTTCTATCCAGAGCTCATCGACAAGACGAAAGCGCCGACGTACCACATTACGCGCGAGGGCGGCCGGCGAAAGGGCGAGTCGTTTGCGCCCGCCGGCGAGGAGGATACCTGTCTGATTCGGTTCTCAGCGGGCCCGCCGTACGAGGACATTGCCTTCCGGATTGTGGACCGGGAGTGGGACTACAGCTCGAAGCGGGAGCGGGGGTTCAAGAGTGTGTTTGAAAAGGGCATTTTGCAGCTGCACTTTCAGTTTAAGAAGATTTACTACAGGAAGTAGTGCTGGCAGGCAGGCAGGCAGGCAGGCAGGCAGGCAGGCAGGCAGGCAGGCAGGCAGGCAGGCAGGCAGGCAGGTGGTATGGGTCATTGTGTATTGGTCATCAGCATTTCTATGATATCTAGCATGCATACAGTCTTTTGCTTTTCTTTTGTTCGTCTTCCTTTCAGTCGTCTCCCCTTCACTTCGCCCCTGCAGCAGCTTCCATGGCATCCAAGGTGACCCATGGCGAGTTGCCCAGCTGTTTGGTCATGTTGACAATCGGGAGGAAGAACCCGTCGGGCGCGTCCGGACCCTTTTGCGCCAGCTCCGTCACAAACGACCAGTCCTTCCAGAACCAGCCTCCACACTTTGTTGGTTCGAGGTTCTATGGAGTTAGTGGTGGTCTTTCTCGTAGAGTGGAAGGGGACTATTCTCATAAAGTGAAGGGGACTTACCTCCGGCTCTTTCGAGTCATCATCTCTCAGACACAACACACAGAATGTAATGTAGTGCTTGTTGTCGGCCGTAAACACATCGTTGGTCACCGACAGAATACCGAGTGGTGTGACGGCCAGCCCCGTCTCCTCGAGCGTCTCGCGCTGTGCACACTCCAACGGACTTTCTCCAAACTCCAAGTGGCCGCCCGGAAACTGCCACTTGCCGGCGCCGTGTGCACCAAGACGGCGGCCAACGACAAACTGGCCGTCGCGGTTCTTGACGATGGCGGCGACGCCAACGCGGGGGTGGGGAGGTGGGTTGTCTGCCATTTTGTGTGTGGGTAGACTGTACGACGGACTGTACGACGTAAATAATATGAATGTGCTGTGTTGTTGTTGTTGTTGTTGTTGTTGACGACGTTGACGTGAGGTTGTGGACGATGACTCTACTTCAGCCCCTCTACGACGTAGTGTTATCGGCGCTGAAAACGGCTCCACAGCGCCTGCACAGATAAGTGCGCCGACTAATACAGAATACAGCCAGCAGTCTCCCATATTATGCAGCCATCTCGTATTGGATCAGACTGGATGCGGCGTTGTCTGAAGTGTTCAAGTTTAAAGGTTTACATTTTTATTGAATTGTAGCTATGCATTGGTTGCACTTTCTCTCCTTTTTCGGCTCTCTTTTTCTCTGACCAGAAACCTCGCTTTTGCACCCGTCAACATGGCCAGAAAGTAGTATTCGATGTCTTCTTCCTTTGGCATCGTCGCTTCCACATCAAAGTTTCTGACGAGAGCTATTACCGCTTTGTACACGACCAGCTCGGCTAAATACCTGCCCGGACACGTGCGTGCACCACCGCCCCAGGTCAAGTTTATGCGCTCCATCAGACGCCGCTGCAGGGGATTTTTTTGTTCTTCTTGTTCCTCTTCCTTTTGTTCTTCTTCGAGCCAGCGTCCAGGCCGGAACGCGTCGGCATCTGGGCCAAAGATGTCCTTGTTGCGATGCAGAGCGGGCGGGCTGCAGCCGACAATCGTGCCCGGCGGCAGTTTGTGGCCGTGCAGTTCAACGGGCGGGCCTTTTGGTACTACCCGTGACAGCGACATGCCAATCGCCGGATGCAAACGCTGGGCTTCTTTGATGCTGGCAGCGGTAAACGGCGTCTTGGCCATGGCGTCGCGGGCAGAGGAGACGGACCTGTCGTTCCCCCTGAGCGCGCGCACTTCTGCGGCCACTTTTGTAAACACATCCGGGTGCGATCCGATCATGGCCATGGCGGCTGTCAGGGCGGAGCACATTGTCTCGTGGCCGGCGCCGAAATTGGTCATGGCCATTCTTCTCAGATAAAGCTCGTTGAAGTCGGGTTTGGCGCGGTGCAGGTCGATTAAGTCGCCCATCAAGTCGCGGTTGGCCGCCGCCTTGGGTAGCTTTGCCGGTCTTGCTACATCGGCAGTCTTGTCGGCTGCTTTTCCCGCCGCCTTTGCTGTAGCTGCCTCCTTTTCTGCAAACGCTCTTTTTGACTTTCTGACTCTCGCAGCCACTCTCTGGCCCAGGCCGAGAAAGAAGTTGCGGTAGCCTGCTCTCGTCTCATAGCCGAGCCTCCAGATCGCGGTGAATGGCCGGATTACCCAGCCTCGTCCGCCACAGAGAAACTCGGCAATGACCAGCCCCGGGTACAGGCCAAACACACTCTTGCGCCGCCAGTTGAAGTAGCTGGCACTGCTCGACCCGTAGTCGGTGTGGGCCTCCAGAAACTTGGGCGACCATCCCAGGACGACCGCCCCCAGGCACTCAACAACGACAATGTGCATCCACTCCTTGAGGTCGACCTCGGCGCCGTTGAGCGTCTTGAGCTCAGCCACCGCCCTGTCCAGCACGGCGTCCACTTGGCTGCCGAACTTGGCCACACTCGACTCGTGGTAGACGGGGCCAATGAGCCGTCGCTGCTGCCGATAGCGTTTCATGTCCCGTTCAGACAGCAGGTCGAGTGTGTCTGGAAAGTCCAGCGTCGTCGGTTTCCTCCAGTCCATCTCGGGGTGAAATAAGACGGTGGATACTGCACTGTCAGCGGTGTCAAAATAAAATAGATCTCTGTGGGTACACTCACAGTAAAAATCAGACTTGTCAAAGCCATGGCTTGGGTCTGTCAAGTGAAAGTTAGCACGGAGGTCGTCCAGTATTCATTAAATATACAAAAGATACACGGGCTGCATGGATATGGGCGCATGGCCGCATGGCCGCGCACTCACTGTAAATCACCCGAAATGCTTCTTGCGAGTCAAACCACACTTCCTTTGGCCCCACCCGTACCGCCGGGCCATATTTCTTGTGCAGTGTCGTCGCCAGCTGCAGCAGCCGGCCGTTGCGGACGTGGTAGGCGTACCAGAAGCGCGAAAGGGCGGCCAAGCGGGGGCCGGGGATGCTGGCGAGGGGGCCCGCGACCAGGCGACGCATGAACGTTGCCAGAACAGAAACAACGATGCCCAGCAGCAGTAGTAGCAGCACTGTGGGCATGGCGCCAGCAAGCAAACGAGACAAACGAGTAGTGTGTTGCTGTTGTTGTTGTCGTCGATGTTGTGTCCGTGTAAGGTGAAGATTTTGGGCAGGCGCGATATGCAACTAAACGACACAAATGCAAGTAGTCAGTACAGTATACACACTGCTGCGAAAGTGGGTCCCGACGTCCACCGTCCACGCCCTGGAGCTTAGCTCCTTCCTTCTCCAACGACAGCTATCGCGACACCCTCCACCAAACCACGTAACTCAATTGCGCATCTCCTCTCTCGACTCCATCGCCCCCGCCACTACCCATGGCCGACACGTAGCGGCGCGCGCCATGGTCCTCGAGGCCGCTCAACTATCTCGATCTCGATAGTCCTCCCCTCCAACACAGGCCGCCATGCGCAAGCTCCTCAGCAAGCCGGCGGGCCTGTCGCACCAGCCTCACAACGACGGCACTTTGACGTCCAACAACGCGACACACCACGACGAGGACCACTCGCGGTCGAGCCAACACCACAGCCACCTACACTCCTCTGAGAGACCGAGGCCCTCGGCATCCCCCGTTCCTCTCCTGTACCGGCCCAGTGGACCCCAAGAAGCCGCGTTCCAGGTCGGCGTCCCCATTGCGGCACTCGACAAATCGCCCGACGGCCGCGCGGCTGTTCTGGCCGGCCGGCATGTTTTGAAGACGGTGCGTGTCGAGCGCGGCGACAGCGTAGAGAGCCATGTGTCGATCCGGGAATCATTTGACTTAAGGGCGCTCATCACAGCCCAGGCGTCCCCGCGGGTCAACTCGACCGCCTCGATTGCCGAGCAGCTGTCGATCCGCGATGTCAAATGGGGCACAGGGAGAAACGACACACACATCTTCACGGCCTGCCTGCGCGGCAAGATCTTCCAGTACGATCTCTCACACCTCGGAGGGAACAGCACATCAAGTGCTGCCTCCAACATCTCCTTTATCCAGACACAAGAAGACTCGCGCCAGATCAATGCCTTGGACATCAACCCCTACAAGGATGCCTACCTGCTGTCGGGCAGCCAGGACGGCATGGTCCGCTGTTTTGATACGCGCACGCTCGTTGCCTCACGCCTGGGCCCGACCTTCCGTCCCATGCAGGCCTTCAAGTGCAACGCCGATGTCCGCGCGGTGCAGTGGTCGCCCAAACAGGGCTTTTACTTTGCCTGCTGCACCGAGCAGGGCGCCGTCATGAAGTGGGACATTCGCAAACCCACGGCGCCTGTCCTACGGATAACAGCCCACGAAAAGGCCTGCTCGTCGCTCTCCTGGCACCCGGACGGCGAGCACCTGATGAGCGGCGGCGTCGACAAGACCTGCCACGTCTGGGACTTGTCCAAAACCGCCGACAAGCGCCAGAAGCCCAAATGGACGCTGCACACGCCCGCCTCCGTCGCTGCTGTCGCCTGGCGGCCGGGGCAATGGTCCGCCACGTGCCAGGGACTGAGAGCGGCGCAAGTTGCCGTCTCCTACGATGTCAGCGGACCCAAACGGCCAGGCATCAACGCAGCGCACGTCTGGGACCTGGCCCGGCCGACCATCCCGTACAAGACGGTCGAGCGCTTCGAGTGTTCGCCGTCGGCCCTCCTGTGGAAAGACCAGGAGTTTCTGTGGACGGCCGGCGAGGACGGCCTGTTTTGTCAGAATGATATGGCCTTTGCGCCGCGCGTGATTGACCGCACGGCGGTGTCGACCCTCGCATTCTCGTCGACGGGCGATGTCCTGACCTTTTTGGATGAGCGGCCACCACCGCCACGGCCCAAAGTGCTTGCTTCCGTGCACAAAGACTTGCCTTCGGCCACGGCTGCCGCCGCAGCAGCCGCCGTCTCTTCTTCGTACGGATCGGACCCGACGACACCCGCGCCAGCACTCAGCATCAGCCGCAGCGACTCGGAAGACGATGTTGTCCGGGGCTTTTTGCTGCCGCGGCGGCGCAATCTCGGCCGCAAACGACGGGCCAGCTCGGTCCACCATCTCAGCTCGACGCCGCCCTCCTCCGGCCACCCGGGCTCGGCCAACAGCAACAACAGCAGCGGCAGTGCAAGAGACAGAGATGGTAATAGGGATGGCAATAGGGATAGTAGTGGTAGCAACGCTACAAGTGGCGGCACCAACAGCAGCTTGACTGTGTCACTTGAAGACTCGCTACGAGCCACCGGCGCTTTCCGTCCACAACAGATCATGGCCATTGGCCGCATTCCCTCGGCCGCACGCAAAGACACGTATGGCTACCTCGCCAAGATTTACTTGGAGACGCTGGAGGAGCGGCTGCCGGCGTATGTGCGGCATGGCGCTGTCGTGCTTCTCCCGGACCGCGTTGCCTCCATTCTGGACACGTATGCCCGCGCGGCCGAGAACGTCAGCCAGTTCCGTCTGGCTCAGGTCTGGCGCATCATTGCCTTCGCCATGGACCTGCTCTTCCGCAACCGTGCACAGTACCACAAAGAGCGCCGGCTGGAAGGCGGTGGTTATCATCACCATGCCACATCTCGAACAAACCATCAGAACGGTGCCAATGGTGCCAACGGCGCCAATAACAACAACAACAACAACAACAACAACAACAACAACAACAACAACAACAACAACAAAAACAAAATCCGCGGCGAACGACCGCCCGGCAGCAAGCTCGAGTCTGCATCGAGCGACGGCCACGGCAACTCGACACTCGTGCCCAGCACCAGCAGCAGCCGCGTCCTGCCCGTGCGCTCGCTTTTGGCCGAAGAGATTGAGAGCACGTCCAATATGCCCACGCCGCTGGCACGGCCTGTCCCGGGTCTGGCCTATCTGGGGGAGCACTACCAGTCGGGCCACGGCTACCGTCAGCAGGGTGTTGGGGGGAACAGCTTCGACAGTGGCAGCGGCAGTGGCAACGGCAGCGGCAGTGGCAGTGGCAGTGGCCTACCATCCGACATTGAGAGCTTCCATCTGCCGCCCGCGCGGTACCAGGACTACCTGGCTGGCCAACCCCGCCGCCGTCACCTAGACTCGATGCCCATCTCCGAAATCAGCCACGGCAGCGACTCCCACCTGTCGAGTGTGGAGGGCTACGACTTTTACGACACAGAAGCCATGGCGAGCGCCATCGATGTGCCTGGTGCCTCGACAACAGGAGGCCGACCGGCACCAGCCAGTCGCGCCTCTCGCCTGTCTGTAGCCGAGACAGACCCGGGCAACTCACCTGTCCGCGCACCCGATTTCCACCGCCAAGACTCGACCGACAGTGCCGGCGGCCGCATCTTTGAAATCTCGCAGGCGTCGGGACATGCCCTGGATGACAGCGACTTGATGGGTGCTGGTGGGAGTAGTCTGACGACCACCACGACCAACACGACCAGCGCGTCTGAAGCTCGAGGCCGCGACCGGTTCGTATCGTCAGCGGGCGGTGGTCGTGGCGTCGGTGGGAGTGGCCGCAGCGAGAGCAACTCGTTGATGGATGACTCGCTGAGCCGGTCACGCGGTCGGCGGCCCGACAAGCCTGGCCGGATAGAGAAAGATGCGCTGGCATCGTCCGTCGGCTCGTCGTCGCGTCTGCTGCGGCTGAACCGTGCTTTACTCAGTATGGAGTTTGGCGGCAGCGGGTCCAACCCGGCGACACTGTCGACACTGTCGACACTGTCGCCGCGTGTCACACGCGATACCTACTACCGCACCAACTCGCAGGATACCGAGAGCAGCAGCAACTCGTTTGCCGGCCAGGGCGCCACCTCGAATCCCAAACAGCCCACCAACTCGTTTACCAACAAACGCCCGACACTTCAGAGGAGCGCATCGTCGCGGCAAGACACCCTGAGTGTCGCTACGTCCGAGTTTCTGCCCATGGCCCAGAGCGAGCAGGGCGACAAGGACGACAATGACGGCAATGATAGTCCCGACACTTCAGACCGGCTGACCGACCGCGACTACCTGCCGTGGCCGCATGACCCGCCGTTCCCCTTCCCGACCAAAGACGCCAAGTCCGCCGGGTTCGACCGCAATGCCGCCCTGAACCCCTACGTAATTGTCGAGCGTGCCCTCGCGTTTGAAGTCCGGACGTCGCCACTGCACGCCTCCGCCATGGTTTTGCTGTTACAGCCGCTCGTGCCCGACGACATTATCGACCCCCTCCAGGCCCGGGCCATCTTGAGGCAACACCATACCCGCCTGATGGGTATGAGGCTGTTCTTGGAGGCGGCTCTCCTACGAAACCTATGTGTTCCTGGCTGGCCTCTGACGAGGGGCACGGCCGCCCACAACAACAACAACAATATCGAGCTCTCCAAATGGGGTTCCAACAGTGACTTCTCGTCGATTGTCGCGCCCGCCAAAAAGAACGTCTCCGCGTCCTATATCTGTGTCACCTGCAAGAAACCCCGCGAAGTCGACCACAACAGTCCAGGGAGCGGCAGCGGAACGGAGTCGCTGTGGCGGTGTGACCGTTGCCGCAGTGTCATGGCGCCGTGTGCCGTGTGTGGACACAGAGACGCCGCAGAAGGTGGCGTCGCCCAAGGCGGCCTGCTGTCCACCTGGTGGTACTGTGTCGGCTGCAGCCACGGCGGCCACCTGTCGTGCATGGAAGGGTGGCATGCGCAAGACGAGGAGGCCGGCTCGCCCAAGATTGGCAGTCTTGGGCCCGATGGACCGCACATCCCATCGGCCGGCACGGGCACTGAGTTTAGCGACGGCTGCTGCCCGCTCGACGGCTGTGGACACGCCTGCCTGCCGGGCCAGTGGCGGACTGAGACCATTGCCCAGAGAAGCGATGAAGTCGCGGCGAGAGCGGCCCACCTCTTGCCGTCGACCGGTTCGGCCAGCACAGCCGACCGCGACACCGACGACACACCCACCCCGGACTCGGTACGCGTCCGCGCCGACGGCCATGAAGTCGGGCAGAGCCGGGCGGTCGATATGGTGCGCGAGTCGTTGAGTGGGGGCCCGCCAGCTATTGGCATCGGCCGCACAGGCAGCGACCTGTCGACGGCCGGCCGTTCTGTGTTGAGTTCGAGTCCTGGCCGCAGCTCTGGTTTGGGCGGAGGCGGCGGCAGCGGCATGGCCGGACACCACCCCGTGCTGGGCGAGCCGCGGGAGAGAGAACGACGAAAGAGTGTCAAGTTTGCCGGGACGGACGATCGTGGGTGAGACAAGAAAGGAATGTAGGAAATGGAAATGTGGATGATGTGGATGATGTGAGCCTGGGTTTCATGACAGTCATCACGATTTGTATTTTCTTGTATTTGTATTTTGTTGTATTTGTATTTGTTGTCGATGATATGATCTTAGACGAAGCCTTGAATTTGTACATCACTTCATTCACTTTGATGTCTTTCAGCCCCACAATGATGAATTGTCAGAATTGCCTGTTTGGGTATGTAATCAGTAGCAGCCTGCCTGACGTGACAGCCGTTGGCGCTAACTGGCAGGGCCCGTTCAGCGCCTGGGCCAAGGCTCAGCCACTGGAGGACGCAAAACTGCTGTGGAATTAGTGCTTTTCAGTAGCAAACAGTAGCACAGCGATGTGGAATCACCGACGCCAGCCTTTGCCCACTGACGACATACCGAAGCTACCCCCCGAGATTTGTCATTCTCTCCCCCAACGGAGCGGAGCTAGGGCAATAAGGCAAAAAGAGAGGCAAATCACAATGGCGAATGCGCTTCGATGCGTTTCGGATTTGCGCATCCGGGCATTGACTGGAACTCGAAACTAGGCCAGTCGGCATACATATATATTCCGCCTCTTCTCGATCAAGTCAGTCGAACATACATATCGACATATCGAACATACATAGAACAGCATCAAACAAGCCATCAACATCTGTCTACCTCATCTTCTCAACATCTTCTCAACATCTTCTCAACATCTTCTCAACATCTTCTCAACATCTTCTCAACATCTTCTCAACATCACCACTCACTCACTTCATGGGCTTCTCCATCTTCTCGTCTTTCGCTCGTCTCTCCGCCCCCTTCCGCGCTTCCGTCCGTATGTCTGCCACAGCTCCCTCTGCCGCTTCGGCAGCCGCCGCCGCTCTGGCGTCCAGCGCGCCCGCCGGCTCGCAAAAGGCGACAGTTGCCGCGGGCTGCTTCTGGGGCGTCGAGCACGAGTACCGCAAGCACTTTGAGGGCAAGGGACTGTACGATGCGCGCGTCGGCTACATTGGCGGTGACGCGGCCAGCCCGTCGTACCGCGCCGTATGCAGCGGCAACACTGGCCATGCCGAGGCCACGCAAATCACCTTTGACCCGTCCAAGGTTTCGTACCGCGAGCTGATCGAGTTCTTTTACAAGATGCACGACCCGACCACCAAGAACCAGCAGGGCAACGACCGTGGCACGCAGTACCGCAGCGGCATCTTTTACCACGACGAGGAGCAGGAAAAGGTGGCGCGCGAGGTGACGGCCAAGGCCAACGAGCAGTGGTGGAAGGGCAAGATTGTGACGGAGATCCTGCCGGCCAAGCAGTGGTGGGACGCCGAGGACTACCACCAGCTGTACCTGGTGAACAACCCAGACGGCTACGTGTGCGCGAGTCACTATGTGCGGTCGCTGCCTGATTTGAAGTAGGGCATGCTAAGGCAGAGAGGTGGAAGGAGAGTTGGACGATATCAGTCATTGGTAGTCACGATGTCACAGCGGAGAATATTACTTTTTTACATTTGCACTTTTTTGCTTTGACGTTATGTATCATTATCAATATGAATTGAGTTGAGTTGAGTTGAATTGAATTGAATTGAATTGAATTGAATTGAATCGAGATTGAGATTGTTGCACAAGCTGCGCTGACTGCTAGCTATGTTCTGTTCTTCAGTCTATAAATATTATCTACACCACCCCCCTACTCCCTCTGTCTACTTCCTCCGGTTCTGCTGCATCATCAGAATCTGCACCATGCGGATAAAGATGTTGAGAAAGTCCAGCTCCAGCGAGATGCTCTCGTTGACCGGGTCGCGCTTGATCACGCCGCGCTCTGCCAGCCGCGCGTGGTGCAGCACCTTTTGCACGTCGTACAGCGTGAAGCCGCCAAAGACGGCCAGGCCGCCCCAGAGCCAAATGTTCTCCGTGAACGCCAGCGTGCGCACCGCCGTCGCCGGAATGATCAGCGGCGCCAGGCCCGACGCAAGCACCATCGCACAGCCGGCCAGCAGCGGGCCGCCCAGGTACAGGTACTTTTCCTGCTTGGCCGTGGCGCCGACAATCGAGATGGAGCCCATCATGGCGACGGTGTACAACCCGGCCCGGGCGAGCAGCGCAACGGGCGCAAACGCCAGCATAGGGGCCACAAAGGCCGCCTGTGTCGCGTTAAAGGCCGTCCACAGCGCATACTTGGGCAGGTAGTTGTCCGGGTCGATGGAACGCGTGCCAATCATGGTGCCAAACGACAGCGCCAGGCCGCCCAGGCCGACCGCCCACGGGTTCGCCGTCATCAGCCGGAACACAAAGCCGGACTGGATCATCGCGCGCGCCGACATGGCAATGATGCCAATGCCCAGGCCAGTGTGCAGGAACGTGTTGTTGAGGTACTCGCGCTCGTACAGCGGCATGCCGCCGTCCTCGCGTGTCTCCCGGTTAAATACCATGTTGACGGCCACCAACGTGCCGCCGAAAATGGCGCCGCCGACCAGCAGCTTGCGCAGCGGCGAGGCCTGCGTGACCGTCTGCTGCGTCTGCTGGTAGTACGACCGCGAGGCGCCGGCGAGGCGGCCAAGGAGGGAGGCGGCCGGAGCTGAGGGGGTAGCCGTCGCCGTCTTTTTCGCCGTGCTGGCGATGGTCGTCCGCGTCGACGAAGTGAAGAAACTGTTCTTGACGGCCGACTGGTGGAAAGCGCGCATTCCCATCGCAGCCGGCGATGCTTTCGAAGCCACTTGCGGTGCCAGGCGCCGCAGTGCGGCCGCGCCCATGGCGGGTGGTAAAACAATCATGGTTTTGGTGAGTCGATGAATGTCGATACAATTGTCGTGGTGGTGGTGGTGGTGATGGTGGTGATGGCGATGGTGATGGCGATGAAAAGTCGAGATGACGATTGTCGAGGAGAAAGCCAAAAGCGAGCTTTTAGTATTCAAGAAAAGGCAACAACGACAAAGTGGAGGCAAACACTACAATGACGTGCAGTCAGAGGGACTTTTCTACGACGTACGGAACTCCGCACTGAGTAGCTTGCCTGCCAGGAAACATGGTCACCTGCTTAGCTCATCAAGTCTTGCTCACGTGCCATTGGTCTGCGGGGTTAATGCCCGGAATTAGTCGTGCCTGGCCGCTGTGCGTGGGCTGTGTGCAGGCGAAAAGCCGCTGGGGCTAGAAAATACAGCGCATGCAGCGCATACTTTGGCCGTCGCAACTGCTGTCGCTTGCTTCTCCGACCTTCTATCGTGCCACTTCTAGAACTGTCTACGGAGGTGTAAGAGTGTTGCCGCCGGGTCTTTTCGGCGGCCGTCGGCCTTTTTCACTGTCCGCTATCAGCGAGGAAAGAAGAGAAAGACCAGAGCCACACTTTAAGCTCCACGACGATGAAGTAATGGACAGAGAAAAAGGCACGAAAAAGACACAAAAAAAAACAAAGAGGTGCACAGAAAAAGGAGGCAATCGAAAGGAAATAGAAGTCGGAGTAGAAGACAAGAAAATATGTAAAATAAAAGACTCTCATGTGTTTCGTGAGCGGCAGATCTTATTCGTCCCTTTTCTATCTGAAATGAAAAGAAAGAAAAACAAAAGTAAATTGAGCAGAGAAAAAAAGAAGAAAAAGTAAATAAAATAACATAAGATGAGCCAAAGAAAGAAAGAAAGAAAGAAAAAAAAAGGAAAAAAAAGGAAAAAGAGACAAATAGCAAATAACCACACATGTTTCTACATAGTTACTGTCACCCAGGGCATGTCCCGACGCCTGCTCGATGAGATTGTCTAAACTACCTGCGTGAAGACCAATTACGATGACCGTCGTACGCAACAATCTATCAATCTATCAATCATCAATCATAAATCCCACAATGCTCAAATTCAAATGAAGCAGCCGACGTGAAGGACTCGCATTCAGTAAAGACATCTTAGAAGATGGACAACATGCTCGACTCGGCCAACACGGGATCCTCCAAGTCTTCACTGACCAGACCAGGCAGTGTCAGTGAAAGTACGGAGTGCCACAGTACCCGAATCGATCGGCAAGACCCTGCCAATCCTGACGATGGTCCCTGTCAGACTTTTATTCATATGAAGCAACCAAGTAAAAGAGTCCAAGTAAACAAAGATTATAGCTCTTATTTTCTCATCATTTATGTTTATCCACATCACCCAATGAACATCACAGCATCTCCAGTCGTCATCTTCCCCGGTAAAGTCTACAAGCACATGAGAAAGAAAGGCAGTGCGGCTGGAGAGAAAAGGCGGAGAAACAAAATGCGCAGACTTGGGGAATGGCCCAAAAGTGGCAAGGCCCTGCTGACGTCGCTGACGAGGAGACAAGAAGACGGGCAAGAAACGACAGACAATGGCCTTGTTTGTTCCTGCTTGTACGGAGTACTGTCACACAAGTGCAACATGGATGAGAATTCAACCGTCCGACACACCAGACGGAATGCTCTCCCTCGACCGGAGCTGGCCATGTTTCCTGGTTGGCCGTCGTGGCCGCGAAGGATTTTATCTTTCCTGATTGTCTTGTTTTCTGCTGTCTTGTTTTGCTGTCTCTGATGGAAACATCTTGTTTGACTCTGTCTCTCCAATGAGGCCTCGTGAACAATAGCCTCGGGGGGGGGGGGGGGGGGTTGTGTGTTTTACCTGTGCAGCCGAGGCAGCCTTTGCATTGTCAGATATAATTATTGACAGGACGTTGAAGTTGGCACAAAAGAAAACAAGGGACAAAAATGAAAGACCACACGACCATTTCTTGTCAGCGACAGCCAGATGGATTGCAAAACGGTCCTCTACTCCGTACAAAATGAGACACGCCCATACCGAAGAGAGGTCAACGGCGTCATTGACTGTTAGAGGAGGCGACGATGGTGAGGATTGCTTCTGACACGATATCGGCCTTCTTGAGTCTCGTTGTGAACAGCGGCTTGCTTTTTATTCCTGAGGCTAGCTTTGCTTTCAAGCGTTCTTTTTAACACGTTCATACAGTGTCTCGATTCAACAATGACCTGCCACGATGAACAAGGCTGTTGAGACATTTCGTCGCGAAGCAACACATGCCGCTGGAGGTTGCTGGTTGCTCTACGGTGTGAATGTGAACCATGTTCGGCCTCGTCCGAGTGAATTACGTTTCTAGGAAAGTCTTCCTCGTGGGTAACCTGATGTAGTACGTCGTACCGTGTACGTGCATCGAACATTGTATTCAGCGGCTCAAAAGAGCACGTCGTACTATTCTTAACCTAGTTTTGTCCCCGCCTGCAGCTCGTGGCGCCTGAACCTTTCGGTCTAGTGCTCAGGTCAGGTCAATGTCACTGTTATTGGCACAGCCTCGAGTACATTGACCAAACAGGAAATACTAAGTCAGCTGCAAGCCAAAAGACAGAGTAAAAGAGTAAAAGGCGGGAGGCGGAAGGTGGTGTTGTTGTGTTGCATTTTCGATGCTGCATCGTGTTGGGGTGAGAAGTGAATGGCAACAGAAGAGGAAATGGGCGGACAGTGTGGAAAGGGATGCAACTCGATGTTGTCCAGACCAGGAAGGCCACCATCACTCAGAAAAAAAAGAATAAAGAAAAAAGACAACAGAAACCAGGCCTGTCCGGGTTAAACCGCAGTGGGGAATGAGAAAGATTGACACTGACAAGGCCAGACCAGCCAGGGATGTCCATTTCGTCTCTTTTTGTCGTTTTGACTCTTTTTGGTTGCGTCTTTTCTGGCCCCTCTGCCTCTTCATATATTTCTGCATGTCTTGTCCTCTTGGATGTCTCACCCTGTCTTGTTTACTGCATGGCGATATCCCTTTCTGGCTAGCGTTTGCATGGCTCGCTCGCTGAAGAATGGCTTGATGCTAACTTTCCGTCTCTAGACTCTCTACTCAGTACATGTTGACCTCCCTTTCCTTCTCCTTAATTTCCCCTTTTACCTCTTTTACCTCCCTTGCGAAGGCTCTTCCCACGCAAACACTTAGTGCACAGCTCCTTGTTAATATTTGTATGTCATCCAGTCCCAATGGAGGCAATCGAGGCAATCTCACAATATGCGTAAAGAAGAGAAGAAGATGGGGCCCTCGTCTTCCTCAGAGGCTGGGGCTTCGGGCTCGTAGGGCTGGATGACAGGTGGCAGGGGCCAGGACCACAGACAGGGACCACAGACAGGGCCCTCGGACCAGGGGCCTGGAAAGCCACTGGGCTGTCAATTGTCGGGACACCGAAGAACCAGGTCTTTTGACTCATGTTTACACTGAATCCTGCACATCGTAAAGCCTGACAACGGCCTGCCGAGCCGGCATGAAATACGACGGATTCCTCTTCCTTTTTCATTTGCTTTTTATTCCTTCAAAATCATCTCAAAAATCATACGCGTCAGCTCAAGACAGCTCACGAAAATACTCGCCTCTTCAGTGCAAGTGTGTCGTGGGGAAACATTGCGATTGGCTGTGCCATGTCTTTGTTTTGGCCCCTATTCCATGTGCCCACATTCCCATCGCTGTTCTCTCGCCTCTTTGAGGGATCATCTCTTTTCACGCGTGGCTTCATCGTGGCTTTGAATTTATTTCCTTTTCTCTCAGTCTGCATTCTTTGCTTTTTCCACAGACAACAACTCCCATGCAGCCATGCTCCATCTCGTTCTGGGCACGCTCCTCTCCCTTTCTACTGTGCACTGTCTCCCTCCCTCTCCTCCGCCAAGCACTTTGCCCTATCGGCCATGGCCATGGCCATGTGGTCAGCGGTCTGCGACTCCACTGTCCGTGGTCCTCGCCTGGGTACCGTCAAAGTTGCCTCCCCTCTTTTCCAGTTACCCTGTGGCCTTTTCACGGTTCCGCGCAGTCAACACTGCCCAAAATGGAACAGAAAAAGACAGAAAAAGACAGAGAAAGAGGTTTACAAAAGGCTATGTCATCGTGACGGCCCGTTTCTTCAGCTGTCTTTCCCCTCCTGAATGCTGTGGCTTGCTCTTTGCCCTCAGGATATACTCATGTTGACGTAACTTGGAAATAATGACTCTCGTTTTATTCTTCTTCCTGCAAATTCATCCCAATGAAGGCATTCCAACAGACTGTACGGTGTACGAGCTGCGCTTCTGCAGGTCCCTTCTCGCTTGCTCGCCTAGATGGATCCCCTTAGAACCTCAACAAGGATTAACACGCATTGAGAATGAGAGCATGCATCACATCTACCACTGCCCACTGCAACTGTTCCTTTTGCTCACCTAGTACCACCCCGGCCACTCATATGCGAGCAGGCTGTCGTCGTCGTCACGCACTCTTTTATTTCCCGCCTTCTTGGTCCCTCTAGGGACACTCCAGACCAGGGAGAACATGCCATCCGAGCCGTGAAGCCGTGAAGCCGTGGAGACCGTGAGGACCCAGTCCGTGGTCTGGTCTTGTCCGTCTACTTTCTACTTGCTGTCTCAAGCCTCGCTAGCTAAACATTACTTCTTATTTATGTTCCTGAGCTAGCTTCCGTTAGTTCAGACTATACAGGATGCACCTGCATTGGCTGCATTTTTATCTTTATTCCTGGCCTTGCTTTCTTTTTATTCATCTCTTTTTGTATTGTCTTGTACTGCGGCTCAGTCTACGGCTTCCTGTCAGCAGAGCCCGCATTTCTCGCCCCAGCTTTCTCCTACCCATTGTCAAGTCTAACAAGGTGAGCTATCACCTCCCTTTCCGTCGTGTATAAATCGACCGTTCTCGCCAGCCCTCGTCTGTTGATTTTTCCATTCCTCTCCTCATTCTCGTCTCCATCTTCTTCACTCCACTAAGCAATATATCTACTTCTTGAAGCTGCTTGAAGCCACTCCGTCACCTCTCATAAATCAAACATATCACCACTTTCTATCCAAACTATCCCATCTCTTCCTCTCTCTCTCTTCTCTCTTCTCTCTTCCACATCCACCCACACCCACCCACACATCAAAATGAAGTTCTCTACAGCTGTCCTCGCCCTCACCTCTGTGGTGTCGGCCTCGCCCATTGCCAACGAAATCTCCCGCATGCTCAACGCCCGTGCCATCATCTCCCCGCCCACCGACTACGCCACCGTCGCCGTCAACGCCCACAACCTCCACCGCCTCAACCACTCCGCACCGGCTGTCTCCTGGAACGCCAACCTGGCCAGCTACGCCGCCACGGTCGCGGCCACCTGTGTCTTTGCCCACAACCAAACCGTCGGCGGCGGCGGCTACGGCCAGAACATTGCCTCCTCCGGCTCGTCGGCAAACCTGGCCAACGCCAACCCCAATACCTATGTCAACCAGGCCGTCACCAACCAGTGGTACAACGCCGAGGAGCCCTTTTACCCCGTGGCGGGCTACGGCCAGTCCTCGCCCGACCTCTCCAACTTCTCCAAGTGGGGCCACTTCTCGCAGGTCGTCTGGGTCGCCTCGACGTCCATCGGCTGTGCATCGCACTACTGCGCCGCGGGCACCATCTTCCCGACGCTCAACTCGTGGTTTACGGTGTGCAACTACCAGTCCGCGGGCAACGTCGCCACCCAGTACGGCAAGAACGTCCTGCGGCCTCTGGGCATGGTCACCGTGCACGTGTAAGGCCGTCCAAGAAGTGCAGTCTGCAGTACTGTCTCTAGCGGCCTTGGTGATGTTTCATGTTTTCATGTTTTCATGTTTGATCTCTGATCATGTTTACTTTCTATTTTTTTCTCCTTTACCTTTGGGTCACACGACGGCGCCGGGTATGGCCAACGGCGGGACGGGATCGCATGCGTAATGTTTTAGACTTTTACCTCCTCTTCACGATCAATGGAATCAACAATTTTAAATAAATAGTTTGCCAAAGTAAAATGTGCGTAAAATAATGTGAATTCAAAAGTACATACTGCAACCAACAAACGTAGTCATAGTTGCAAAGCTGAGTGAGCAAAGATGGTAAACACGCACATGACCAAGTACATGTGTAACAGAGAGTGAGTGACGAAGGCCCAACAGTGGGCAATAAATGAGATGAGTAACTAAAGAACCAAAAGAAAAACTATGAATATGAAGCGGGCACAGTCGATGCGCCTCTAAACCAATCTGAGAAATACAACAGTATTGATTACTGCTTCGTGAATAAAACGAGATGGACAACAAAAAAGAATACGCAAAAAGAACACGCAAAAAGAATACGCGAAAAGAATACACAAAAAAGAAACGCCTCATAACATCCGAACAAGACCAGACCCGAGAACCATAGCAGCATAAAGCGAGTAACAACAAAAAATGCAAGGCAAAAGAGGATGACGTCCTTGGACTGCCACAGTGGTCATGGACTGTTTTGTCTACGCCATGGAGAGGATGGGGTTGTCGTAAGTAATGATGGCGGTGTTGCTGCCGCCGTTGGCATTCGCGCCAACATTGGTGATAAGGTTGCCCGCGCCGCCGCCGCCATTGTTCAGCTTGACATTGGCGGCATTGTCCGACGTCGCCGTCCACCCGTTCTTGGGGCCCCAGGTGATGCGCTTGCCATGCTCGCGCACCGTCTGCTGCAGCGCCTCCATAATCGGGCAGTTCTTGCGCACGCTCTCGTACGCATCAAACTCGACCGTCTCGACATTGGGCGCCTCTTGCAAGATGTCGTTTAACAAATCACGCGAGAACATCTCGTAGAAGCCAGACTGGCGGAAGCCGTCGAGCCAGCTGACACTCGGGTCGAGCTGCACAAAGACATTGAGCTTGCGCACATTGATGCAGTCCTTGAGGCCCAGTTTGCGGTTCACCACCCAGCACTTGGGCGGCTTGTTGAACCCTGGGCCCAGACGCAGCTCCAGACTTGTCATGGCGTTGCGCTGCTCTTTCTTCAGGCGGGCCAGCAGCGGGCGGCGCGTCTTGAAGAAGCGGCCCGGGTAGGTGGGGAAGATGCGGAAGGTAAAGCGGCTGTAGTAGTAGTAGGACGCCTCGTGGTAGACGGTGCGGCAGGTGCGCAACAAAAAGAACTTGCGGAACACTTTCTTGTAGTTGTCCGGTGTCAAGTCGGCCACCGGGTCGACACCTTCAAAGTGGTACCCGTAGATCTTGACACGCAGCTCTGACGGTAGGTCGAGAAAGCGAAACGGCTGGATGGGCTTCTCGGGCTCTTTGCCCTTGCCGTCGGCGTCGGTCGCAGCAGTCGCCGCGTCGCCAGGCGTAACCTTCGCAGCACCTGCACCCGCGTCGGCTGGCGTCTCTGCGATGCTCAGCTTGTGGATCGGGATGGTGCTGACGTCGAATTTGGCCGGCGCCGCATCGTCCTCGTCTTCCGACACATAGGCGGACGGCAGGGCCGAACTGGACGGTGTCGTCAGGCTTGAAAAGACAGGTGTAGGGACTGGCGACGCAGCAACAGGCCGAGACAGCCGTGGCCGAACCGCCTGGGCCTTTTTCGTGGCCGTCTTTTTGACCATGGTGGGGAGAGTTTAGTCGATAGGTTGTATAAGTTGTATAAGTTGTGTATTAGTCGTGATATGCTTCGATAGTCGATTCGATGCTCAGCGCTCGCTGTCGTACTTTGTAATCAACGCTCGTATTGTTCGGAATGCTCCGTGTCCGTGTCCGTCTTGTCAGGTCTCGATAGAATGATGAATGCTCTAGAGAGTGGCCCCATCGTGAGGTTGCAAACAGGCAAGTCGACGAATGGGCGGCCACCCTCTAGAATGCCGCATGCGCGCCGGCCATGGTGAAGGTTGAGTGGGAAGTGTAGATGGTGGGAGTTGTCGAGTTGGAAGTAGTTGAAAGTCGTAGTTGACTCTTCGTGACCGGTAAAAAGGAGAAGAGGAGGCTGAGAGAGACGATGTTGTAGACAAAGAGCCAGAACAGTGACGGAAGAGACTTCGAGGCTGGCGCAGTGTGATGAATCAGTCGGATTTAAGGACGCTGAAACAGATGACGAGAGATGGCGGTGGCGGAGGATAAGAGGCAGAGGGGGAATAGGCGAGAAAGAAGAAAGAATGAAGCCAAAAATGAGCACGAGAGCGGTAGATATGGGGAAAGAGGAGAAAGAGGGGATCTTTCTATATCGGGTGTTTTGTAGATAAAACCGATGCCGGGAAGGTGGAGGGTGGGAAAGGGAAAGGGAATCGGAAAGAGCGAACGAGGCCTGGAGGCGTTGCGGAGGCAAGGAAGGCGTGCAAGTCGAGTCTTGTCTGGAAGGCGCGACACTGCTCGTCAGCTGTACTTGAGTGATGGCAAAGGCGGGGAAGGCGTGGCCGACTTTGTGACTTCCTTCACTGGCTCGCATGCTCAGCACTACTCACTTGACTCGTCGCTTCCCCAGCAGGCAATGAGTGGCAAGGCTCGGAAGCGGAGAAACCCATATCCGGCCTATGACGCTGCTCCCCTCATTCAATGGAGAGAGAAAGACAGAGAGCGAAAGAAGCCGGACCTTGGCCTCAGCGGCCATTAGCGGGATAGCGGGGAACGACAGGGGACTTGGGGCCAACAAGCCAATAGGCGGCCACAGGCCAATACCGGGACAGACCAGGACCAAGAATCAATTTTTCTGTGTTCGTCCACTGTAAGGCTACGAGTCCAAAGAAAGAGAGGCACATCCCACCTTGAATTTTCAGGCGATCGCATCGCATGTTTCGACAAGCACTGTTTTGCGCCCATTCCACGACACACGGACATTCTTGGCGTGCACGATTGACTGTGCTCATGAGGATCTCGACTTAGGTCTTCTTCTTTTCCTTTACGCCTTTTTTCTCGACTTTTTCTCGACTCGATTCGGACACGTCACAACCCCTCCTGACATCACCACTTCGACATCGACATCGCCACATCCCTTCTCCAACTTCACAATGCTCCTCAGAGCGGCTGCCCAGCGGCTTCGGTCGCCGGCCATGGCACCGGTCGTGCAGCGGTCGACAGCTGCCATTTCTAGAGCAGCACGCACAAACACAAACACATCTGTCGTCACCCGTCCCGCGCTCTTCTCGCTCTTCTCGACGACGGCTCTCCGCGCACAGGACCGCTTCACCCCGCCAAGCGACAAGAAGCCCACACAATCTTCGTCCTCTTCTTCCTCACAACAAAAACCGGCCAGCACACAAGGCAACAAGACACAACAGCCTGAAGAGACCGCCCCCGAAGAGCCCAAGATCGACCTCTCACAGCTGCCCGACCTGACACAGGGCATCCCTTCGACGCTGGAGCACGAAACCGCCGGCTCCACGAACAAGGCTGCTGCTCTGGCCGCTCTGGAGGGCGAGACAGCCGCCGGCAAGGGCGGTGCAGGCGGCCCTGGCGGCCCTGGTGGTCCTGGCGGCCGTGAAAAGGGCGAGCTGCCGGCATCGGCGTACGTCTCGTCATCCGAAAAGCGCCGCCAAAAGGTGGCCAACTACATGTTTGCGGGCGCATTCGGTCTTGGCGTTCTGGGCACCATCTACGCCGGCCGCGATTGGGACGAGGAGGATGCCAAGCGGCACCCGGAGATCCCCAACGGCTGGGGCGTTGGATTGTGGTGGGCGCGTGTGTCGACGCGGACAAAGGAGCTACTGTCGTACTACCACGAGCCTGCTTTTGAGAAACTGCTGCCCGACCCGGATCCGGTGTACGGTCGGCCCTACACGCTGTGCATTTCTCTCGAAGACATGCTCATCCACAGCGAGTGGACGCGTGAGCACGGCTGGCGCATCGCCAAACGCCCCGGCGCCGACTACTTTCTGCACTACCTGAGCCAGTACTACGAGCTGGTGCTCTTCACGACGCTGCCATTTGCCATTGCCGAGCCCATGGTCCGCAAGATGGACCCCTACCGCTTTATTGTCTACCCGCTGTTCCGTGAGGCCACCAAGTACAAGGACGGCGAGATTGTCAAGGATTTGTCGTACCTCAACCGCGACCTGTCCAAGGTCATTATTGTCGACAGCAACGCCAGCCATGTGCGCGCCCAGCCCGAAAACGCCATTGTCCTGCCGCCGTGGAAGGGCAACCCCAAGGATACGGACCTGGTCGCTCTGATTCCCTTCCTCGAGTATGTTTATACGATGCAGTACGGCGATGTCCGCAAGGTCCTCAAGTCCTTTGAGGGCAAGGACATCCCCACCGAGTTTGCCCGCCGCGAGGCCATTGCCCGTGCCGAGTTTGAAAAGCAGCTCGCCAGCCAGCGTCGCGGTCGGCCCAAGCAGGGCGGCGGCGGCATCGGCGGTCTTGGTTCTTTGCTTGGCTTGAAGAGCAGCAACATGAGCGTCATGGTCCCCGCCGATGGAGAGCCGAACGTCGCCGAGCAGCTGGCCCAGGGCAAGATGCTGCAGGACATTGCGCGCGAGCGCGGCCAGAGGACGTACGAGATGATGGAGAAGGAGATTCGCGAGAACGGCAAGAAGTGGCTCGAGGAGGAGGCGGCCATGCAGGAGAAGATGCAGCAGGAGGCCATGCAGAACATGAAGCAGTCCTTTACCGGCTGGTTTGTGAGCCCCGAGCAGCGGGCCCAGCAGGCCCAGCAGCAAGCAGCCAAGGCTGCCAGCGAGGGCAAGCAGTAGATGCTGTCCACTCACATTCATTCCATCGGATACCTCTTTCACCATCGTTTCCTTCCCTCTCTCTGCATTAAATGCAAACATTGTATATTCCACTCTCTTCTCATCTGGGGGCTAGTTTGTGCTTTCTTTTAATTTTCATTTTGTTCTGTTTTCTTTCTGCTTTCTTCCTTTTGTCACGGAGTCAATGGGGGAAGACGGCAGGCATGCATTTGGTGATAGAAAAAAATGGTGGAAACACAAGATGAACGACAAGAGGGTGTGAATGGGACGATAATCATATAAAAACAAAAGAATGAGAAAATAAAAATGAATAAAATAGTAAATACTGTCAAATATCAATCATTCATCTACATACTCCCACCAGAGTCCAAGTCTATAAACGGAAAGAAAACGAAAGCCAGAATAATGTACAGTATTTAAAATGCAAACGCCAAAACAAGCTGTCGTTTCTCTTCATAACAACGTGTCATCACCATACACCGAGCAAGGTCATCGTTTTGGAGTACCGTTGGTGACGGCCTTTCCTGGACTTGAGACGACCGTCTTCGTGTCCACGGTCTTTGTTGGAACCACGACCTTTAACACCTCCTTCTTCTGGGCAGTCTTCCTCTTCGGCCACGCCAAACGCTTCCCCGTCACTCCCTCAAACGCCCGCACGGCGTAAAAGACGACCAGCAGGATGGCAGCAACCAAGTCCACAACGTGCACCGCCCACCACAGATGCTGCCGGCCAAATGCACAGGTTGCGTACTCGAAGCGCCACTCCCACGTATCCTCGTCAAACCACGCACTCAGCAGGCCCGCATTGCCGCCAAACTCGCCCATCATGCTGCGCACCGTGATTTCGCGCACGCCGGGCAGACCGTCCCTTTCTTTGCCCAGCAGGCCGTGCGTCTTTGCGTGTTGCCACGTCGCCGTCTCCCAGCGGCGGTCTTCCTCCGAGATCTTGTGCGACTGGTTGATGTAGTGGAAGGTGTCACAGCCCTCGTGGTCGTGGCCGTTGAGAATAACACCGCGCCGGCCTTGGCCACCGCCGGGCGCATTGCGGTCGCCGTGCATGCCAAAGATGCCCTGCAGAAAGCCCTCGCTGGCGTCTTCGCTCAGCAAATTCTGCTCGCGCAGGGTGCCGTCGTCGTCGTGGAAGGCAAAATGGGGCGCGTCGACACAAACACCTTCCGGCTTGTAGAGTGGAATGTGCGTCAAGACAATCGTGAAATGGCCCTTGAACTCGACAGCCGAGGCCGTGTTGATGACAGCATTGATAAAGTTGTAGGTCTGGTCCTGGATGTCAGAGCTGTAGGCGGGCGTGTCCAAGTTCATGTCGTTCAAATTGATAATGCGCAGCTCGGGTACCAAAAGCCGGGAGTCCGGGTTGGTCTCTTCGTCATGGACGGCCGTGCGCGCGTCCTCACTCAGTCGGTCGACTGGCAGTTCGAAGCGCAGCTCGTAGTTGGCCTTGCCAAACTGGCGCTCAAACCGCTCCAGGCGCTCAGCGGTAATGTCGCCCGCATAGCCAATGTCGTGGTTGCCGGCGACGTTGATGATGCGGCGCGTCCACAAAGAGGCCGAAGCCACCTCGGTCTGGTTGAGCGCCTCGCTCGTGTTGAATGGCACTCCCAAATAGCCCGAGAGATCATACTCGTCGCCCGGAAACATGGCAATCTCGTCGGGGATGCGCTCGCCATTCTTCAAGACGCGGCCCCAGAACCGGGCGGCGCGGCGCTCAAACTCGTCGTCGTCGACCCACTGGCTGCCAAGCAGGTCGCCCAACACCGAGACGTGGGTCGGGACCGTCCACCAGCGCATCAGCCGCGCAATGTGCGCCAGATAGAAATCGTTGCCCACCAAATCCACACGCTTGCGGCCCGACGCGAGCGTGTTGGGGATGTCGAGGAACCAAAAGTCCACCAAATCGTGCAGTGTCCGGCGGATGCGTTCGCGGATGCTAATGTTGGCGGTGGTGTCGTCGTTGCTGTCGTCGTCGGTATCGGGAATCTTTTGGAACGTTGCCAGCTTGTAGGCGTGCAGGAGGTTCGGAAAGGAGGTGTCGCTGTAGGCATTCGGGATCGACGTGTCGCCTTCGAGCTGAGGATCGCCGAGCGCAAGCATGCGAAAAGGTGCAAACGGACGGGCGGCTAAGCTGCTGTGGCCAGGCAGCAGGGCGTCGAAACTGGGTGGGAGGTGTGCACCCAAAGTCTTGAGGAAGGAAAAGTCGGCATTGTCGCGTGGTGTCTCTGGCGATTCGGCTGTCGAAGCTGTCGAAGCTGGTGATGGCGGCAGAGGAAAGGCGCATTGGCCAAAGACGGGATACAGATAGATGTAGACAGTCAAGGCGACGGCCACCGGCACGAGGACACGCAACGCATTGCGGAGGAGCGCCGTAGGTGTCGCGGCAAACATGTGAGGTGGTGCGGTGATGCCGATGGGAAAGGAGTCGAAAGAAAAGAAGGAGAAGAAGAGAAGAAGAAGAAGAAAAGGAAAGACGAAAGAGAAAAAGGAAAACGAACGGATCGTCACGCAGGCATGGGCGCTAAAGGCGAAGAAAAGAACACGACGAAAGAAAGTAACAAGCAGAAAAGACACTGCGTAAAGAACGGAACGGACGAGCCCGGAAAAAAAAGACAAGATCTGGTGGTCGTTGTTGAAAGTGGTTAGAGCTTCGATGCAGCCCCTTTCTGTTCTGGTGAAAAGGCCTATTTTTCTATTTTAATTTGCAGTCAATTTAAACGAGTTTAAATGCAGAGACGCCTCGGGACGCGTTCTGGGCAGAGGGCAGAGGGCGTCGGGTCCACTTTTATTTCGCGGGGCAGGGGTAGCTCTGCAGGTCTTTGAGTAGACGTATTATGCTTTGCGTGTGCTGGGTGTGCTGAAAACGGCCTGTAGCGGCACTTTCCAGCGCACAGAGCCATCCTGACGCACGCCATCCTGACGCACCCATCCACTGTTCTGCGTTTTGCATGTGTCTCTCGTAAAGTGCTTTTGCGTGCACTTCAATGCACTTCAAGACGACATATCTGAGCCCTCGCCGGTCGCCAACACCAGACGTGTATACCGCCAGACTGTCCTTGTTCTCCTCATTCCCATGGTATCATTGTTTTCCTTCCCTTCTTTCCATTTCCACCCTTTTATTGCCGTCACTCCTCCTCGTCTTCAAACGTCGGAATCTCGACGTGAAACGATGCTGCCTCCCCAATCTCGTCGCCGGACTGCACGGCAAACGCCAGCACAGAGTTCTCGCGCATCCGCAGAGACGCCGGTGTCTCCCCGTTGTCCGTGTTCAGCGCCTTCCACCCAGCGGCCAGGTCGCGCGGATTCCGCGGCACGCCAAAGACAATGCGAGCGTCTTCGCCGGCGGGCGGCACGGGTGTCGTGTCGGGGAGCATGGCCGCCCTGGGCAGGCCGCGCGGGTATCGTTCCCTCAGTGTATCGAGGAGCTGGCTGCCGATAACTGTAAACGTAGCTGAGCGGTCGACAAAGAGAAACGCCGTGACGGGTCCGTACTTGAACCGCAGCGAGATGCCGTCGTTGGGAATGTCGACAGCCTGGAAGTTAGTCATGGGTACGTAGGAGAGTCAATTCGACCGTTGTACGTCGTAGGGCCTACCATGATTGCGGTCGTCTGCGACTGTCTGCGGTGTTTGATTGTGCGGCTTTTGATTGTAGTATTGTGTCTGCAAGGTGAAGATGTCGTCACGGCTCGAAGCGGATGTTCAAAGAGCAGGACCAAAGACGTGCCTGCCTCGCCTACCAAAGGCACTAAAGCCGATATTCACTAAATAGTACTACCCACCCAGGCTGACCAATCAGCATCGTTTCCACCGCCTGTAGTACCTGGAGCCTGCCGAGCCTGCCATTTTGGGTCCTGTGCCGCTCGCTTAAGCTATCAAGAGATTTTGGCGACTTTTGACTCCAGCATCTCGAGTTCTTCGATGCCCGCGACGCCTGCAATGCCGACCCGGCTACCCGTGCCTATTTTGAGTGTCACTCCAACGACTGCATAGTCCGAGATACAGTCTACAACCACACACACATACACACACGCACACACACACACACACGACATGGCCTCACCGAGTGGGGGCAGCAAGCCCATTGTCCACGCCATGGACACCAACTCGCCCACAGCCCCGACAACTTCCTCTCCTACGGCCACACGCGGCGCCCCACCGACAACACCCGCCGAACAGGCCGCCATCGACGAGTTCTGGCGCCAGTCCCGGCTTTCGCTACCCGACGTCGTCCGCATCCCTTTGGCCGCCATGGCCTCCTTTACCGTCGGCTTGGGCCTGGGAATTGCCCACGGCAGCACCATGGCCGGCATGCGCTTCCGCGCCGAGCACGCCCACAAGCTGCCGACGTCGACAACTGGGTGGTACCTCTACCATAAATCCAAAAACTACCACGTTGCCTACGGCGGCATCCGCGAAGGCCTAAAAATGGGCGCCAAGGTGTCGGCGTGGACGACGGCCATGTTTGGCATCGAGACGCTGTTTGACCACTACCGGGGGACCAAGGATGCGGCGAATACGGTGCTGGCCTGTGTCACGGTTGCCGGTGGCTTTAGTTTGTGGAGTAAGTTTCGCTTTCCGATCGTCGAGCGAGGCGAGACGTCAACAGAGTGCAGAGTGTGGTGACAGAAACGGTGATATGACAACTGGAGAAATGGAACGCTAACGTGAACAGACCGCTTCCCCCTCGCAACCGCAGCACGGACGACAAAGACGGCCATCCTCGTGGGCTTTGCCTACGGCGCCCTGCAGGACCTGGCAGGCGTGGCACGGGGACGCCGGGTCAGCTATGTGGACTACCTCAGGAAGGGCAGAGGGAGCAGCGAGACCACGGGAATAACACCAGCGTTGCACCAGGCAGCACAAAATTCGTAACGAAGACAAAGACAAAAGAGAAACGAAATATACCCCAAGACCAAAAGAAAACCGAAATAAACGGATGCCGAAGTGAGAGGAGCGGGACGCCAGACCTGTCAGATGCTGCCAGCAACACCGATAGCCTATATCGATAGCCAATGCACTGTGGGCTCGCGACGTCGGACAACTCAACTTCCACCTCTTAACTCTAAGCTCTAAACTCTAAACTCCAATCTCCAGGCAGCAAGGATCAGACAATGCAATGCATAGAGCAGCAACACGATGCACACACAAACAACCTTTCGGGCGCTATGGCAAGCGTGGAGAAGCGTGGCATGGTCGAGATGGTCTCGTATGGTTTGTCCGTTTAGGTTGGATGCAGCTTTGCGTCTCGCATCTTACAATCAACCAAAACAGACAAGACTACGGACAGATGACCGCCAACACACAATACACAATCTGGAAGGAATGAGGCGCCGTCAGTCCGCTAGCTCATCCGAGACAGTGGCGGTCCCCCTCGTCCCTGCTGGAGTGCTATACAAAAACATGCCATCCTACGCCTATCATCCTATCCGTGTGCTATCCAGCGTCGTCGTGGCTATCCTCTCAAATTGCTCGACCATTCTGGGCCAAACTGAGCCTGAGCCAAGTTGAACCTCTTACTCTCGCAATGTCAACTATTACCACATTCTCTTATCCCACGCCTCGGTCGTCCCATTTTCTGCTCGCCGAATTCGCTCTCGGAAACAGTCTTTGACGGCTTTCTTCGCTTTATTTCTGCTCTTCCTGCCTTTTTTTTGCTTTCCCCCCTCTGTGTCTGTCCCTTTCTTCTCGTCTTCCACAGCTTCCCTTCGGCTTAGTTAAAGCTTATTTTGCGGGCCCCGATGCCCCACGAGCATGAGAAGAAGGCAACGGCCATTCAAGGCATTGAGGAATGTGCAGACTCTCAGAGTAGAGTCTGTTCCAGTTTGCCAAGAGAACGACCTGAAGGCGACGCGGCTCACTGATTTTAGCGTTACAGCCAAAAGCCCGAGGACTGCCCGTCACACACAAATTGACCGCAGTATTGGCTACGTCGTAGTTCGTACATTTGGTGCATTTGGTGCTTTCACCACTGGCCACTCGGCTACTTGCGGCATTCGACAGCGCCCCTCACCCCCACACGTGATATCCAACACGGCACCTGCCATTCGGGGGGTACTTTTGGTATGTTTTGGCGTGTTTTGGGTGTAATCGACCCAATCCAGCATGCGCGCCCCGATAAGGAGCCACCGTCTTGACGCCCGTTAAACCGTCGAGATGTTGACGAAACGGGCAAGTGCTCGGGGGCCAGCACCCTCACTTCCTGCCATTTCTGCAATGCCGTTGCAGTCCAGACAGAAACACCCGGCTGATCTTGCCTCCTTTGCGATAGTCGGGGTTTTTGGTGCTCCAAGGGCGGTCCATTGCATCGGACAGCTGCTCCTTCCCCCCACGAACTCTTGTTGTCGTTCTTTATTTATACGGGCTCTTTCCGTTTGTGGTCCGTTTGTGGTGACTTGTGACTGCTCGTAGTTCCCTTCTCTCTTTCCTGCTCCCAGTGTCTCTATTCTCCTGCCTATTTGGATACTTTATATCACTTCCCCCCTTTCCCTGTGATCTATCTCTTGATCTCTTTTGATCTGTCTCCTCTGATCGACATCTTGTCCAACGTCACCGAGACTTACATCATCCCACCCTCACTTATCTACACCCTCCCTTGCTACCCTCCACAACCACCAACGGTTATCTTCTCGACTCGACTCGACTCTTTCACAAATTGATTTGACCTGTCAACTCTCTCTTGTCAATATCATTTTATTGATTTGGTCACATTGTTGATTTTGTCACAATCTCCTCACGTCAATCTATTACAATGCTGCCGATACTGACGCCAGCGGCGCGTCAGGCCCTGCCACGGCGCAGTGTCGCCGCTATCTCCGTGACATCATCGTCTTTGTCCACAACAACCAAATCCAGCACATCCTCCTTTTCTTCTCTCGCAAACAACGCCGCCCCCCATGACCGTGCTATCCACACATCCAAGCGGCGGCCAAGCCCGCCCATGCCGGCCAACCAGTTCGTCGTCCCCGACAATGGCTCGTCTGTTTTCCACGCTGCTGCCGCGGCGTCCACAGCGTCCACAGCGTCAACAGCATCGACAGTAGCAGCGCCTGCACCTTCACAGTCTAAACCCTCGGCCCTCTCTGTCCTGCCGCTTTCGTCCGTTTTGCGGTCGCTGATGACCACGACTGTGTCCTCCTCACCACTCCTGCTGGGCCCATCGATGGCTATTATGACCGCCCTCGCCCACAGCACAAACCCCATCCTGAACCCAGACCGGAATTTCCTGCTGCGCTTTTTGCTCAAGAAGACCTTCTATGCCCAGTTCTGTGCCGGCGAGAACGAGCGCGAGGTACAGCAGACTATTGACGGCCTAAAGAGCATCGGTTTCCGCGGTGTTATCTTGGGCTATGCCAAAGAGGTTGTGCTGAAAGACGAAGAAAAAAAGAATCTCGCCACATTTGACGGCTCCAGCCGACAGGAAGCCACGGCCAGCGAGGTCCGCTCCTGGGCTGAAGGCACTTTGGAGACCGTGCGGCTGACAACGGCCGGCGACTTTGTGGCCCTCAAGTTTTCGGGTGCAGGCATTCAGGCGCTTCATGATCTCTCAAAGCAGCTGCCGCCGTCGCCCGCCTTGGCCGACGCCATCGACCGCATCTGCCAGCTGGCCGTCGAGCGCAACGTGCGGCTGCTCTTTGACGCCGAGAACCAGGCTGTCCAGGCCGGCATCAACGACTGGACGCTGGCCTACATGCGCAAGTACAACACCGCCGACCAAGCGTTCGTCTACGGCACCTACCAGGGCTATCTCAAGGCCTGCGGTGCCATTCTGAGCCAGCATTTGCGCGTGGCCCGCGAAGGCGGCTTCGCTCTGGGCGTCAAGCTCGTCCGCGGCGCCTATATTGGATCCGACCCGCGCCACCTCATCCACGACACCCAGGCGGACACCGACCGCGCCTACGACGGCATGGCCACCGGCCTGCTGCGGCACGAGTGGACCGCGCCTCTCGTCGCTGAAAAGAAAGACGAAGAGTTCCCCACTGTCTGTTTCGTGTTGGCCACGCACAACGCCGCGAGCGTCGAGCACGCCCGGGCCCTCCTAGCCTCGGGCACGTGCAAGACGACCGACGTGGCATTTGGCCAGCTGCAGGGCATGGCCGACGAGATCAGCTGCAAGCTGGTGCTGGAGGATAAGATGTGCCAGGCCCAGCCCAACAACACCGTGGCGCCCATCCAGGCGTACAAGTACCTGGTGTGGGGCTCGACGGGCGAGTGCATGAAGTACCTGCTGCGGCGGGCGCACGAGAACCGGGACGCCGTGCAGCGGACCAAGCGCAGCCGGGATGCGATGCTGGCGGAGCTGACGCGGCGGTTCAAGGGTGTTTTCGTCCGGGCGTAGATGGGATGTTGCATCATTTTGTTTGTCCTTTTTTTGTCTCTTTTTTGTCTCTTCTTTTCATGTCGGTGTATTGCATGACCACAGTGTCTACCAGCGTTGATTTGGCAAATCAGTCTAGCTTTTACTTATTTGCATTACATATCGTTGATTTTTTGTTTAATAAAACCAGTTAACCACGCCGTAACTCCATCCATACGCCGTAAATGATATACATGAGAACATGAGAAGCAAAAATAAAAGGACAGACACGCTACAAGCCTCGTAATGCCATGGCACCCAGGACAAGAACTTCTGCCTCCTGCCGCTTGGCCGGCGTGTCTTCGTTGCCGGCCAGCGACGGGACACCGTTCAGCTTGTAGTACTTGCGCACACGGGTGAGGTCGGTGCATTTCGTCAGAGCGACAGCGTCTGACAAAGGAACAGCGGTGCCCTGGACATGCTCGGCCAGATGCGCCCATACTGGCGCTGGGTCAGCGCCGTCCAACAAAATCTTGACAACGAGGACGTTGCGCGTGTCGGCTGTGATGCCGTACCGGCGGTATGCTTCGGCGATCTGCAGTGAGGTTAGCGACTAAACAGCGACCGCGACCGAAGCGAGCGTCTACGAAAGACGCTGCGGGACATCAGCAAAGTGCGGCTAGGCTTACATTCAGAGAAGGACTCAGAGACAAGACCGTCTCAGAGTGCACATTGGGCGTCTTGAGCGTCTTGGAATTGTGGGCCAGCACGGCCTTGTAGACGGCCGCGACCAGATGTGTGCACGACACGACGGTGGCGGCATCCACGAGGGCATACTCAAAGTCGGCGTTGCGGGCTATGAGCTGCGACTGCAGGAAAGCAGAGTTGGCGACGTCGGTAAAGAGGGCTGCATACACAGCATAGCCGGGCGGCAGGTGCTCAATGGCGATGGAAAAGTCGGCGAGCTCCATGGTGGTGGTATGCGGGCAACGACGAGACGAGATGAGATGAGTTGGTGTCGATGAATGAAGCTGGTGAGAGTAAGTCGGACAGTGGGGTGAAAATTTGAGGCTCGATGCCGCCTGAAGTGAGTCGCCCCACTACATTTGTACAGCACTCAAACCCGCGGCGCTTACGACGTATTAGCCCGTTCTACAGCGTGTTAGTGCCAGCCGTCATCTACGCAGAGCAATGCAACAACAATTGACGACTGTCTCTTGAGGTCTGTCAGAATGGAGCAGCTCTTCATATTTTTTGTGTATATATTTAGTGCTTTACTTATATGAAGAGAAATTCAACGATTTTTCTGACTCATTTTTGAATTTAGGGATTTCTTTTGGCGTATTTCTTCTTCTTCTTCTTGTTTTTTTTTTATATCTTTTCAACTCTGAAAAGATAATAAAACACTGAAAATCGTACCAGAAAATCAAGACATACTTCTTGCACAACAAAATATTACAGAACATGGATAACGGTGTTGTATTGTATAGCCTCATTTCATTTAAACTCGTCAATCTCATACCGTGTGTCTTTACTGCCACACTCCTTACAGCTTGTCCTTCCCTGCACCCTCGGTGTCGGCAATGCGGAAGACATACTTGATACCGTGGGCCTTGCCGTTACGCAGGTTCTCCAGAGCCTGCTGGACACCACCGAGACCACCGGGCACGACCTCGTACGGGTGGCCCTTGAAGGTGCCCTCACCCAGGACACGGCCAAAGTACCGCGAGTACACAAAGCCCAAGTCCTTCAAGTCGCGGTGGACACGGCCGACATTCGTCAAGACAGACTCGACCTTGGTCTTGATACGCTCGTCGTCCGTCCACGGAAGAACGAGAGACACCTTGCCGCCGGGCTGCAGGACGGAGCTCACAATGTAGTTGCTGCTGCCCTCGCTAATGGCGTTGACGACGTGGCGCACCTTGCGGTCGCCCACCGCCTTCTGGAGAGCAGCAACAGCCGCCTCGTCACCGCCGCGGTAGTCGACCAGGACGTCGCCCTTGGAGGAGTCAAGCAGCGACTCGACAAAGGGGCCCGACTGGCCAGCGACAGCAAAAATGGGGTGAATACCACTGAGGCGGGCGAGCTGGACGGCGGCCGCACCGACGCCCGACGAGGCGCCATAGATGACCAGGGGCGTTTCGTTGAGAGCACCCGCCTCGCTGCTGTCGCTGGGATTCTTCCACGGATCCGGCTTGTCAGTGGCAGCAGGCGTGCTCCACGGGTCGGGCAGGCCCAAGTCGTTGTAGAGTGCCACGGCGGCCGTCAGGGCCACCAGAGGAATGGTCGCTGCTTCCTCGAACGAGGTCGACTCCGGGATGTGAAAAGTGGTGTGCTGCCACGCCAGCGCATACTCGGCAAAACTGCCGGCGGCCTCGCCAATCTCGTGGAAGGCGGCCACACGGTCGCCCGCCTTGAACTCGGTGACGCCCGCGCCGACTTTCACCACAACACCGGCAATGTCGTCGCCCGAGTTCTGGGTGTTGTTCTGCCACAGGGGCAGTTTCCAGTCCTTGGGGTTCGAGCCAGAGACGACAACCTTGATAAGAACCTGGCCGGCAGCCGGGGTGGGCACGGGGACGTCGACGATCTTGACGACCGGGCCTGTAAGTAGAGGGAGAGGTTAGATGACGTTGGGAGAGGCTAGATGACGTTGATAGTGGGGGTGGACAATGAGGAGGGAAGCAAGCTTGGACGTACCCTTGGAGACCAGAGCTTCCTTCATTGTGAGTGTGGCGTCGATGAACTGTGTTCTATGAGATGGGGAAGAGTTCGATATTGTTCGTTTGCTATCGATGTCGCCAATGTTAATGTTGTCAAGGCTAAAGACGGACAGCCACTCGAGCTGGGCACGCCATGACTTTTATGCCGGGCCACGTATGGTGGGTATGGTGGGTATGGTGCGTATTAGTGTCTTTGCGTATTTGCATAATGGTGGAAACACGGAGAAAGGAGAAGCACGATCGCGGGGAGGCAAAAGCAAAAGGGACAAGCTTGGCATGCTGTGGGTGGTGTTGATCGCGCCTTCCCGGGAACTGTTTAAGCGTGTCCGCGGCAAGTGCGTTGAACGAGGAGGTGGTAAAGTGCAGGCGCGATGATCTAATGCGCTAAATGCACAGTGTGCACAGCATGAATGGCCAGCAAACGGCATCAATGAACACCAGAGTCAGTTCAAGACCAATTGATGCATTTACAATCACGGACTTGCGCAGCTATTGAAACTCCGCACGGCAGTCTGCTTAACAATGATCTCGATACAAATACACAAATCGGACTTTCAGCAGACAAAAACGTACAGTTGAGATTCCGCTGACCGTTGGCGGACGATACGACGAGACGACTGGATTAATCAGCAAAGAAGCGGATGTAAAGGACGTGCACGAAAAAAGGGATTCACCGTTCTATGGCCAAACGCCGCGGTAGTGGGTTGCTCCTTCCCTAAAATGTCTCCCCAAGCTTCCTAGGGAAGGAAGCACGTCATGCAGCCAAGGCGGGGCTCTGCCGTGATGCGTTGACGAGGTCTTTGATGCGTTGAAGTCAATCAAAGGGCTGAATTGGCTTTGATTTATTAAGCAGACATTATTAATATGATTCGACAGTCGACAGTCGACACTTTGCAGCTCGTGGATGAAACTGCCGAGGCCGGAACGGTGTTCCATCTTATGGTGGCTGCCCGATGTGGAATTGCAGCGACGATAGCGGGGGACAGCGGGAAGGAGCGCTGGAGGCACAAACGGACTGGGGAGGCAGGTGCACTGGAACGTTACCTAACAAACATCAACAGTCCCGATTCAGGAGACATCACGACATCACGACATCCTCAAACGATACAACAATACAACGATACAACAACAACAACAACAACAACAACAGGAGGGACAACAGCGACACACGACAAAGAACCAAATCAATTCTTCTATATACAGCATGGTCCCCCCACACAACTACAGCTTCGGCGTCGACAGGGCCCACGCAACTTCCTCGGCACCGCGAATGCCCGACCGCAACGCGCCGTCCATGTAGCCCTTCCACTCATACGCTGTCTCTGTGCCCACAAAGTGCACTTTGCCGTGCGCCGTGCGGAGGGCGTGCTCGTACTGCGTCATGGCACCCGGTGGCGTGGCCGGGCACGGGCAACCTTGGGCCCACTGGTCGCTGGCCCACTCGTGCTCTTCGAAACCGACGGGGTCAGGAATCCTGCCAGCGGGCAGACCTGCACCGAGTGTGGCCTTGACCTGGTCGACAACGGCCTTGAATCTATCAGCCTGGGGCAGCTTGGAGTACTCTTTGCCCGCCTCGCCAGCACAAAAACACGTCAGCGAGAACTGGCCCTTGGAGTCAACGCTCGAATCACGCGTCACCGAGACAGGCCCAGCTTGGACAAACGACTGCAGCATGCCGCACAACCCGCTCTCGCGCCACCAGGGCCGGTCATAGCGGACGATGACCTTGTTGATAAAGCCCAACTTGTTGAGGCTGGCCAACGAAGCCTTGGCGGCCGGCAGCGGCGGCTCAAACCGAATCTCCTTGTAAAGAGGAGTGGGCACAGACACGACGACGCGTTTGGCGACGAAATCACCACGGGCTGACACGACGTGGACGCTTCCACTGTCCGTTTGCGTGATGGACCGGACGGGCGATGACAGCAACAAAGTGCCCTCCTTGAGGAGAGCCGCCAGACCAATCGACAGGCTCTGTGTGCCGCGCTCGAAACGCAGATACTGGCCGCCATTCTTCTGGTCAGACCGCATCTGCAGCAAGCCACCGCCGCTCTTACAGTAATTCAGAAAGAAGAGGGCGCTGCAATCGCGCGGCTCCATGCCCAGCATGGCACGCGTCCAGACGGTCGCGGACGCCATGGCAGTGGCACCGCCGCCGACGGACTTGATCCACTGCTCAAACGTCATTGTGTCCAGATGGCCGCCCGTGCGGACGGGATCGCGAATGTCGAGGGCCTGGCACGCCGCCTCGGCCGCGTCTCTGAAGGCCACCATATCGTCGACACCACCGGCTGTGGCCAGTCCGGAAGGCACCGAGCCATAGGGAAACTGCGAGAGGCTGGCATCGCGGTCCTGCTGCACAACGTTGCCTGTCGTGTTCTGGACGACCAGCTTAAGACCGAGTGCCTGCGACAAAGCAAAGACCTCGCTCTGGTTGGTGTCGTTGATCCACGCCGCGCCACGGTCGACAAACTTGCCATCCCCTGCCGTCTTCTCGACCGACCACGTCTTGCCGCCAACGCGGTCCCGCGCCTCCACCACAGCCACCGAGAATCCCTGTTTTTGGAGGTCGTACGCCGTTTTGAGTCCAGACAGACCAGCACCGACAACCACCACGTCCACTTCCTTGGTGGGCTGCTGCGGAATCGCCACGTACGCCTCGACCTCAAACTTGAAGTGCGGCCGCGCCAGACACGGCACCGGCACCAGCGTCGTCGCCGGTTGGTGACCTTTGAGGAACGCAACCAGAGGCTCGACATGCTTGCGGTTGTTGGGGTCGTAGTCGACAATGTAATACACCAGCTTTATGATATCCTTGACCGAAGCGCCGGCCGCCTCCAGACACCGCTGCAGACTCGCATACGCCACCGCCATCTGTTCCTGCACGTCCTCGGGTGTGCGCCCGTACTCGTCGACGCCCACCTGGCCGGCCGTCATGATGATGCGGGAGTTGCCCATGACGCTGGCGACATGCGAGAACGTCGGCCGGCTGTCAAACAGCTGGTACGGTTCGCTGGTGACGACGACGGGCTTCATGTTGGTGGTGGTGGACAACAATATGGTGATGGGTGAGTGTGTTGTGTTGTTGACAGACAGTCTGAGGTGTCTGTGTGATGGTCGAGAGCATCGTCTATCTGGGCTGTCTGCTGCTTGTCCTTTCTTTCCTAGCCTTTATGAGCAAGGTTTCTCTCGAAAGCATGGACCATGACGGCGTTCATTCAGTCCTTTAGCCTGGGCATGCTGACTATTGTCACGCCATTGCGTTGATTGCTTTGATTGATTGCGCTGCCGTGTTTCCGTCTGGATGCACACTTCCATACACACTTTCTGCAGACAGTCGTCGCAAGCGTGTAAGTCGTGACCTTTCGGAACTCGACGAGGCGAAATCGAGTTCCGAGTTGCGGGCAGCTGTGGCAGGGTCTACAGACGCTAACAAACCGCTAAGACACGTGGATAGACAAGTCGTTATCGTTTAGTGCGTTTAGCCTGTTTAGGGCGTTTCTCACCTCTTCCCAAAGTCCATCTCAGAATCCATACGGAGACAATGTTATCTTGCGTGGCTATCACGGAGTGGAGAAGAACGGAACCATACCCGCCGTTATCGTCCATCGTCAGCAGGGACTCTTATCAGAAGGAAAGCTTCATCTTCTGTCCGAAATGGGGAATTCAAGCAATCTCAGCAATCTCAGCACTCTGAGCAATCTCTTCGCATCCGACGGTGATGTAAACAGGTTTTCATTCCAGGGTATCAGCGTCTAGCTTCGAGCATCTCCGGCACTCTTCAGCATCCCCACTTGTCTCATCCCCGCTTCCACCTCACTTCACCTCACGATGGCATACAGCACACCACCACCCAGCGCGCACTCGCGCTCTTCGCACCCTTCGCACTCTTTCTCACTCTCGACCATGAGATCACCAGCCTCCCGTCGACAGCAGATGCACTCGTGCGATGTCTGTCGCCGCCGCAAAGTCCGTTGCGACTCTGTCAACGAAGCGCCGTGCAGCGCCTGCAAGAAAGCCGCCGTCGAGTGTCGGTTTACTGTTGGCTGGCGGCGGCAGCGACGAGCGAGGCCGAGACGGGTCGACTCGCCAGCCTCCAATGAAGAGAGTACGGAGCCAACGACTACAACGACCCCCGCGGCTGCTGTCAGTCCTGCCCACACAGCTCGCACAGCCCGCACATCGATATCAGCCTCTTGCTCATGCTCTCGCTCCAGCACAGACACCCACACAAGCCTTGCCGTCGAGGCACCCGACAACACAGACACCGTGGGCCCGCCCGAGTCCGAGGTGGCCCTGTCGATCAACATTGCTGAGAATGGTCTGCTGCGCTTCTTCCGCGACGGTTTGTCGTCGACGGCCTGGGGCGTGTTTGATGCGCCAGACAATGTGCGTGTGACTTACATGGGCACCCGCATCTCCAACATGACACACCTCATCAAGCTGGACCGGCCACGGCCGCAATATCTGGTCTATCCCTATCCACAAATCCGGCCGCCACTGTCTTCCCAGCAGGCACGACTGCAGATGCGCGACCACCACCGCCGGCAAGAACCCGCCAAAGAAGCGAATGCCGCGTCGTCTGCCTCCTCGTCGTCCTTCCCACCCAACGCATATCCCACAGCCGTCGTCCGTGACATTAACTCGTTTCCCGAGAAAGAAATTCGCGACGACTTTATCGACGCCTACTTTGACAAGGTCAACCCGTACTTCCCCGTCGTTGACGAGTCCGACTTCCGCGCCCGATATGCTGATCCAGACAACCAGCCCGCTCTTGTCCTCTTGCACTCTGTCTTGTTGGTAGGTGCGCACGTCTCGTCCCACGCCAAGGCCGTCCACGCCCGCCATATTGTCAAGGCTGTCTTGTTTCGGAGGGCCAAGTGTGTCTTTGACATGCGCCACGAGCACGACCGTCTCCACCTTGTCCAGGCCGCCCTGTTGTTTACCTGGCACCTCCAGAACGGCGACACCGCCAGCTCAAACAGCTTTTACTGGTTGGGTGTGGCCTGTCGCATTGCCTACGGTATTGGCATGCACCGCGACCTCATGAGGGACCCGCTCGAGCCGGGCCGCATGCCCATCCAGGACCGCCGGTTGTGGCGCCGTATCTGGTGGACTTTGTTTCAGGCCGAAGTGTTGTCGGCCCTCGAGCACGGCCGACCCTCGGCCATCCGCCGTGAAGATTTTGACCAAGGCCCGCTGTGTATCGAAGACTTCAGGGAGATGTCGGGCCGCATCAACCCCAAAGTGCAGTTTGCCTTTTGTGTGCGGCAGACCGAGCTGTGCCAGATTGCCCTGGATGTCACCAACCTGAGTGCACCAGGCGTGGCCAAAATGCTCAGGGGCAATGATCTGCGGAGGAGAACTGACGAGTTGAATGCCCAGCTGGTTCGGTGGATGCTCACGCTGTCGTCATCTTCCTCTTCGCCTGTGGGCAAGACTGACGCTTTTGGCGACATCTGCCTGCGTCTCAACTACCACACTCTGGTCATCCACTTGTATCGCCTCTCTCAACCGGACAATGGCGACCTTTCGCCTTTGCCCACCGACGACAACGCCAGCAGGGTGGGCAGCAGTGCCAGCGGGGACATTGTCTCCTGCTTTGAGACGCTCTACGAAAAGAACATGCTCGCCCAGTGCCCGTGCAATGCAGTCACCGCCATCACCGCCGCTGCCATTCAGATTGGCAAAGACGTGCAGCACTCGTTGGGCGTGCTCGGTGAAGGCAACGGCAGTGGGACCTGCAACACCATGCTGGCCGTCAGCGGTTTGTGTTTGCTAGACCGTGTCTGCGTTGCGGCCGAACACCTGTCCGTCTTCTGGCCCAATGTCGAGGGTGTCCGCAAAGTCTTTCGAAGCTTGTTTGAACGGTTTACGACCGCTCTGCACAGCATCCAGATGCAGCAGGAACAGCAGCAAGCGCTGCAAGGGCATGCTGACGAACATCTCGGTGGAGAAGGTACCGGTGTCTGTCCCTCGGCCGCCGCCGCCGCTGTCCCCACAACCTCTATGCTTGACGACAGTTTTGGCGGTGTCGACTGGACCGACATTCTCGGGTTGACATGGCAGGTCAGCCATGGCCACCACTTGCAGGATGCTAGCCAAACGTGGGATGCTTCACTCTTTGGTCTGGACTAGACGAGTGTTATGATGAAATAATAAAAACTAACTTGATTAAAACCATGTGCATCTATCTCTTCTACAGCTTTACTCCGTTGACCACCTCGTCTACCACTTCCGTCACCGACAACAGGTCTTCGTCCTGGTACGGCTGCTTCACAACCTGAATACAGACTGGCTGGTTCTTCCACAGTTCGGGGTCGTCTATGCTGTTAGCGGAGCTTCGTTTCATGCGTTCTGCCAAAGGGGGACTCACAAATATCATGGTTCATCTTGTCAAACGGCGTGTTCGTCCGCGGCGTGTAGTCCTTGTCCTTGGGGTCCGTCGACGCATCAATCTTGAACGACTTCAAAGGCAAGATGGTCGACGGGTAGTCCAGAATGTTCCACATCGAAAAGTAGCCCCACCACACGGGGAATTCGTGTGGGAAACCGGCCGAGGGAGCACACGGTGACAGCAGAGCGTCAATTGGCCGGCCTGTCCCTGTCTTCTCCTTGGTGGCAACCCACGCCGTGTTGAACTGCTTCCGGATCGCGCCCTGGCGCGTGTTGAGCGCATACGTCTCGGGTGTCGTCAGTTCTTTGATTTTGTACAGGTCCGTGTAGAACGAGAAGTTCTCGGTCAACGGCTCATTGCCGGCGGCCACCAGAGCCCGGGACTCCTTGGCGCCTGTTTGAAAGTAGAGTTTCCACTAAAAGGTTAGTGACGTTGTTATGAAGTATGTAGACAGGGGACAGGGGAGCTTACCGTCGTCTGAGCCACTTCCCACATATCCATGGGTGGGTCGAATTCAATCACTTCGTGGCCCGCTGCTTTGAGTGCATTGACCGTCTCGTCCAGTGACCGCCGGATCGGTGGCTGCGGCCGCACCACGCCGTCGTCCCGTAGCACACCGAAACACAGCTTCGCCGGCAAGACGACATTCTCCTTCCATGGGAACGGCACACACGTCGGGTCAAAGCCAATGTACTCGTAGTGCTGCAGCAAAACCTTGGTCACCAGCCGCACATCAGCTACACTGTGGCACGTCGGCCCACAGCTGACCTTGATGCTGACCTGGCCCGGCGCCGACGTCGTCAGGCCACCCTTGGGGATGCGCTCGGATGATGGCCGGATGGCGTACAGCCCGTTGCAGGTCGCCGGGGCACGGATACTGCCGCCAATGTCTGTTGACGGGCAGAAAGGCGAGCCATGCATGCCCACGAGAGCGCCATCACCGCCAGACGAGCCGCCCGACGAGAAGCCGCGATGGAACGGGTTCAAGGTCCGGCCCCACAGGTTGCTGACCGTCTGCAGCATCATGCCTGTTTGGGGCATCGTCGTGCGTGCAAAGGGGACAACGCCAGCATTGAACAGCACTTGGAACAAGGATGCATCCGTGTCGGCAATGTTGTCGTGCCAGGCAATTGCTGCAAACGTCGCCGCCTTGCCCTTCATCATCAGCTGGTCCTTGACGGCTATGGGTAGGCCGTGGAGAGGGCCAACCGTCTTGCCTGTCGTCTTGAAGATGTTGTCCAGCTCGGCGGCGCGTTGCATTGCCTCTTCGTAAAAGTAGTCTGTCAAACAGTTGACCTGTGCGGAGTACCAGAGTGTTAGTGACGGTATCTCGTCCACAGTCTAATCGAAGTCAAATTAAAGTCAAATCAAAGACGAGCGCAACTTACACACTGATGTGCCACAGCGGCTCTGGCACAAAAGGCTTCTGTGAGCTCGACCGATGTCAGCTCGCCGGTCTGCAGCTGCTTGACAAGGGCATCGGCTGTTTGCTCAGTGAGCTCCAGCTGCCGCTCCGTCAAGATGCCGCATGACCGGGGAACGCCGGTGACGTCCGTAACAGATGCGTCCAGCGGTGATGGCAGGTGCCACTTGTCTGGAATGGCCTTGATCACGGCCGCCTGGCACTTTGCTGCAATGCTTTCCCAATCCATCTTTCACGTGTGTTGATGCTGTGGAGATTGATGTTGTGGAGAGCTTGATTTTTTGAACTGTTTTCCCTCTTTTTGCTGATTATGTGCAGTGCCTGGCCAGAGCTTCTCTTCACAGCTCCAAGCTATGATATTGGATAGTTATACAGCGTGCACATCACTTCTCCAAGAAGATGCGGATAAGACGAAGAATGGAAGACGGCCGGTAATTGTCCGGTTTTGGATCTACGGAGCACACAGTAGATTGGTTTGCATGGGAAACTCAACTACAGAGTACTCCGTACGGTCCTGATGGTGGCCGGAACTCGGAACTGGTGTACGAAGGCGCGATAGCAATCATCCACTAACAACGCTGCAGAATAGCGGCGAAACGACAACCACAACAAGCGCCAACACGCACCAACAACCACAACCAGCATCCGTAGCTTCCACCTAACGAACGGCTAAGATGGAGCTTGATCGGATGTCTGCCAGGGTCTGTGATAAGTGGACAAGGGCCAAGAAAGTTGACGATTCAGATGCTCGGTATTCGTAACAATCTGACTACTTTGCTTGACGTGAGATGCGGAGTCGTTGTTCGTTAAACCGCTTTTCAAAAATGAGGGGAACCGAGAGAAAGCGCCCCGTCTGATGTGCCCGGGGAGGCTGATATCAAAGACACCAAAAAAGATACAAGACATACCCCTCTTTCTAAAACCAACAGGCATTTTCCACCCACCACCACAGCTCGGTAGTCACTCGCCCAACCCGTGTAAGTGCCCAAAACAGCCAACCACGGAACAAGCATATCGATGCGTCTCATTAGTTCCGGATGCCGAGTACCACATCACAGCGACGACAAAGCCAAGACATGCCGAGGCACTGGGTTGCTACAGATTGAAAAATATCGAATAGCTCTGGCTGGCAGATATTACTTTTATCATACAATGATAAATAACTTCAAGTTAGACAGCTGCCAGACACAGGGAGTGCCATGAATTCAGCTCCGAGATAATCAAATATTCGTCAACCAGAAGTCCAAGAACCCCACACCACAAGCCCCCATGTCTTCCATCCAGAACCCAAACGTTCTTCCCTGGGACCCGCACAACAGCGTCTTCCCCGCGCGAGGTGAACTGCCACGACTTGTACACAAAACGGTCAAGGACGTACCCGACGGTGCCGCGTGGGTCTGGGGCAGCGACGACCAGCTGGGCCGCCTCAACTTGCTGACACCCGAGCGCGTGGCCTTGGCTGCACACGAGCAGATCCAGACCGGAAAGTCCACACGCGTCGATTTACCTCTGGACGTGCCCAAGCATCCCAGCTGGCAACGCGAGCCATTTGTGCACCATGTCAAGGTGATTCTGGGCGAGGGCGGCATTGGACACGACGATACGTACTCGCTCAACACACAGTCTGGCACACAATGGGACGGCTTCCGGCATGTCTCGTATGGGGACACTGGACTCTTTTATAATGGCACCACGGCCGACGATATTCAAAACTCGACCGAGCCTGCAGGTATTCACCACTGGAGTGATCGTGCCTTGGCCGGGCGTGGTGTTTTGCTGGATTACCGTGCCTTTGCAGACACCCAAGGCGTCAAGTATGACTCGGCATCATCCCATGCCATTTCTTATGCTGACCTTGTTGCATGCGGCAAGCATCAAGGTGTCGATATCAGGCCGGCCAACCAGGGCGGCGACATTCGTCCCAGCGACTTTCTTTTTGTGAGGTCAGGCTTCACCGAGGATTATTTCAAACGGACCGCAGACGAAAACGAAGCCATTGGCAACCGCTCGTCCCCGCAGTGGGCCGGCGTGCTTCAGGAACAGGACATGATCGACTGGCTGCACGACTGCTATTTTGCCGCCGTTGCTGGCGATGCCCCGGCATTTGAGGTCTGGCCCACAACCCAGTCGTACAAGCTGCACGAGTACCTTTTGCCACTCTGGGGATGCCCCATTGGAGAGATGTTGGATCTCGAAGGAGTTGCTGCTCTCTGCAGAGAGCACAAGCGGTGGACATTCTTCTTCTCGTCTGCCCCAGCCAACTGTCCCGGCGGAGTTGGGAGCCATGTTAATGGTACGGCAATCTTCTAAGAAGTCATACAAAAATCATGATAAGAGTTGTGGACGCTGCTTTATCCGTTGAGTTTCTTTACGCTGGATGGTGGTGAGATGACATTGTGTTGATTGGATCATGTCTCCGAGTGTACGCCCCGAGTGTATGCATCGGCAGTCAGAATTGTACACCCGCTACTGCTCCACCCGCTGCTACTCTAATCAGCTCCTTATCGCAATTTGTTTATCAATATCGAAGCACTAGTTTATCCTGTTCCTCTTGATGTGGACTGCATGTCGTGCAGATGCCGATGGCTCTGCACTAACGCCGCTAAACGAGCCACTAAAGCCGCTCGCTACTTGCTGACTTGGACTGCCTAATCGGGACTTGTCATCCGCTAACAAAACAGCTAGACAACGGCGACTCTTATCGGAACTCGACGAGTACCGAACACCACGAAAAGTCTGGCAGTAAGAACGGTATCGGGGGTATCAGGATGTATCTGGATGTATGATGTATCTGACGTCGTATCCCAACAGTGTCCGCATGTACGGAGTACGGAGTATTACTATCAGTAATTTCCAGTATCAGGTATATCACAGCTTCACAGCTTCTCCAGGTATCTCGTCTCTATCACGTCGATAGTGCTATCTTGCAGATCCGAACACTCCCTGGAAAGCAGATCCGTTGTGCGCTGCTACACAACTGCTGCTCACTGCATGTTGCCTGTTGTCCTGTGTGTCTTGGTCCTGTTTCTTCCCCACAGACTCGTGATACTCGCAACCAAAAGCTGTTTTTTCCTGCAGGCATACAGCCTCCAACTTCCAGTACGGCTCCAGAGTCCGTCAACAGATGCACAGTCAATCACTTCCAGGTTATAAACCGCGTGGCATCACGGTCTTTTGTATCCTCTTTTTTTCTCACTGCTCACCTCGATCTCCATTCTCCTCCTTCATCCACCATTTTCATTGTCTACTTTCTTCTCCACAGCCGCCATCTTTTATAAGCTGGCCAGCAGACGGCTTTCCATTATTCACATTATCCTCCACACGCCATCCACCTCTCCCATTACGCGACTGATCCATTCGACATAATGGACACCGAGTCCAGAGTCGTCAAGCTGCCGTTCCTTCGGCTGAACAAGTAAATACTCCCCCACTCTGCTATTGCTTTTCATCGCCGACACTAACACATGCAGCCCGTTTATCCAAAATCTTCTTTCTGCAGCATGCCTCTTCTGCAACCCCGGCCTCTACCTGGCCGTCTCGCTACTCGGCGCCGGTGGCGGCCGGGCTACGTCCACCACCATGTCCAACATTAGCAATGGCACACTGTACGGCGTCTTTGTCTTTTCTGCCCTCATGGCCGGTACCATTTTGAACACACTTGGTCCACGCTACACAATGATGTTTGGCATTACTGGCTATCCTGTCTACATTGGCTCCATGTGGTATTTTGATGCCCAAGGCCATCTGTGGTTTCCCATCTTTGCCGGTGCCTACCTGGGTCTCTCTGCTGGCTGTCTGTGGACGACAGCGGCATACATGTCCAGTGCCTACGCCGAAGAAAAAGACAAGGGACTGTGGCGCGCCATCCAGTGGACAGGCAACATTTGTGGTGCCGCTGTCGGTGCCTCCGTTGCTCTCGGCATCAGCTGGAACTCTACGTCTGCATCCGTGCCCCACTCTGTCTACATTGTCTTTATCGTCATCCAGGTACTCTCGGTCATTTTTGCCTTTTTCCTCCTCCCGTCGGACCAGCTTCGCCGCTCTGACGGTACAGCCCTTGCTGCGTTTGAGCATCTGACGGCCTGGGAGTCGTTCAAGATCACCGGATCGCTGTTCAAGGACTGGCGCGTCCTCATCATGATCCCCACCTTTTTCGCCGGCGAGATGTTCTTCCCTCTCCAAGCCTCCATGAATGCCTATGCTTTCAACCTCCGCACCCGCACGCTCAACTCGCTGCTCAACAACCTGATACAGATTCCCGTCACCCTCGGTGTTGGCTTTCTCCTCGACACTGAGAGCCTCGGCAGTCGCCAGCGCCGTGCATTTTACGGTATCACCTTTGACGCCGTCTGGATCACCGGCGCCTACATTGCCCAGACCGCCTGGCTGGCCTCGTGGAAATTTGACCGCTCTGTGCCAGGCCCGTCCATCGACTGTAACGATACGGCCTATGCAGGCGCCGTCGTCATCTACATGTTTTATGCTGCGCAGTACGGCGTCTTCCAGAATGTCGTTCTCTATGTCCTCGGCTCTCTGACCAACGAACCCCGCAAGCTGGCGGCCATGGGTGGCTTCTTTGTTGCCTGGCTGAGTGCCGGCACAGCCGTCTCCTTTGGTGTTGACGCTACTTCGCAGCCCTACGAGAACGAGAACGCGGGCTACTTTGCCTTGACCACCATCTGCTGGCCGATTCTCTACTTCGTCGCCTGGAAGTGCATCAAGCCCACCAACTACGACCGTGAGGAAACTGTCATTGTGCCCATCCACGTGCGCCGGGAACTGCACCTCGACGGCGATAAGACGGGGACCCTGGAGGGTGTGGAGGTCCCGGGCACCGAGCCGGCCCCTGTCAGCGAGAAGGCGGAGTAGGGGACATCACAGTTGGGAGTATTGTGTACTTCGCAGCCAATTCAAATCAAGTAGACAATAATACGAGTGAATACTCATCCCAAATATTTTCAGCATATATTCATAATCTCTTCCACTTCTAATTTCTGTAAATTATGCCGTTATGCCTTTCTCACAAGATCACCTGTCCGCAGACACAGCTCATCACTCAGGCGGCAGACATCACCCACTAGTCCTTGTTGTAGTTGCGCTTGGTCTCCTCCAACTTGGACTTCAGGCCAGATCCATCCTTGTCACCCGTCGACATCAAACACCATGTAGCGAGATCCATGCGGCCACCATGCGGTCCGACACAGCCTGCTGTGTTGGTGGGAGTGTGTGCCGCAAGACACCCCACAGCAAGACATTGTCCTGTGAATGGTGGCCAAGACCGCTCCAAGCGTTGTTGTAGGGCGAAGGCACATTGAAGTGGTAGGCGTAGAGAGACGTCGTGTCACTCTTGGGGACAGCAGTCTCGGCAAAGTAGATGGGCGGCGAGAAAATGTCGTCCGTCGTCAGACGCTCAAGAGCTCAGAACAAATCCTTGGGTAACATGTCTGCCGAAAAACCATACGCAGCAGTGACATTGTCTGTGTTTTTCTTCCCGAGGTAGGCCTCAATCTTGGCCACCGCGAGGGCCGGGTCTGGTGTCAACAGGCCGCGCCGGACTCGGAACCGGGTAAAAGTCGCGAGGAGGCTGTGGGCAGTACGGGCCCAGCTTAGTGTCGTCGTGGGTCGCTCCTTCCCAAACGGTCGTCGGCACGGACCGCCGGAACCGGCCCGGCACACCTGCGTACGGGATGCCGAGATATTATCATGTCTCTTCATTGAGCGAAAGGCCCTTCACAGTACCAAGGCCGGGGGCGTCGAGCATGACCTCTCCCAGGCGAGGTGTCTCGTCTGATTTCATGCCGTGTTGTGGTTGGGGACGTTGTGCTGGAAGGAGGGCTCGTGCTGCAATCAAAGAGTGCTCCAAAATGGCTACTCCAAATTTGACCTCATAATTTCACGGTCGCCATCTTATCGGCCTCTTCTTATTTACTTGATACGAAGTGTACCTCATCGAAGCTATGTTGATGGTAATTATTGCCGGCCGGTGTTCATGGCTGGTGCCGTTGGTGGAAGGAAAGCGTCGGGTTTGGATTTCAAAGCCGATGGACTGCTAGCGCCGTTCGTTACCCCCTGTAATCTTTCTCCTCTTTTGTCTCCTCTTTTCAGACCCGACATTGATTGCCGCCAACCCAATACGGAGTTTTGTATCCCGTGTTCTCTTATCCAAGTCGAAACAAGATAGGGTTTGCATAGATATTGAAAGACAGATCCGTCCATGAACATACATGACTCGGCATCAAAGAGGACATGCAGATACAGCCCTAGGAGATCCGCTCATAGAGTTCAAGGAAGTCACCAGCAGAGATTACGGACAACGGACAAGGTTGATCGATCTTGAACTTGTGCCATAATAAACCTCCGGGTCTGCATCTTCTTGCGTCCGGGACCCGCTGCACCATTGCCGCTACGATGGTTCGGATGACGATTGCCTGCGCGCGATGCCGGTAAGTTTAAACTGAAAGAGATGAAAGAAACAGTGGCTCGGGTGGAAACAGAGAAACGTGGGAAGCACGAGGGAGCTAGGGATTGAACGTTACTGACATTCCTGCCCAGCAAACTCAAAATCAAATGCGTGCACACGGGTGTGTCGCCGTGCCGCAACTGCGCCAAAAAGGGTCCAGCGGAGGTGGACGTTTGCACGCTGACAGAGCCTGAACTCAAGCAGCGGGTCAGCAAACGCACCGCCAATACCTCTGGCCGTCTAGCACGACGGTTGACGATTCAGTCATCCGAGGCCACACCGCGAAGCCAGCAGATACGTGACGTTCTCACTAGCCAGAGTCCAGCGGACAATATCGCGGTCGTCCAGGCAAACAGTAATAGCGACGACGTCTTTGCCGATACCAATGTGAACTCCGTGGTCTCGGTCCTGGCCGTCTTCCACCAAAAGTTCCCCGAGCTACGATTCCTTCACTTACCAAGTCTCACGCATCACCTCCGGCAGGTTTGGGCAACCACCGACAGCCACGATGACCGACATGGTGCCCGTCATGGAGCCCGTGAAAAGCTCCGCCTTTTGTGTGCCGCCGTGATGGCCCTTTGCTCGGGCGGCGACAAGAGCGGCAAGAGCGACAAGTATGCCGACTATGTCCGTGATCGCGTAGCTGTCTCTCTCTTTGCGACACCAGACCTGCTTACGGTCCAGACGCTGCTCGTACTCACAATGCACGAGTGGGGCATGGGTCAGGGCTACCGAGCTTGGATGTATGGCGGCGCTGCCGCCCGCATGATGCAGTCTCTACTAGTGCTGTGGCGGCCATCGGCTTCTTCCTGCAGCAGCATCGAGCAAGAAGAGCGCAACCGCACCTTCTGGGGCTGCTTCATCATGGACCGCATGGTGTTTTGTGGCCAGCCACAGCCCTTTGTTTTGTCCATGTACTCCAGTAACGTGCGGTGGCCGGTGGGAGAACAAGACTTCATCTTTGGTGAGGTCGAGTCCGTCGAAGAAAGAAGTGAAGCTGGAGCCCGAGATTCTGAGCCTCCCCCAAGCAACATCGACCACTACTATGGCCTACTTGTTCGTGGATTTGATATATGGGCCCGTGTGCTGCAGTTTGTCGTCAATGGAGGTCGCCGTCAGCCAGGGCTCTGTCGTCCCGAAAATCATCCATGGGTTGCTGGTTCACCGTGGCGACTTCCATACGACGAGTTGCAGGCGTGGAGAAACAACACTGACAAACGGCTCCGCTATCCGGAAACAGCTGTTGCTAGCCATGCCGCCCTGGGCAACGGCAACGCCGAACAGTTTGCCTACGTCAACTTGATCTATTACATCAGTATCCTCTTTCTCGGCCGCGAGTATGTTCCCTTCTTGCCATCACCGGATGCTGGCCCTGTCGGGCCTGTTGACCCACCACTGCTGCCACAGCCTCCGCCAACATCATGGTGGGCTGACCGTGCGGCAGAGCTCTTTCAAGCATGTGCCCACATTGTCAGTCTTTTGAAAGAGCTGGACGATGCTGGCGCGGCTTTGGACAGTCCCTTTTCTGGCTTCTGCAGTTTCTCAGCCGCCACCATGAATCTGTATGTGCTTCACTTTCCCAACATGAATCTGGGAAGAAGTACCGACATGGCCGCTGTTGTGGCAGACAATCTTTGCTTCCTTGAAAACTTTCAGGCTCGCCGTCCCATGGGCCACGGCTGGTGGGTCACCATCCAGCACTGCCAGGCCCTCTTCGCCTACGCCAGCCAGGACCGCACATTATTTGCCGGCCGCACGCGCGCTGATTTTGAGGCTCTCGAATACTCCATTCACGACGTGCGGGGGCAGCCTCCTAAGGAGGGGGCCTCACTTTCCCCGGCATCTGTCATTACACCGGCTGTACCAAATGTCACAGTTGTGACTAGGCCCCTGCAGTCCCCGCAAGCACACGGGGCACACGGGGCATACGGGGCACACGGCGAAATGATCTTGCCGTCGTTCCAGGCCGGCTTTGTCCAGGGTCTACGGCCACCAGCCAGTCCTGCAGACACAACAACACAGGGGTCGAGTGAAGTCCACGAGTTGAGCAACAATCAGATATGGCCTCTCTGGGGTGAACAGCAGACTCTACCTTTTGCATTGGAAGGACTCCCACTGGACTACAACTTGGATATGATGGACATCTACCAGACATAAAGAGAAGTGAAAGTGAGGCGGGAGGAAGATGGAAACGGGCCGTGCACAGTGTATGCATACAGACAAGATTATCCCCTTTGAGTGCAGCATAGTCCGGATATTGGATGTGTGCGCACGGAGTACGGAGTACGAGTAACAATTGTTGATGTAACCCCAAAACACGGGGTAGATATTGGATCGACTCAACACCTCAGCACCCCCTCATTCCCAACGGCAAACCTCTCCAACAGCGGAATGAACAGGCCGACCGGCCGCGTCACAATGATCTGCAACGTTTACACGGCACTGCCATTGCACATCGGCAGTTCGACTCTGCCAATGGACCACTCAAACTCGTTTCAATTGTTTGTTTAATAAAGGGTCCATGAACTACATAGTAAACGTATTCTGCGGCGAAGGTCGACACATCGACACAGACGTATGCTTGTTTCCCCAACCCCAGTCTCTTTTCTTTTCTCATCTCTCTTTTGCAATCATATCTCAACAAAACCATCATAATCTTGTTTTACACAATCTCCACGATGCCTTTTGGTATCTGGGACCCAAAGCCTTCTCGTGGCACCGATGCAGGTTTGAAGCTAAATGGCACGGAGCTGCTAATCGACGAGGGCCACGCGGATATTGCCGCCAACAATGCAGTGGACACTCGTCTATTAAAGCGCGTCATCTACAGGGCAAGAGACAGGCAAACAAGCTACAAAGAGACGAGTATGTTTTACTTTCCAAGAAAATGCTAACGGCATTCAGGGCGAGGAGACGATTCTAGTTCCACAGCCGTCTGACGATCCAAGCGATCCATTGGTGAGATTGCCTTTTTCACTCGTCCACTCGACTTACACTCCCACTAACACGTTTAGCTATGGCCACGGTGGCAAAAGGAGGCAGCGTTTTGGACAATCTTCTTTAACGCAATCATCTTTGCCATCCTGCCCGGTCCCATCATTGCGCCAGCTACCTTCTTGCTGGCCGGCATCTTCAACAGACCTCTGACAAGCATTGCTGCGCTGTCTGGCTACCAGCTGCTCGTTGTGGGAGCCTTTGGGTAAGAAAGCTGCATAGTCACTTATCAAATTACTCCAAATACTGACAGCGTCTTCTTGATAGTCCATTTGTTTCTGTTCTCGCCCAAAAGTATGGCAAGCGACCACAATTCCTCTTCGCTGCTGTGGCTGCCACTATTGGCACAGCCATCTGTGTTGCCGGATCCCAGAACGTCCACTATCCAACTCTCCTCGCTGGCCGTACCATCCAGGGCTTTGGCGTGACAGCATGGGAAAGTCTGGCGGTGGCAGCTGTAGGCGACTTGTTTTACCTACACGAGCGTGGTTTGCGGACGTCGGTCTTGGTGGTTGCACTCGCTGGTACCGCGTCCATCGTTGCCATCATAGCCGGTGCCATGAGCGAGGGTGTCGGCTGGCAGAACCTCTTCGTGGCACTACTACCCATCGATGTCGTGTGCTTGCTGACTACCATGTTTCTGCTTCCGGAGACACAGTTTGTTCGCAAAGTACCTGGCACAGCCTCTCCGACAAATGATGCTGTTCTGTCAGCCGACAAGCCGACCGCCGGGGCACACATCGAAAAGCTGGACACAACAAACAGTGCTGCGTTGGATGATCATCCAGAAAGTCATACACCCAAGAAGCTTTTCCAACGACTTCAGCCTTTCCCCGACACGCCCTTTACCGATGACAGCGTCTTCCGACTATTGCTTGCTGCCGTGGCCCATCTGGCCAACCCGGCCGTCTGGTGGATCCTTCTCGTCAGCGGCGTTCTCGTCTGCTTCTTTGTTGTCACAGCCTACATTCTGTCACAGATCTTTTCAGTGCCGCCTTACAACCTTGGCGTCGCTGCCAACGGTTTCTTCTATGTTGGCCCGTTCATCGGTGGTCTCGTTGCCATCAGTGCCGGCCCGCTCTGCGACTGGACGGCGCGTGCTCTGGCAAGGCGCCATGGTGGCATATTCGAGTCCGAGTTCCGCATCCCCGTCAATATCCTGGGTCTGCTATGCTGCGGCCTTGGCTGGTTCCTCTTCTCCTGGCGTGTTGACAACCCGGTGTCCAACGGTTACCTTCTTGGGTCGTTCTGTTTTGGTCTAGTCTGCTTTGGTGTTTCCGTGCCCTCAACGTCCGCGGGCCTGTACATCCTGTGAGTACACTTCCAACTCATAAACGTGTAAACTTGACATCTTACCATCGACAGTGACTCCTTCCCCCGACAAGCAACATCCATTTTTGTGCTGCAGATGATGCTCAAGAACTTTATCTTTTACGGCTTCTCCCTCTTCATCAATACCTGGGCCGCCGAGTCGGGCGCTGGTGCTGTCTTCCGCACCTTTGGCATCGTGTCCATGGCCCTGTTGGCTACCTGCATTCCAATGTGTGAGTATTCCAGATTACCCACAAAGACCACTTCGTCTTGCGAGAAGTTTCAACTGATAAGCGGTCAGACATACTCGGCAAGGTCAATCGCCGATTCATGCACGGCGTCTACCGCAAATACAAAATCTTCAGGTCAATGGACTAGCTTTACGACGGCACTGGGTCATCTATTCATTTTTACTAGACGGCATTTGATTTTATGAGTAATGGGAGTCAATGGTTGGTAGTGGTGCAATGTTCATTCGTTTTATCCATACTTTGCAGTCTCCAACCAGTCCTTAAGGAAACTCTGATTCCCGGCTGGTCTGCGTGACACTGCCAGGCGGCAGGTTGCCCTCCGCCGAGATGCTGTCCTGCACGCTCTCCGGTGTGTAGTAGTCGCCGCCCTTGAACTGTGTCCGCTCTGTCGAGGGCGCATTGTCGTTTGCGGCTGCCCGGCCAAACTCGGCAAGATCACCCTTTTGGGCCGCCTGCTGCGACGTCGTCGTGAACCGGCCCGACGTCACGTCCTGGTCGTTGGCACCACCCTGCTCACGATAAAACTCGTCGGTCTTCTCCTGTGGACCGCCCTTGCCTTCAAAGTCCTGGCCGCGCGTTTGCCGGCCCTTGGCGTCCAGGTCGCCGCCCTCGTTCTCTGGAATACGGCGGTTGTAGCCGCGGTTGGTGCTCAGCTCGTCGCCTGTCTGGACGGTCGAGCCAGGGAAATCTTTGACAGCGCGGGAGTTGACACCGGCATCGTCGTCGGCCTGGACGCGGCCACCGCCGGTCTTGGCCTGGTGTGTGTTGAGCGCGGCCTCGGCCTGCTCTGCAATCTTGGTATAGTCGGGCATTGTGATTGGTTGGATGTGTGTAGAGATGGAAATGGATAGTGTGTTGAGATCAATGCGGATGAATGGATTGGGATGAGGATGGGAATTGCTTCACAAAGGTATTACTGTCTACAGTCGCAGTGCCTCTTAAATACAGCATCGATAATGTCTTTTCCCTTTTTTTTGCACAGGTCCCCATGATGTCATATCGCAATGGATGATTTCATCGATCGACGACAGCTACTAGATCATACTCGTACACCATGGATACGCGACAAAGGCGATGTTATCACCGGTGCGCTACCGTCCATCTCGCCACTACATCTCCGCTGTAAAATATGGATTTGTGCCTGGTCGAGGTCTGCGTCCAATGGCAGTGACGTTAAAGGCCCTTCAATTGATAGCTCGTACTTTGAGGATGGAGTGTGTCGCACAACGAAAGATGTACAGCTCGCCAACTGCGAAACCAGATTGGTTGACGTTGTACATGATATGGTAAGTAAAATGGTCGGTTAATCCACTAACGAGAGAGACACAATCATGGCGAGCAATATGTCTGAGAAATAAATGGATAAGAGCTTTTATTTATCTGGTGCATTCCGTTCTTTGCTCGGTCTCCTGTTGATCCGTTTCCAGAAAAAGTGTTATTGGGGGAGGCAAATGTTTTTGTGTACGGCCGTCCATGTCGGCATCTCTATCGCAGAACAGAAAGTAGGCCCATTGCCACAGCTTGGTCATTTCTGTAATGATAATCTGATTTGACTTTGTCTATCATACAAAAAGGGGTTGCACGCGCGGGTTGCCAGGTATCCCGCGCAGGGCACACGCGCCTAAAAGATAGCGCCCAGGATCACGGACTGCTGGCTCCCTGCACCTGGAAGCCAAGCATCAGTCGAGGTCGCATGCCAGACAGCCTGCGATGGTCATGCGATATTACTTTGCTTCAATATTGGGCAAAGTGATTGTCTTTATCTAAGATGCCTTTATCTACAGAGTAAGAGACCGAGGCGTGGTCTAGGAGCTTCCGGGCAGTAGAAAGTAGCGAGTCTTATCGATTGTTCGCTGCAACGACGGCCATCGACGAGCCTCACTATCACGACTTAAAGACGAGGACTTTTGAATTTCCCATACTCTTGCGTCTACATTACATTCAAAAGCTGTCTACATTTACATTCAAAAGCTGCCAGAAATGGGCGTCGTCTTGTCTCGTCTTCGACGGGTTTTTGGCCGGCAGTCTTCACCAAAAGAGATATTGCCAAAGACTTCGACCACCCCCGACGCCAAGTCCTCCGAGTCCGTCCAGTCAAGCTCGCCGGAACCACCACCACCACCAATCCACATCGCCATTGTTGGTTCTGGTATCGGCGGACTGTCCCTCGCCGTCGGTTGTCTACGCAACAATGTCTCCTTCACCATCTACGAGTCGGCCGCCCAATACAGTGTCGTTGGCGCCGGTGTTGGTTTGGGTCCCAATGCCCTCCGAGCCATGGCCCTGATCAGTCCTGAGCTGCGTGCCGCCTACGACACTATTTCGTCTGGCAATCTTTCCCAAGAGAAACTGCACGTGGCCATGGAGGCCATGTATGCGGAGCCCGGCTTTGGCGAGGCCCGCGGCTGGAAGCCACAGCCGTTTGGTGCAGAATGCTACGAACGGACCAGTGCCCACCGACGCGACCTGCTGAACATTTTGACAGCCCATATTCCCGACAATGCCGTGCAGTTCAACAAGCGCGTTACAAATATCCAGCAGTTCCCCAGCGAGGGTCGTTGTGTCTTGTCATTTTCAGATGGGACGACGGCAACGGCGACAGCCGTCATTGGCTGTGACGGCGTCAAGGGTGCCTCTCGTGGCTTTGTTCTGGGCCCGGCTGGCTACCCAGAGGAAGTGGCTCCCGTATTTGCTGGCAAGTACTGCTACCGGTCGATTGTGCCCATGGCGACGGCAACGGCCGTTCTCGGTGCTGACCTTGCTGGCGACGCCAAGTGCTTCAACGGCCCCGGCGTCAACTTCATGACCTATCCTATCTCGTCGGGCACCGAGTGCAACATTGTGGCCTGCCGCTTCGTGGACGAGCCTTGGACACATCCGCAGTGGACGCACCGTGTTCCCTTGGAGACAATCCGTGCCGATTTTCCCTGCGTCGATGACCGCCTCGTCAAGCTCATTGAGTGTGCCGAGCCTGTGCAGTGGGCCTTGCACCACCATATCCAGACATCAACCTACCACCATGGCCTGCTGTGTTTGTTGGGCGACTCGGCCCATGCGACCACTCCGCATCAAGCTGCGGGCGCTGGCATGAGCATCGAGGATGCCCTCATTCTTTCCCATGTGCTAGGCCGTGTCACCCGTTGGCAGGATCTGGAGTCGGCTTTCGTCGCCTACGATGCCGTCCGTCGGCCGCGTGCACAGAAAATCGTGCAGACGAGTCAGGAGCTGGGACGCATGTATGCCTGCTCGGACCCTCGCTATGGAGATGACATGGGTAAGATTGTTGAGAATCTTAATGTGCGCTTTTTATGGATCTGGGAGCATGACTTGGAGGCAGACATGGACACAGTCTGCACGCTGTTTCGCGAAAAGACGGAAAGTGGGAAGGGTGCATGATGTGGTGTGGACTAGATGACAGCCTGTACATAATCTTGGAGATCAGATCAACTTGGAGTGTTAGTGATCCGTTGTCTTTACATACACCAATGTGATTTGCAATACTTGTCTTATTATGCCGTTGTAATGTCCTGGCGGTATACGTTTTGTATGATGGGTTATTTCAGTGAAATCAGGTTATGTTTTTAAATTTTGATTTTAGTCGTCCTAACTTGTTGGACAATTTTTTTTTTTTGTTTATAAAAGGAAAGAAAAAAACACACAAAAACAGGTTATTTGGCACATAGTTAGATAGACAAAAATGAAAACCATTAAATTATCACTGTCGTTGTATAGTTTGCTAAAGTTACTAAAATATTTCTTAAAATGCCATTGCAGATGGGAGTTGGCTTGTGATTACTTTGAAGTCGATTGTGTCCTCTGCTTAGGCAGTATTCATCGCCCCCGAAGCTTCTCTGTTTGTCACTTACATGACTTAGGGCAAACGCACTGCAAGTTCAGTGCACTTTTTGTCCAACTGCCAGCCACAGTGCGCATTTCTGACACACTGTCACCTACTGACGTTTCTTCCAAAAGGCCAGAACAGGGCCACGTTTGCGGATGGCCTCGCCCTTGAGCATAAAAGGCACGATGCAAAGAGGAAAGAAAGCCACCGGCAGAAGAGCGTAAACAATATAAGGCACCTTGGCGCCAGCCTTTTTGGCGATCCACAGGGGAGTGAAGAAGGGCGGCGGAAAGCACATCAAGTTCAAGAAGAACTGGAAGACAATGGTGCACTCCACAGCGCGGTCGCGGTAGCACTCGGTCATGTAGGCCAGCAGCACAGTGACGACGATTTCCTGGCCAAAGACGAAGAGACCCAGACCCACGAGCGGCGCAGCCCACTGCGAGGCCTTGACATACTCCAAAGCGAAGCCGTAGATCAAAAGACCGGCAAAAGTGGTGAACAGGCCCGACAAAAACAGCTTCAGCAGCTTTTCAGGGACCCACTCGACACCGCTGCGCAGACTGCGCTTGACGGTAAAGTCGCAGAGCGGGCCAGCACAGACTTCACCGAGGGCAGAGCCGATAAGGCCAGCAAAGAAGCAGTAGCCGACTTGAGCAACAGTAAAACCAAAACGCGTGCCGGAGCCAAAGTTGAGACTCAGTCCCGCCGTGTTGGCGACTTCTGTCATGATGCACACCGACGCCCAGAAGCAGGGCAAAACGACCGCTGGGTAGGCAAACATGGAAAAGGGCATGCGGAACGTGGCACCCCAGGTCTCACCGGGCGCAGGCGTGGGCGTGCGGAAACCGAGGCGGCGGTACAGCGTCTTCTTCTGCTCTGGGGTCTCGGCCGCCGCCACGTCCTTGTCGTAGATAGTTTCGGGGACCAACAGAAACTGGAGCACCAGCTGCACGGCGTAGCAAATGGCGGCAATGTACATGGCCCAGCGCCAGCCGAGATGCTTGTTTTGCTGGATAGAACCGCCGGCCACACCGCCGACGTAGGGAGCCACGACAAAAAGCATGCCATTCAGACCAAGGCGTGTGCCTTTTTCGTGCAAGAAGAACATGTCGGAAATCGCTGCCGTGCTGATACAGAGACCTGCACTGCCGCCAAAGCCCATGAGCATGCGGCAGCCCAGCGCCTGCGAGTACGACTGGGCCCGGCCGACACCAATGGCAGCCACAAGCGCAATCAAGTGGCTGAAGAGCAAAACAGGACGACGGCCGAGACGGTGGCTCAGCGGGATCCAAAGGAACGGGGCGAAGGCGTAGAGAACCGACGGCGCGGAACCAATGTACGATGCCTTAGATGCAGCCGTGTGAAATTGAGTAGCCAGCGTATGGGCACCAGGGGCCTAAGACCGTTAAGACCGTTAGAAAACAAGCCAGGGGTCTAATTTTGCTTCAGTCTTCTTCTGTAAAACCCGGGATATACGCACAATGACGGTGTTGGAAAACTTGATGATCAAGCACTCCATGGCAAGCACGATGAGTGCCACGTGCTTGCGCAGCGGGCTCCAGTTCTGTGGGTTGCAGGCGTGTTGTTAGTTTACCGGATCTCTGGCTCCGCGAACGTTGCCGTCTTTCTCTCTCAAAACAGTGTGGGATAAACGCGAAGTGGCACTTACCAGCGGGTCTTCCGGGTCATCACTGGGCTGTGGATGCAGTGGGATGCCGTCTTTGGTCGCCTTGAGGAGCATGGTCTCCGGCTTGTCGTGCTTCTCGGAGCGGAAGTCCTCTGAGGAAGGCTGTTCCTGCACCTCCATGACTCCAGATTGGCCCATTTTGGCGGTATTTGGTGAAAAGCAAATAAAAAAGTCAGGAAAACCAAAGGACAAGAGCGTGAAATTGCTATGAGCACGTAATGTCTGTCTATCCAACTTCCATACCCACATGGAGTAGAATACACAGAAACGGCCTCCTTTATATTATCATCGCCGTCCTCTTCCCCATGGCTTCTGCGTCGGCCTTGGCTTGACTCGTTTGGCCTTGTCGAGATAACTGACACCTGCCGTCCCCTGATAACGCTGCGTGTTCCCCGCTATCAATGGAATTTAGTGTAGCCCTGTAGGACGCCCAAACTCCCTGTAGTTCGTAGATTACCGACCAAGCGCCAACCCGCTATGTGGAACGCGGGTTGTCTGGCAAGCCGCGGCCTTATCACCAACTGCACCAAAGTCGCGCCAAAGACGCACCAAAAATCGACAGCAACGCCAGCAGATTCAACCTAATAACACTAGACGAAGCAAACGTCGAGAAAAAGAGGAGACAAAGGCCGACCAAGACCTCATTATCTCTTAACGACACCGGCAGTCAGGCAAGCTATCTCGCGTGGCCATTGATATATGGCATCACCTCTTCCGACCCTCCATCTTGTCGTCCTGCAATCTTGAACCCAAATCTGCAATCCAACACCCACAACAACTTGTTCATCCAAATCCGGGGAAACAGGGGATCAATGGGTTCCCAATCAACGCCAAGGTGGATTCACCGGACTTGACCTCCCATGCACTCGTTCTCAACAACCACCAATAACAACAACACCCACCATCCACGACCACGATGAGCACCGTCAGCTCATCCACCACCTCCACAAACCGCAAGAGCCGGCGCGTGCCTGCCGAGCTGCGGCAGCGCACCGAGAACAGCTGCGACCGATGCAAGACACGCAAACACAAATGTCGTCGCATGCCGGGCGCCGAAGCCGACCGGTGCTACCATTGTGTCAAGTATGGCTACGAATGCACAGTCACAAAGCCCCGAAAGCCCAGACTACCGCCCGCGGCGGCGGCGGCGGAGGCGGCAGCTGCTGCAACAGCCGCAGCGAGTGTTTTGGTGGATGCGTACAGTGCCCGCATGGAGGCCATGGAAGAGCTGATCAAAGGACTGGTACCGGAAGCCGATGTGACGAGTCTCGAGAGTCTGTACCGTGTTGGCAAAGAGCTGGGCATACCGATATCGTCTGAGTCGACTCACAGGTTAGAGGCCAACACATCTCACGGTCAAGATACATCGAGTTCTCCCACGATATCACCGACAAATGACAGCAGCAATCTAGTAAATACACAGCATACTGGGGAACAAGGACCAGTATCGTCGACAGACCCTCGCCTTCTTCCAAATCCAGCCACACGAGCATCATATGCATCGCCATCACCATCATCGCCAGCGACTTCCTCGACATCCAGCACCCAGAGCGAGGCTCTCGTACAAGACCGGCAGGGTCAGCGACAGTACATTGGCCAGGCGAGCTCATACTACTTTCAGATTCATCTGCAAACCCTAGTAGGTGGCGGCCATCGAGCCGATGCTGGTCAAATGCAACTATTTGGGCCCAACCCTGTCGACAAGAAAGATTTGCTGTTGCGCCAACATGGCTCGAGCGCACACGCCATCCGTGATGTGACCGAGTCACCGGAAGTCATTAAGGAGGACACACCAACCGACCTTCATCCTTCCACAGCGACTGCTCGTCGGTTGTCCTCAGGGCGTTGCGGTTCTATCCAACCAGCCGCCACTGCTGCAGTCACGGCTGGCATAGACTTGCTTTCTGGGCCACAATCAGCCGAAGTGCTTTCCAGTGTCCATGCTTTTTTCGAGCATGTCAACACAGACTTCCCTGTCCTACACGAAGCAACGTTCCTCGAAACGCTCGAGTCAAACACAAAAATAGCAAGGGAGCCTGGGACATCCATCGACCGTGTCTGGCTTTGTACATTGTACTGTGTAATGATCCTTGGTCGCCTGCATGCTACGTCCTCGGCAGGTTCCAGCAGTGACACGGCCGATGGCAAGGACGATGATACGGATGAACTCTGGCTATGGGCACAGATCGAAGCACTGCTGCCAACTGTACTCTTCACAACCAGCCTTGTCTCCATCCAGGCTCTCTTACTGGCAAGCCTACACCTCCACAATACCAACTCACGGGATGTCTGCTGGACACTGACGGGAGCTGCACTCCGTCTGGGATATGCTATCGGTCTTCACCGCCCTGGGCTTGTCGCCAACGATACAACAGCGGCTGCATCGCCTCTGCTACGCACGATGCGCAAGACAATATGGTGGACGCTCTATGCGTTTGAACAGTTGCAAGTGTCATCCCATGACCGACCCAGCGCTGTTGGCAGTCGACATGTCCAGCCGCTTCTCGCCACTGGCTCGGCAGGCTACGGTCATGCCGAACACGCCAGTCGACTCACCCTACTGTTGGGACGGGCCAACGCCATGCCCGAGACGGTCCGGACAAACTATGGCGGTCCGTTAGCGCCCGCCGTTGCCCTACTCCGGGATTTGACACGGTGGCACGCGGCACTTCCGGCCCACTTATCGGTAGACGCCGTAAAGTATGCGCCGCCTGGTATCCAGAGAGCGACTTTGTTGCTACACATACAGTACCACTACATTGTCTGCCTTGTGTCAAGGCATGCACTGCTTTCGAGATACACGGCGATGCAAAAAGGTGGCAAAACGTCCGCGTCCGGGTTTGACCGCAACGACAAAATAAACGAGACCACCACCCTCACCTTAACGAGCCCATGCTCAGCTACCGCGATTGCCGATGCCTGCCAAGACTGTGGCCGGGAAGCCATCGTGCTTCTCCTCCAACTTGCCGAGCTCGGCCAGTTCAATGCACGGACGGGACTCGATGTCTACTACCTCTACTCGGCCACACTCGTCCTGGTCCTGAGTCTTATTTGCGATACGGCACAGCGGAAGTGGAGTGCTGCCGCCAAAACTCGCAGCCTGTTCCAGAGATGCGCCGACCTTGCACGCCAGTACCGCCACAGCCATCAAACTCCCGGGACAATGCGCAGATGGCTCGGTATTATTGGTGATCTGCATGGCGGTGTGGCATCCAAAGCCGGTGTTCCATCGGAAACACTTGATGTGTCCCAGAAAAGGACATCTCATAGCGGAAGACAAAACTCAAGGACAAATGTGCCACACCGGCCGCACCAAGATATGATATTGCATCACGGACAGCTGTCAAGGCCATCAAAAATGCCCACCTCGCGTCTGCCACAACAGCAGCTGCAACCAAACATGCCAACACCAGGCCGGATACTACCTGGCCCATACGAAGGAAGCCCGGTGTTTATTCCACCCACGCCCGATGTGCAACAAACCCCGGCCACCTTGGCGTCGGAACTGGCACTTGACGTGGCTGTATTCTCCAAAGGCATGTACGATGGCCGCAACGATTTTGTCAACCCTCCAGCCATCCCGCCTCTCGTACTAGAGTTCTTCAACACGAACGCCACCAACAGCACGTTGGAAAGCACTGTCGGCACGGGACCAACAGACTGGAGCTTTGATTACTACATGTCCACAGATGACGCACAGAATATGCCATCTTGGTAGTCTCGCCGTAGCATGAGTAGCATGAGAAATGAGCTTGATTTATTAATACAGATACTATCTAATACTACCTACTCATTCCCATCCCAATCTCACAAAATCTACATCCTCCCACTAGTGAGCAGACTGCGCGGCAGCCGCCTTCTTGGCAAAAGCAACAATGGCCGGCACATCCTCCAGGAGGTTGGCGTGTGTCGGCTTCCAGCCCAGCGTGTCCTGCGTGATCTGGCTCGACACGACATTGTCGACAGAGCTCACGTGCGCAAACCAGGTAAAGTGCGCAGCGGCAGCCTCGCCATCGAGACTCTCGACGGGCACGCCCAGCTCCTTGCCGATGAGGCTGGCAATCTCCTTGACAACAACACCTTGCTCGACAGCCGCGTTGAACACAGAGCCAGGCACAGCCTTCTCGGCCGCTAGCCGGTAGAGCAGGGCAGCATCGCAACGGTGGCCGGCCGACCACTTGTTCAGACCATCGCCGACGTACGCCGACTTTCCCGTCTGAATGGCAATGTTGGCCAAGTGGCCAGCAAAGCCCGATACACCGCCAGCATCGTGGGTGACAGGAGGCAGGCGCACCACGCTAGCACGCAGGCCGCCGTTCTCCGGCTTGGCAAAGTCGAGGCAGACCTGCTCCGAGGGGCCACGGGCCTTGGCCATGGGGTTGGAAAGTTGGATGGGGCTCTCTTCCGTCAGGACAACACCGCGCTGGCCCGTGCTCAACAGCATGGTGCCCGAGGTGACAACGAGGGACCGCTGCTTGCCGCCACCTGCCTTGACGAGACCCTTGCCGAGAGCTGCAATGGCAGCGCGGTCGGTGGCACAGGCCTCGACGAATTTGGAAAAGTCGTGAACGAAGGCCAGGTGGACAGCGGCATCGACTGTGGCAGCCGTCGACTCGAGAAGGGCCACATCGTCAATCGAGCCATGGACAGCCTCGGCACCGAGAGCCTTGAGCTTGTCGACGCCCGACTCGCTGCGGCTGAGGCCAACGACGGCATGGCCAGCCGAGAGGAACTCCTCGACGACGGTCGAGCCGACGAAGCCGGTGGAGCCAGTGATGAAGACACGCATTTTGAAGGTTGTGTATGAGAGTATTCGATTTTTCGAAAGTATATAATGGCTCGTTGTGAATGCAGAATATGATGTTGAGTGGTGAATGAGGAGAACAATTTTCTCTACGATGGACGACTTAACTGTCCGTTTTATATACAACTCTTTCAATACATATCGGATCATCCAAACTGTCCGTTACCCGTTCATGGTTTCAATTTCACCGATGAATTTAGGCCGGAGAGATATCTTGCTTGGTGATGGCATCGATGGCATTGATGGAGCCGTGTAAGTGGCGTCGTTTTAAGGCTCAAAGTGGGTCCACAGGGTCCTTACGTCTGACCAATGACAGGCGGCTGGACCCGAGATGAGGAAAGAGGTGGGTCCAACAGGAATTCCGAGCAACAAACTGAACTCCACACCAAGTCCGGAGCCCAGTTTCTTGGCCCCGGACTTTACTCGCCCAAAAGCACCTAAAAGCACACAAAAGCACGGAATTAGCGATTGGCCGTTGTCCGACACTGGCAGTACGATTTACGTCACGGACTGCACTGGAACTGCATTTCAACGTGCGTCGTACGACCAACAACTACGCGACCCTCTTCTCTCTCAATCAACCACAAGCGACCCTGAGAAAACATACACACACACACCAGCATGACAACCGTAGCGATTCGCACCGATACGGCGCTGCACGGCCGACGCAAGTCCCGATATGGGTGCCGCAACTGCAAGCTGCGCAAAGTCAAGGTTGGTCAGCCGTCTCGTTGTCTCGTATTCAACACAACAAAGACGGCCTGTTTTCTTTCTGAGATCCATCGTGGTCGGCTAACACTCTACTTAGTGCGACGAGACACGTCCTTACTGCACAAAATGTAGCAAGTACGGCGTCCTCTGCAACTTTTCCTTGACAGTGCCCGACCTGCAGCCCATCCTGGAGAAGAATCGAGGGCAGTCCAGGCAGCCAAAGACAAAAACAAAAATAGAGAGGAAGGACACAACCACTCCAAAAAAGCCCGGTCCTCATACACTCGCATTGCAACGCTACCTGTGGCAGTCCCCATCCGTCCAGCACACTCTGGGCAACAGCATCTGGTCCAGCGATGGCCAAACAAAGTACATTCTCGACACGGAGGACTGGATTCTCTTCACCAAATTCAGAAACAGGACAGTCCATTCGCTCGGCGGCAACAACATGGTCGACATCTACGAGAACTACATGCTCGAAAAATGCTTCACCCATCCTTTCCTGATGCACGGTACGCTTGCCGTGGCGGCCGTTCACGATCGCTATCTCAGCGATCAACATGGTACGGATCTCACAAAGTGGACAGATGGGCCCACTGTGCGAGAGACGATGCACGTTTCTCGATGCACGTCACTCTTCAACGACTGGCTCAGCCTACCCATGACCGAGGACCGCAAGGACCCCATCTGGTCCGGTGCCGGCAGCCTGTCCATCTTGACGTTTGCATCCACGACAGCCAAGAGACCCGAAGAAGCTTGGCCGCTCGGCCCACCAGATCCGTCATCCGATCTCGACTGGCTGCGGCTGGGTGCTGGCAAGATGACACTCTGGCACATGGTCAACCCAATGCGCGAGGGCAGCGTCTTTCGGCCCATGTTCCAGGTCCTGGGTGACTTACATGGAGAGACCATGCCGGCGGCAAAACGAGGCACAGAAGGCCTGCTGCCAGAACTGGCCCAACTATGTGGCATTAATGAGCACTCGACAGCTGAGACAAACTCGTACTTCACAGTGGCCCATGCATTATCACGGCTACTCCCACTGCCATACAACGAAGCATCACTCGGCAAGATCTTAATGGTAGCTGGAAAGATGCATGACGCGTTTGAGGTGCTGCTCCATCAGAGAGACCCAGTAGCACTTTTGCTTCTTTGTTTGTGGTACACCAAGGCAAGCGAGTGCAAATGGTGGATCAATTTCCGGACACGGTATGAGATACCTGCCATCCGCAAGTATCTTAACGAATGGCATGGAGACAAGTTGGCCATCCACAGTTTACTACGAAAGTTTGGTGTCACAAAGAAGCCTCCATACGATGATGCCAGACATTAAGAACTACTAGATTTCTACCTTCGGCCTAGTGTTCTCTTTGACATGGTCGGTTGCCGTATTCGCGGCATCGGCGACAGATTGGCGGCTTTCGGGTTTGAAACCATCGGGTTTCCACCGCGGGTTTGGCGTTTCCGGGTTTGCACTCCATGTCGCCAACGAAAATGACGGCAAATAGAAACGTCTTGTGCCGAGGTGGTTTAATGAGCACTGCACTCTGAAAATATCCTAAATGATGGTTCTCTTTCGCAGCTGAGCCGAACTATCTTAGCAACTGTGGCCCTTTGCGATATGAAGTACGTATCGACCGCCCTGCGCTTCTGGCGATATCAGATAACACTTCGTTTCAGCACTCGGCGGTTACACACAGCCTCTTCAGCCACACAACCACCAGCTTTGGCACCCTCCGCAACACTCGACGTATAGTCGCCTCTCCTTGACACAATCACGGTCAAAGACATGACTACCTACGGCACTCACACCCTCACTTCCCCAAACTCCGACCAACCCTACCTCTTGCACCGGTCATTAAATGAGCGGCCAAGCATTGTCACGTCGGCGCTCGGTAGCTACCTCACTCTTGAGGATGGACGTAAAGTCCTCGATGCGTGTGGTGGTGCCGCCGTTGCCATTCTTGGCCACGGCAATACAGAAGTAGCCGCCGCCGTCGCCGAGCAGATGTCTAAAGTCAGCTACGTCCACACCTTGTCATACGGCACAAACTCTTCAGAAGACCTTGCGCGGTGTCTCTTGAAGAGACGAGAAGGCGATTTTGACCATGGACTAGTCAAGGCCTACTTTGTTGGCAGCGGCAGTGAAGCCAACGATGCCGCAATGAAGTGCGCCCGGCAATACTGGTTTGAAAAGGGCGAGACACAGCGCACTGTCTACGTGGCGCGTCGCCAAGCATACCACGGCAACACGATCGGAGCCATGTCTGTGTCGGGCATGGCTGGCCGCAAGGTTCCGTACGACGGCGTCCTGCTTCCTTCCGTGGCTTTTGTCGGTGCCGCGGATGCATACCACCACCAGCGAACAGACGAAAATGAGACACAATTTGTCCAACGACTGGTGTCCGAGACAGAGGAAGAGTTTTCACGCATTGGCCCGGAGAAAATCATCTCCTTCATGTACGTATACACACCTACGTGTCATCAATCACTTTCGCGCGTCACAATTACTAACATTACCCTTGTCAGTGGCGAGACCCTGAGCGGCGCCGCCCTCGGTTCCATGCCCGCACCCAACGGCTACTGGGCAGCCATCCGCGCACTGTGCGACAAGTACGGCATCCTGCTGCATTTGGACGAGGTCATGTGCGGGACGGGCCGTGTCGGCACGTACTTTGCATTTGAGCAGGAAGGCGCGACTGTCAAACCAGACATTGTCACTCTCGGCAAGGGTCTCGGTGGCGGATATGCGCCCATTGCGGGCATGCTCATTAACGGTAAAATTGTCGAAAGTCTGCGCCAGGGCACGTCGGCTTTCAACCACGGGCATACCTACCAAGCCCATCCAGTGACATGTGCGGCCGGCTTAGCAGTCCAGAAAATCGTCAAGAGAGATGGCCTCGTTGAAAGAGTAGCCAGTCTTGGCGAGACACTCGGCGACATGGTCAAGACTGCGTTTTCCGACTGCCAGTATGTCGGTGACATTCGTGGCCGTGGCTTCTTCTGGAGCATTGAGTTTGTCCAAGACAAAGCCACGAAACAACCATTTAGTCGCGAAGCACATTTTGGCGGTAATGTTCAGCGCCTTGCTTTTGAAAAGGGCGTTGCCGTTTACCCGGGTGCTGGTACTGTCGATGGTGTTCTAGGAGACCATGTTACCCTGGCACCTGCATACAATGCATCGTTAGCGGAGATGCAGACAGCCGTTGCCACTCTGAGATCGGCATATGACGAAGCAGTTCTCTTGCTGAGCGACCAGGCATGATTGGGAGATTAGGTTAGGCCAACGGGCATGTAAATAAACATAGACTATGTACAAATCATAAACACTCCCGACTGTCCCCTCATAGAAAAAGAAAGTAAGCTAAAATCAGAACTTCATAAACAAAATATGCATAGGTCATCAATATGTACAAATAAGCATCACGCAACGCATTCACATCAACCCCGATAACTCATAACAGTCATCACATCTGAAGTTTCACGTCGGGCAACATTTCTCGACACAATCAACTAAATGTGCAGAGAAGCAATGTTGGCCTGAATCCAGTCGAAGCTGGAGCTGCGGAAGGTATCCGCCAAAAGGTTCGAGGTCAAGGCCCAAAACTGCACCAGCTGGTTGCCCACACCCCACTGCGGCCAATTGAGGCTCACCTTGCTGGCGGTGCTGCTGGTGCCGCCAGTTGCGACGTTGGGGTCCTGGTTGTACAAGAAATTAAAGTAGTAGCTGTGGATGTTCTTGCTAGCGGCGTTGGGTAGAATGCCGTAGAACACCTGCAACAGATCACTGCCGTGGAAGGTGCCCAGGATGGCAGTGCCATAGTCGTAGCTGGCCAGGTACGACCAGCTGGGCACCGATGGGTTCAGCTTATAGGTGGCCTTCAAAAAGGCACGGCGTGTCAGGGTGAAAACGAGGTCGCCAAGGATCGCCGCAAGGCGCTTGAACTCTGGGTAGACTTCGTTGAGAACCAGCGTGTTGAACGGCGAGCCAGAGCTAGCGTTGTCGGGGTAGGTGGCAACAAGAGCCTGCATCTGGGCCGTCGTGGCGCCGTGGAAAAAGTAGTCTGACAGATACGTGACCAGCTGAGCGGTGTTGGTAATGTTGCTCTGGAAGAGAGAAAACAACGTTCCCTCATCCTCTTGGTCGCCGATAATCATAGGCACAGCGGCGTATTTGTTGCCCAAAACCAGCACCTCAGGGCTGTCGACCAGAACGACACCATCGGGACGCGGCAGGTACGACAGGGCCACGGAGCTGTACGACAGAATACCGGGGACCGAGTTGACGGCGTTCAAGAAGGTCGTGTACGGAGCAGCACGCAGACAAGCCAGGGTATCAGTCGAGCCGGAGCAGCCAGCCTTGGAGACAACCTGGTTGTACACGGCCTGGCCCTTGGGGCAGTCCATGGGGTCCGCCGGCACAATGGAGCCAGAGTCCATGATGGCACCGCGGAAGAGGGGCTTGCCGTTGTAGGTGATGTTGCCGTTGTACAGGACCATCTGGTCCAGAACAGAGATGGCACCCGCGCTCTCACCCCAAATAGTGACCTTGGAGGAGTCGCCGCCAAAGTAGCCAATGTTGTCGGCTGTCCACTCAAGACCGAGGCGCTGATCAAGAAGACCCAGGTTCGAGGCACCAGCAGCCAGGACTTCAGCGCCGGGCAGGAAACCAAAGCCACCAACACGGTAGTTGACAGCAACAAAGACCATCGGCTTGCCAAGGGTAATACTGCTGGCCACGAGGCCGGCGCCATCGTACATTGATGTCCAGCCGAGCTGTAGAAGGTAAGGTTAGTTATTGTTCACTGCGCACAATATTCATCTTGTCATCCTATAGCCTCTGGCACTCACCTCGAAGCCACCACCAAAGATCCAGAAGAGGACGGGAAGGTCGTCAGTCGCCTTGGTGCCGGCTGGGCGGTAGACGTCAATGGTCAAGCAGTCCTCTGTCTGACCGGTCACAGTCTGGAGAAAAGGGCTGTCGGCCAAAGTCCCCAGCACTTCAGTAAGAAGAGAACCACTCGTGCTTTCCAGAAACTGGGGGCAGGCCGCAGCAGGGCCGGTGCCGTCAAGCACACCGTAGGATGTGGTAAGCTTGACGGGTGGCTTAAGACGGTTGGTGCCAGCGGGCGACTGGGCATACGGGATCGAGTTGTAGGACTCGACGCCGTTGGACGATGTGCCAATCACAGTGCCCAGTGGCAGCACCATGGTAACGGACGTGGCCCGCTCCTTGAGAACCGGGTTGGGGTTGGGGGCCGGGGCAGCAGAGACAGCGCCAGCCACGGCAAGTGCCGCTAGGGCAAGACGAGCAGAGAAGCCAGTCATGGTGCCGATGGGATGTGGAAGTCAGAAATCAAAGGAGATTATTGGCAGAGAGGATGCAGCTGATCAGTTCTTGCCGGTGTGAGGCCGTATCTACAGAAAATCACGATACCATGAACGGCACCGCAGTGCTTCTTAAATAGCTATAACTTCTACACCAATCTGTATTCGTATTCATTCGCAGGAACAACGCAATATGCCACGAGCCTCATGATCATTTATTTTTTATCGTCACATTTTTCTCTTCTTTTTTTCCACCATCATTTTGGGGTCTGGCGGTTATAGCCAGGCACGTGGAGTCAATTGGCTTGTTCTGGGGGTTCTTTTTGTAGCGGTCAAGCTGCAGTAGCTGCGGTCTACGGCGCGACGGTTGAGTTAGTCTCTGTTGTCGTTCCTTTTCATCTTTCGTTACTCGCACTCCACTGCACACTTAACGCATGTGCTATCTTATTTTTCCTCTTCATAATGGACGCCGGCGTGGAGATGTTACTCGATTCGTCAAAGCGCCCCGCGTTCCGGTCGCTTTCTAGTCCCGGATGACCCCTGTCGCTCCGGTGGGCTTCCGTAGGGCGTGTGCTAGCGTTGCTTCTCTTTTTCTCGTCAGCTTCTTTTGGCTTCTGCTTCTGCATATTTGCCCGTCGTTCCGCTGGCGTTGCGTTGTTGTTAAGACTGACCTGACTGCATCTGGAAGTGACAGGAGGTCCGTGATTCTGTCAGCTCTTTGACAGCGGCTGACTGACTACCGGTCTTCACATGTCTGATCCACTTCCCCACGGGGATCTTCTGGTGATGGTGTGTGGAGGACGTGAGGACGTGGAGGGAAGGGATAGCACGTTGTGGATGGCGTGGAGTATGGCGGGGGAGGGGAAATAGACGAAAGAAAAAATATCAAAGACAAAATATGCATTGCGCAAGCTATACGGCAGTTGATGTCGGGCAGGGATGCGCCATAAATGCTATGAGGCCCCCGCATTGTCCACTTAAAACCCTCGGCAGGCACTAGTTGAGCACCAGGTCGTGATGGTGCGTTCTTTTTGTTTTCTGTTTTTTTTTTTTTTTTTTGCAAATATTCTCCAGAGTATTTCCTCATGGAAAAAAGCCTTTCCAGTGTCCGTTGTGCCAATGCATTCCGTTTTTAAGTCAATGTGTCTGTGGAAACTGATCACGATGGCTAAACGATGAGATCAAGAACGGCTCTTAGCGCCTCCCTGTGGTGGTGTCGTCGCTTCTCCGCAGTCGCTCCCGATCTAGTATAGCGGCCGGATATGGCGTGCAAGTCTCCTGGAAATTGACTGCAATCACACAAATCAAAGCTTCCTTCCTTGTGATCTTGCATAAGTTTCTCCGTAAATATAGGCAACAGACTTTTGGCTAGCGTGTGGAGCAATTGACATGTGAGCCTCAAGGTGACGGGCATCACCAGCCATCTCAAAAATGTTGAGCCTCCTCGCCAAGTGATGATACGTGGAACAATCTGAGCACAGATCCGAGGAAAGACCCGAAAGAGAGTGTGTTTTTATTGTAGGAAAAGACATCATTTAGAAAAAAGTATATGTCCAACATCATGGGGTCCAAGACTGGAGTTGACAGCTCGACAGGCCTTGTCAGAACCATGTGAAATGCGGGGGCGGGGGCGGGGCCGTGCCCGGCTGTCCGGCACTTGTCGCGTGATCGCATCGCGCGGCTCTTCTTGTTGTTGGGCACGGGCCAACCTGCTGGCTTTGCACAAAATACCAAAAAGAGAGGTCTAATAATGACTTTTTTGAATGATTCTAGTGTACGATATTCCTTAGAAATATGTTGGAAGTTCCGTTGCTTATTTTACTTTTCTAAGATTTGAGATTCTTATGACAGAAATGTTGCTGAATTTTTAAGATAGAGAAGCTAAGAAAGAAAAATATTTGAAAAAAAAAGGTAAAAGTAGACCTCCGGTCTTGATATAAATTTTACAAAAATTGATAGATAACAACTGGATACAACACAATGCACCAAGCCAGTGCTACAATGACCGTAACCAGTTGTCTAGTCCACAGCTGAATCCCAACGATATACCAGACAGATGTTAGATATTCGGTCTCCCAAGATGCGGACTAATCTTCAAGGTACGTGAACCATTTTTATTAGCTTACGTCGACATTTCTATTTGAACGGGATACCAAACCTGCCTCATAGCGTTCACTGGCTGCCTTGGCAGTGTCACTGTCAGACGATGACAATGCGTTTTGAATCATCTCCAACCTTTGCTCTTGTACCCATTGGACATACTTACAGGACAAAGGTTCGCAACCACTAAGAATATGCAAGAGGACAGGGATAAAAGAAAGGTCACTGTTTCTACAGAGTCTTGACAATGTAGCGGATGGCCTCGACGTCGCACTTTTGTCTAATACGGCGGAGGCGGTTTCCGCCATGGGATTCCAGTGCGGCTCAATACGTGCACAATACTGGCTGCGGTAAGATTAATACCCTCTCCAGCGGTGACGATCAAGGCCAGCATCACGCGGTGCTTGCTATCTGACGCTGCAAATGTGTCGAGAGCCTGTCGCCGTTGTGGAAGAGAGGACTGGACGTCAATACGGCAGAAGGAGATTTCTTTTTCTACAAAGGACTGCTGGATCAGGTCGAGCATGCGTGTCCAGAAGCTGAAGACAACATTGTTTTTTTTTGGCACAATTTGCCTTCGGTTCCCAGTCAAACTAGTCAAGGGTAGGTTCACTTACTATTTTGTAGAGTGATAATCCTTTCGAATGCTGTGAAGAGCTCGCACCATTGCAGATGGGGGATGTGTGCTTGTCGTGGGACGAGACAAGGGTTGGTTGAAGTTTTAAGCTGGGCCAGCGCCACATTTCGGGCACAACTCGTTACCACTAGCACTCTCATCAGGCACTTCTTCACGTCCAAGTTGGGTCTTTCAGCCTTGTCGGCTTTGAAAGCGATGTTGTTCCAGGCTGTAGAAGACGATCCTGATATGCAGTTGCTTCTGTTACAGGCCAAGATGAGTGACTTGAGGAGCTTTGTGCAACACGTTACAGAGCTTGTCTAAGATGCTTTACAGCCACCAAACAGAAACCATGACCCAATAGCGTCGTATATTGTCATCCATGTCATGGGCGAGATGAGTGAGCGCGAGCGGTCCCACTTGTTAAAACGACTGTGTGAGATTGCCGCTGCATGTGAGAGTGTGCGCGTCGTGGTCAGCAGCCTTCGGGAACACGACATTATTGCATGTGTCGAAATTCAAAAAGCAGCCAACATTGGTGTCGATACGGAGAACAAAGCAAGTATTGAGACGTATGTCAAGAACTGCGTGGGGAAATGGCATGCCGCCTGCAGTGTGGCAGGTTCCGACGCAATGGAAGTACGGGGGCTTCTTTAAGATCTGCATCGTCAGGCAAAATGTAAATAATCAAACATAAAATGTACCCTTTGAATACCACGCCTGTCCTAGCTAACTTCGTAATAGGAATATTCCTCTATGTCCTCATCGTCCTTGCGTTTCTTAATAACATCTCCAGCATTAAAGAGATCAAGGATAAGCTCAATGTGTCACTGAAAGATGTCTACGAAGCGTAAGAATTCCGCTTTAACGAAAAGGACAACGGTCATCTAAGAGTAGAAAGCAATTTTAACCGAGACATTCTTTCATTTTCGTGACCCAATCAAATAAATTGGTGTGATGCCCCGACAATGACGCTGTACTGGGCAAATTTATTCACATCCAGTGGCCGATAATGTGCCGCCTTCCGATGTTGGCGCTCGTCGGCCCCACAGGATACTTTCACGTAGGGTTAACCATTCTTATAAGCACCTGTAAGCAATCTCCCTATCCATAAATAACAGCATGCGCAGCACCAGAAGAGTTAAACCGTGGTGTGGGGTACGACATATAAGCGATCAAATGCCTAGAATCATACATCAGTGACGGCCTTCGCTGTACCTCTCGCTGTAACACTCGGTGAGATGGGCAACGGTTTGAAGATGGAAGTTGAAGAAAGGGGAACAAAGTCCACACTCAACCAGCTTTTTACAGACCTCACGGATCGGACTTGGTTGAGTTGGTGAGAGCCACTCCATGTTTCCACTTTTAAGCCGTGCAATGTGCCGAGTGTGCCTGAACCCACAAGGCCAGCCATGGCCTTAAGGGGCGACTTGCACCTGTTGTATTATATTCATTTCCACTGCAAGCGACAAGCCATATTACATTAGTGACGTCTGGCATTATTATACTAACGTTTGTACAGGTAAACGAGAGCGAATATCGGCTCGTGCGAGTGTAGGGTGGCGTTGGGCACCACAGAGAAGTTATGGTAACCTGCCGAAAAGTGATTTGAGGGATAGATTTCACTGTTGGTGGCGATTTCCCCATCGTTAAAGAGCAGTGATGTGTTGAACACAAAGGAAACAAGCATAATAAGCAGTCTTCGCACAGCGAAGTGGTGCACCTGCAAAAGAACTGACGGCGAAGTCTACTGTTGCCCCGGCTTCCCCAGACATCGTGTTTAACGTGTTGGAAGCCTTCTATGTGTAGAACTCTGTGCGCCGTCGGCACATTTCGATCCGTCCTTCTTTGGCTGTTCTAAGCGATCGTTGTAATGCTCGCTGAGCTCTCACTTTGGTTGTCCCCTGCACTAAGAAACTAGGCATGTCCGGGCTGCATTTAGTGGCGGTACTTGTTTGTTAGTGGCGGCAAACAAATGCCACCAGGGGTGCCCGCAAGTGGGTAAATGTTCAGCCAGAAGCTTGTTTTCAGATCACCTGACGACGTTTTACCAGGCAAACATTGTGCATTTTGTTCTCCTTTTTACACCATTTTACACACACATATTCCACCACCCGTACCGGGCACGGACTACACTTCAGTCGGTCCGTTTCCTAACGTACAATTTTATGGTCGTTAAAAAAGGCCTCGTCCCATCGACAGTTTTCTGCTATGACGATCCAGACGATCAGGCCGAGCACACTCGGAAATCAATGCCTCTTTTGATTCAATCGAGGCAAGAACGGCACGTGCGATGGGCAGGATGGGCAGGATGTGCAGGATGCAGCCAATCATCCACACCAAAAGGGCCAGTGGAGACGCCCCCAGGTTGGCAGGGTTTCTCTGACAGACCAAGAAAGCCAACAAATGCTTGAGCGTTTCGAGCACCCGTCTTATTGACGTACTTCTCCTTTGCCATTTGGGGTCATTGTTGTCCCCATGGATCCCCACTGGTGCACATCTCCTCGAAAACAGATGTATGGTGCAGGCTGAAGTGCGGAGTGTGGAGTGAGGAGTGAAGAGTATGGAGAAGTGCGTGGGAGCAAACTCCAGAGTGAGACAGAATTGAGTAGAGTTGGTGTGTGACGCGTGTCGGGCGATGAGCGTGTGGAAATGGAGAAACGGCTGATCAACACGCAAGGTTCATAAGGAAGGCAATTCCTCGCGACTGATCTGCTGTTCGTGAGGTGTCTTGTGTTTTCAACTTTTCAACTTTTCGACTTTTAAACCATCTCATTTCATTCCACACGATACACCCGCACTATGGAGCACGACAAAACAAAGGCTGAGGCCTTGGAGGTCGTCCGCGGCGGCGGCCAGCAAGTCAACGAGATGACTGAAGACATGGAGCGTCTTCTCGAAGAGTCTGGTGGACTGGAAACGGGCTTCTTCCACGTCCAGTTCAAGGACCCCAGACGCTTCACGTGGCTGCTCGTCGCCTTTGCTAGTATGGGCGGTCTTCTCTCCGGTCTCGACCAGAGCTTGATTTCGGGTGCCAATCTTTATTTGCCTAACGATCTGGGTCTCGATACCCGCCAAAACAGCTTGGTCAACTCGGGCATGCCGCTCGGTGCCGTCGGCGGTGCTCTTCTCCTGTCGCCTGCCAACGAGTACCTGGGCCGCAAGAATGCCATCATTGCCTCTATTATCCTCTACACCGTCGGCGCAGCACTTGAAGCTGGCTCGATGAACTTTGGTATGTTTCCCCTTCCACTTCACAGAGGATATTTCCCTCGGGAAAGTTTACTAACCTATGCAGGCATGATTGTTGCTGCTCGTGTCATCCTCGGCATCGGTGTCGGTCTCGAGGGTGGTACGGTCCCGATTTACGTCGCCGAAACAGTCGAACGCCGTCTTCGTGGCAACCTCGTGTCCCTCTATCAGTTCAACATTGCCCTCGGTGAAGTCCTCGGTTACGCTGTTGCAGCCATCTTCCTCCGCGTGCCTGGCAACTGGCGCATCATTTTGGGCTCATCCCTTCTGTTCTCTACAATTATGTTTATTGGGTACGTCTTCCCTCTCCCCCCAAACTCCATAGCACACTGTGTTGTGATATTTGTGTACAGTTCTATCTGCGGGAGGGCCGTGTGACACATCGCTTGTTACGTGGGCCCAAGATACTGGCTCCAGAAGATGTGATTACTGACACGATTACAGCATGCTCTTCCTCCCCGAAAGTCCGCGATACCTCATCCACAAGGGCCGCACGCTCGATGCATACAAAGTTTGGAAGCGCATTCGTGGCATTGAGTCGGCTGAGTCGAGAGAAGAGTTCTTTGTTATGACCGCTGGTGTCCGCGAAGAACAGGTGGCCGTGCAGGAAGGCGCCAAGAACAAGCGCTTCCCCTGGATGGACTTCTTCACCAACCCCCGTGCCCGCCGCGCTCTCATCTACGCCAACATCATGATTCTCCTCGGCCAGCTCACTGGAGTAAATGCAATTATGTATTATGTATGGACTCACCCCCCAGCGGTCCCATGAAGCTGAGACAAGGCCGGTCGCGGAGACATTTTATGATTACGATCACTGACAAAGACTACACCAGATGTCCGTCTTGCTTACCCAGATTGGCTTCGACGCCGAAAAGGCAAACTACATGTCGCTTGTTGGCGGCGGCTCTCTTTTGCTCGGCACTATCCCAGCTATTTTCTACATGGAGACGTTTGGCCGTCGTTTCTGGGCCATCATTACACTTCCCGGCTTCTTTATCGGCCTGATTCTTATCGGTGTCAGCTACCAGTTCTCCCTGGAAACGGACCTACCCAAGGTCGAGGGCCTCTACTTTACGGGCCTTGTCATGTACATGGCCTTTTTTGGATCCTATGCATGCTTGACATGGGGTAAGCCAAGACCGTCTTCCCTGTACCTTTATTCAAACAGCAGACTAACAAATCTTTTCTCCAGTCGTGCCGTCCGAGGTTTATCCTACCTACCTGCGCAGTTATGGCATGACCACATCAGACGCCCTCTTGTTTCTCCTGTCCTTCATCGTCACATACAACTTCTCGGCCATGCAGATCGCCATGGGCAAGACTGGCCTCGTGCTCGGCTTCTACGGCGGCATCGCTGTCGTCGGTGAAGTCTACCAGCTTCTCTTTATGCCCGAGACCAAGGACAAGACACTCGAGGAGATTGACGAGGTGTTTGAGCGCCCGACGTGGAGCATTGTCCAGGAGAACTGGGCGGGCATCAAGGAGAACGTATTCAACCTGGCCAATGGCCGCATTGGCGAGGTCTTCAGCCAGCAGACCAAGATACGGGCCGACTTGCACGATCCTCACCTCAGCGAGAAGGTATAGACGCACATTAAAGAATTCGAGAGGTGGCGTACCTGCTTACAGGTGTGATACCCAAGAGCATGACTCCACAGCCATATTAGTCAAACGAATCTGTTGGACGTTTTGGGTTGATGTGTATACCATATTTACTCTCGCAACGAACAGATCTGTATTTAGCTAAAGGCCAATGAACCAATCACTCGAAGGTATCGCTATAGGTGTTTTTTGAACTGCGTGATCTCACGACGTGTCACACCTTCCGGCATTCCAAGGACTTAACAGCATGGGTGAATCATCGCTGCCGTATTAGCGAGAATGTAGGTACCTCAAACTATCCATGTCTTCCATCGTGTCGAGATATCCCCGCACCTGAGATACCGAACGGTTCCCGAGCATGCTAGGCCATCTGCCACGAAACACCGCTACTTTTCATTTCTCATGCTTCAATATCGGCGCTTCGCTCATAGTCTAGAGCACCCAACTTGTGATATAGCAGGATGGCACTTTGTTTCCAACCAGCCTCGAAACATACAGGTTTGCCACAAACTGTACTACAACAACCTAATATGGACAGGGTCTTACCACTACAGCACAGGTGACGATGTGAAGCTACCCCGTATTCCGTTTTCATTGAAGCTGGCTTGCATTGCACCAAGCTTTGTCCCCAGCTGCACTAGAACATATTGGGCCAGCCAAAAGTAAAAAATCCGGGGTAATGAATCACTCTGCTAGGGCTGCATCCCCCGCACGACACAACAGAACTCGTTTGGAGGCGGAAACAATTCTCCGGCAGGCAGTTTGTGCGGAGATAAATATGGACGGGGCTCCAGGTGCTCTCGAGAAACCTCCATCGGTGTCAGTTTTTGACGTGTCAGTCTTATTCAGTCGCAATCACAGTAACCGCAGCACACAGAAGGACAGAAGAACGCATCTCCAACCAGATCTCCAGCCAGGCCTACCCCACAATGTCAACTGACACGGACACCACAGCAGCTACTCCAATAACCACGACCAACTCAGATCCAGCGGCCCAGACAGAGCAACCCTCGACGGCTGAGGTTGCCCGACGGGAAATCGATGCTGCCCGACTGGCTCACAAGCGGGCACTGGACCGCAAGTCGCAGAACGCAAAGCGTGAACGCACGCGGTTACGACTGCAGACATTGGAGCAGCGGCTGGCATCTAGCGAGGAGAGCCTGCGCCAGCTGGCCATTGACAAAGAGCGCCTTGAGGCAGAAAACCATCGACTGCGGGAGTCTCTGGCATCAGCCACGCCAAGTCCATCCGACAGCAGTGACCGCGGAGTCGGCGTCAGTCTGCCTGGCCCAGGGATGACTGGACCCTCGCCTGCGCCGTCTGGAACCGACCAGGGATCGCCGGTGGCCGCTCCTGTACAGCAGCATCCGCCAAACCACCAAACATCCTCCATCTTTGATATCCTGTCACCGACAACCGTTTTCCGAACTGTGCAGCACCCCCACACACAAGTGTTGCCACACATTCAGTCACAAGGGGTCCAGCCCCCCTTGCCACAGCATCTGTACCAAGTGCTGCCATGCAACTCGGGTCCAGTATGCCTCTCGGACCAGATTATGGATACGTTTATCAAGACCCAAAATACAACACCACCACCAGCCTACGACATTGACTACCTAGCCCGGCAGCGCGAGACACCCAACGTCCTGTCGCTCATCATGCCGGAAAGCGCCATAACCATCCTGCCCGTGCTTCGAGTGGCGTCAGATGTGCTCCGGGCGTTCACAGATATTGCCACCCTGCCAGAGCAAGTCGGTAGTTTGTACTTGATGTTCCGGTTACTAAATGTGAGTACAGAAGCAACGAGTCATTGTCCACGCTCTCCCCTCAGCACCGTGAGCCCATGCTAACTTCCCCTCTCTTTTGTTTCCCTTCTCGACAGTGGAGAGTCTTCCCCACGCGAGAAACATACCGCGAGATCCCCGAGTGGCTCCGCCCCATTCCGCTTCAACTCCGCATCCCACATCCCGCATGGATGGACGCCATCCCCTGGCCACGTGTGAGGGCGCTTCTTGTCAGCCGACAGGACCAGTACGACTTTGAACGATGGTCAGCATTTTACTCCTCGTCTCTCTCGGTTTCGTGGCCGTACAATCCAAGTGACACCATTGTTGCCGTGTCCGACGAGGAGATTGTGGCCAGCCCCATCTTTGAGCAGCACTGGCAGAACTTACGAAATTGGAATGTGAGCTCGGCCTTCCGTAAACAGTTTCCGGAGATTGGGTCCATGGTTGATGAGTACAGGCAGGTTTGATTAGAATGTGAATGTGTAACTAGACATGATTGGCACTCAAGAGGTACATTGTAATAAGTATTGGCAAGATACGAAAGTAAAGCAATTTGGATTCACTTCCAGTCTATCCATGTCTAATCAAAAGTACACCGGAACAGGTTGCGCCAGCCAATATCAGAAACGGGAGGGATGCCCAGCTCAGAGCCCAGCATCTGGTCACGGACACTGTCGTACACCTCCTCGGCGTCACGGAAGCGGCCCGCGTGCACAAGAATTGACCGGCCGTGCTCCTTTTGCGTCAGCAACAGATGGGCAGCAGCCAGCGCAGGCTGCTCGGGGCCTTGGTTCTCAAACGTGTAGTCCTTGGACAGGCCGTCGTACTTGGTCGGCGCGCGGCTGGCAAAGCTGTCAATCAGGTTCGTCAAGACCGGGCCAGGCGAGACAGCATTCATCTTGATGTTGTACTCTTCGAACAAATCGAGGCTTGCCGCACGCAAAATACCGAGTACGGCATGCTTGGACGCCGTGTAGATGGGAATGCCCGGCGTCTCGTATCCGGACATGGACGACGTCATCACAATCGCGCCCTCCACCTTGAGCTTGCGAAAGTAGAAGACGGCCAGCTTGACTGTGCTCAACACGCCCTTGAGGTTGACCTCAATGTTGGCATAGTTGGGTTCCCTGGGGTCGCCCGTGGTAGTATCGACATTGTTGATGAAGAGGTGGTCGAGCTCTCCAAGACCGGCATTGGCATAGACACCGTCAAGCGTGCCAAACGTTTCAATGGTCGTCTTGAACGCGTTGAGGAGTGAATCCCAGGACGTGACGTCGGTCTGTACAAACAATGTCGTCTTTGCCAAGGAGTTGAGGATCTCTTCCGATGGTTTCTTGAAGTCGGCAATGACTAGGCCAGCTGCGTTCTTCGACTGCAGCAGGCGAATCGTGGCCAGGCCGATGCCAGAGCCAGCGCCCGTGATGAGAAACACCTTGCCAGATGCATCTGGGATGCTCTCCGGTGTGATGGTAAGCAGTGCACCCGGCTTATGTGCAATGTTCGATCCCATACTGATAGTGGTGGTGTAGTTGCGGTTTCGTGGTTGTGACGATGTTTGTTGTGAGTGGAAGTGTTGATATTATTCCTTAGTCGACTGATCATGCACAAGCCGGCAAAAGCACATGTCATCTTCAAGCTGTGCGTAGCTCTGTTGGTCTTATACGAATCTGGGACTTTGAGATGCCGGATTTGCTATTTCCAGCCAGGCATCTCCAAAGTCCGCCACGCCTCCGCATTTCTCTCTCGGGTGGATTGTTTGAGCTTGTTGTGTTAGCGGCTCAACACGATGTCCCGCCTGAATCACTAGTGCATTTCTCCACACAACGTCCCAATCATGACACCCCCGTTTCCACCTGATTCAGTTACTGCTCTAAAGACATCAGCACTTCAAAGCACAAGGCTATCATTTTACACTATCATGAGACTAGCCACAACTGGGTCGATATTCACCATCTCGTACCTCGGAAGTGTCTCGCTATGAACCACCGTGTCAGCAGCGATGATAGATAGATGATGAGGCGAAGTGCGGAGTCCGGGTCTTCATTTGCCGTGATGACAACATCATACCGAGTCATCTCGGTCCGTACTGTAACTTACATAACAGTCAGAGCGTCTCCTCAATAAAAATCAAAATCATATGGCAGAATCCCATGGCATGCAATCTTGCCCATCTCCTTGCATATGAACAAATCGACAAAGCAAACAGCACAATGCCGAGCAAAACAAACGGACACAACGGCAACTGGCTAGCCAACGGGACAGTCAACGGCACGAATGGCTCGAACAGTACGAATGGGACGACCAGCCACTATGTCATCCCGGACCGTGGCCACTCGGACCCTGACAAGATCCGGGTGATTTGTGTCGGTGCCGGATTTTCTGGTGTCTGTCTCGCCTACAAGCTGCAGCAGACAGTGACAAACTACGAGCTTGTCTGCTATGAGAAGTACGCCATTTAAAATTATGTGCAATTCTACTCCAACTTGCAAACACCACTAACAAAACATTCAGGAACGACAATGTTGGCGGGACGTGGTACGAGAATAAGTACCCTGGGGTAAGAATTGCCATACGGTCCGCGTTGATTGTAGTCTGCACATACTAACTGTAATGCAGTGCGCCTGCGATATTCCAGCACCAGTCTACAGCTTCAGCTTCGAGCCAAACCCGTCCTGGACATCATACTACGCCAGGTATGCTTATTTCAATCAACTCACCTAACAAGTTCACCAGCTAATAGAGACAGCGCTCAGGAAATCGAGCAGTACATTATCAATTTTGTGGAAAAGTACGGCCTCGCTAAATACATCCAGCTCAGCTCGCGTGTTGTTAGAGCCACCTGGGATGACAGCAAGGGCGAATACGAGGTCGAGATTGAGACGCCGTGCGGTCTTATCAAGGATTGCTGTCATGTTCTGATTAGTGCAACCGGCGTCCTGAACAAGTGGAAGTGGCCTGCCATCCCCGGCTTGCACGACTTTGCTGGGCCACTCCTCCACAGTGCCCACTGGGACGACAGTGTCAACTACAAGGGCAAGCGGGTGGCCGTCCTGGGCACAGGGTCCTCCGCCATCCAGATCATCCCCAGTCTCCAGCCCAAGGTCTCTCACTTGACGGCGTTCATGCGGTCCCCGACGTGGATCTCGCCCGCAGTCGCTACCGACTTTATCGACAACATCGTCGCCAAGTCAGATGACCAGGAAGCGATTCTAGATACCAAGCCAGCCAAGCAGGAGGAGGAGCGGTCCGTGAAGACGGCCTTTGCCAAGCACCAGCTCACCAAGGAGCAGATCGCCAAGTTCGAGAGCGACCCAGATTTTTACCTTGCCTTCCGCAAGCGTCTAGAGAGCCAGCTCAACTCGGCCACGGAAGTCTTCACAGCCGGCTCAGCCATGAACGATGGCGCCCGTGCCATGATGCGTCAAGTCATGGAGGACCGCATCGGTAATGGCCCCGGGCACGAAGAGCTTAAGAAGCGGCTCATCCCCGAATGGGCGCCTGGCTGCCGTCGTCTTACACCAGGTGATGGTTACCTGGAGACTCTAACCCAGCCCAATGTGACACCCGTCTTTGGCGAAATTGTCAGCATCGATGCCACAGGCCTCACCACAGATGACGGGGTGCACCACGACGTTGACGTCATCGTATGTGCAACGGGCTTTGATGTTGCGTTTGTCCCGGCCTTTGAGCTCAAGGGCCGCAATGGTCGCCGCATCCAGGACGAATGGCGAGACGAGCCCATCTGCTACTTGGGCCTATCAGCACCCCAGTTCCCAAACTACTTTAACTCGCTAGGTCCGCGTGGTCCTTGGGGTAACGGCCCTCTGCTTCCTGCCATTGAGTCCTGCTGCGAATACTTCCGCCAGGCTATCATCAAAATGCAAGAAGACCAGATCAAGTCTCTCGAGGTCAAGCTCACACCCACGGTTCAGTTCAATGACCATGTGGACGAGTGGATGAAGCGATCCGTGTGGAAGACGGGCTGTCGGTCCTGGTACAAGATGGGTACTGTAGATGGCAAGGCCTGGCTGTGGCCGGGCGGTACGCTGTCCTACCTCAAGACCATCAAGCAGCCTCGCTACGAGGACTACAATATCGAATACAAAAATGCAGACAACATGTGGGCATAGTAAGTATCACACACCTTCACAGCCGCTTCAAGATCGTATCGCTAACAGACGAAGCCTCGGAAATGGAAAGACATTGTCTGAGATGTCTCCGGCGGGTTATGATTTGGCACCTTACATCCGCAAGTCCGACACGCCATGGTTTATTTATTGAGAGCCCTCATTGAGAGTTCGCGTTCTGTACATATGTCTAGCTATTCATAGTGTTTATATTACTATTCTATTTAAATAAGGGAATTACAGTAATTGGACCTGCACTAGATTCGCCAAATTGAGATTGCTGCTTGGCGAAGACAAAGACGACAATCTTCAAGTGGATTTCTGGCAGGCATATGCATCCTCGCCGGCCGCAAAAAGAATTGTCAAACTCGGCCTGGTAGCCGTACACGGCAAAGAACCCATGTATGAGATCATCATGCACTGGATCGCGCTTCTTGGTGCGGTATGCGGTCTGTCTTCAAAGCCGTCTGAACATTATAGAGGTCTTCTGGGCTTCCGGGCGAAACTTGCTCGAGCCCATACTCGTTCGCCATAAGCAAGAGGGAGAAAGCTGCATGCTGATGCTCAATGAGCCATGCGGTGTTCGTCGATGTGAAGCGTGCTATAATATCGCCGTATACTGCAAAGACATTCCATTTTAAAATAGTCGACAGACCCGTGGCAGTAGTCGGTCCAATAAGCGGGATAGCGGCAGAGGCTAGCTTAGAGCTCACGTCTTAATGTGCCGACTCGAGCTGTCTTAAAACACGAAGAGGGAAGGAATCATTAGTGTTAATATGGCTCGACTACAGAGGTGGAGGTGGTGGCTGATCATGCCGCTGTTGGAAGGATTCAATGCTTGTTTTAAAGGCTGCTCTATGCGGGTACGCACAGGAGGTTGTTAGATTTATCGTAATTGCCCAATAGTTGTGACGTATCTTTGAAGAGGTAAAGAGGGAAAGGAACAAAAAAGACGCGTCGGGGGGGAGACCCCCGAAAATAAAATAACTATTGTCTTAGCGAGAAAATCAACTCCGCTTTACTCACTCGGCTATGCTTGAGTTGGATGTCGACAAGAAACAAACATACGGCCAGAGCATAATGTCGTAATGGCAGAGGGCGGAAAAGTTGAAGCTGGAGTCGTACGCTATATGTATGTACCTTCCCCGCAAACTCGCTGCTAGTTCGGTAAGGCTGCAGAATATTAGGGCAATTCTGCACACTGGGCCAGGAGTTGTGGGTGTCAGTGACCCCACTTGGCACCCACAGCCTGAATCACACCTGAATCACAAAGAACTCCAGTGACCAAAGGTTAGCAATCCAATCACATCTTCAAAATGACACTGCAAGGGCGAGAACCTGTTGGCCCGGACATAGGGCAGAGATTGTCCGATGAGCAGCGATGATTCAAGAGGCGTACTACGTCGTACACATCCTACCCCAGGTTTAATCATTAGCGTAATCTGGGGTCTGGGGTACAAGTCCATTGGCAGCTGAGCCCGGGCTAGTACATGCGGCCTTATTCGTACCCGGGCGCCTCGGAGGAATGAAAAGGGAGTCGGGAAAAGAGCGAGAAAGGGGGCAAGGAGGCGTCACTACATGTCAGAAAGTGAAGGTTGCAGAACAGCGACGTACAGGAAAGTAACGTGCATGAACACATAAGGGACCGTCGATCCGTCTTCAGCTGCATGGAAGGTAAATAAATCAACGACAAGACAAGACTTTTGCAAATACTGGCGGAAGGACTGAAGACAACTCGACGTCGACATAGACACACAAATCACAAATTGTTGCTGCCCCAACCTTACGATGGATGTCTCCCACGACGAGACAAGCAGTGGCGACAAGCGCGTCACTCGCCTTGATGTCCAAGAACACGACGCGTCGCAACGTCGTGATACTTCACCACTGCCCGAGGCTTTTGGCGACAATCTGCCAGCCAACTACTACCGCAGTGCCCGATTTCTCGGGTCTGTTGCTGTGAGTCCCCTGAAACAAGTGAACACATCCTTACCGCCACGTCTTGTCAAATGCTGATGACCTCTTTTCAGGCCGCTTCACTGTCTGCAGTCAGTGCATACCTGGGCTGGGTTATGCCCGCCAATATTTTGGGAGTCATCGACGCCGACATTGGACCCTCGCCCAACCTGACGTGGGTGGCCATTTCGTACACTCTTTGCTACTCCGTGTCAGCCACACTCGTTGGCCGTCTGTCCGACATTTTTGGCCGTCGTTGGTTTTTTGTCTTGGGCAACGTTTTTGCCGTCATAGCCAGTATTCTGGGAGCCACGGCCCAGAGCATCAACCAGCTGATTGCGGCTGGCTGCTTCACCGGGTTTGCCGCAACCTTCCAGCTGGCCTTCCCCATTGTTCTTGGCGAGCTTGTGCCCTTTAAAAGACGCGCCCATGTAAATGGTCTTGTCTTCTTCTGCTGCCTGCCCATCTCGGCGTTCGGTACCATCATTGCCCGCTCTCTGGCTGCCAACACAAAGCTGTCGTGGCGCTGGTGCTACTACATCAACTTGATCACGAGCTCCATTGCTGTGATCTTGTATGTGTTGTTCTACCACCCTCCACGGTTCAGTCTCCTCCACAGCAAACGGTCCAAGTGGCAGGAGCTCAAGCGTCTGGATTTTGGTGGCCTGATTCTCTTCACCGCCGGTCTTGTCCTTTTGTTGCTGGGTTTGAACTGGGGCGGCCAGTCATACCCCTGGAAGTCTGCCAAGGTCATCGCCACGATTGTCGTCGGTGCTCTCAGTCTTGTCATGTTTGCTCTTTACGGTAAGTCTTTCCATTTTGCGGATTAGGCCCTTGCCTTTCTGACACTCTTAGAAACATTCATGCCGCTATCACATCCTCTGATCCCCATGTCACTATTTGCAAACGGCAAGTATGTGGCCTTGGTTTTGTGTGCCACTGTGTGCTCCATGATCTACTACTCCATCAACGTCATCTGGCCGACCGAGATCTCTGCACTCTTTACTACTGACTCTGTCGAGATCGGCTGGTTATCGGTACGTTCTTTCCATCCTTGACTACAATGACTATCTATTACTGACATTCAAAGTGTACCATTGGTGCTGGAACCGTCTTGGGTCAAGTCGTCGCTGGTGCCACCACGAAGCGTATTGGCAAGCAGCGGTGGCAGCTCATTGTCTGCGAATGTCTTGTCACGGCTTTCATCGGCATGCTCGCTGCCGTCAATGCATCGCGTCGAAACCTGGCTATTGCCGGTACCTTTATCGGTTCCTTCTTTGTCGGATGTAAGTCTTCAGGCAGATACACAACACATAATTTTACTTTTATTGACTGGCAATAGACGTCGAACTTGTCACGTTGACTTGTGCCCCCATGGCGTGTGCCGCCGAAGACATCGGCCTGGCCACTGGTGTTCTGAGTTCTGTTCGTGCAGCCGGTGGTTCACTGGCGAGTAAGTCAAAGTCATCATGTTATCTACCGCCCTGTATGAGAGATACACTTTCTAACATTATCAGCTGCCATTTACGTTACGATTCTCGACAACAAACTCAGCCAAAATACCCCCAAGGATGTCTCTGATGCCGTGCTTCAGAGTGGCCTGCCCGAGAGCTCGCTGCCGGCCTTCTTGACTGCCTTTATGGCCAGCAACAGCACCGCCCTCGCAGCGATTCCTGGCTCCAACTCGACCATCCTTGCCGCCGCTGCCACCGGTCTTCAAAACGCCTACAGTGACTCCTTCAAGATTGTCTACCTGGCTACCATTGCCTTTGGCGGCTGTGCCATCATTGCTGCCCTCTTTGCCCCCAACATGGACGACAAGATGACCGACGAAGTAGCTCGTAAGCTCCAGGGTGTGCAGGGCGACGTTGTTCGTGACGATCTAGACCGTGAGGAGAAGGCTGAAATTCAGATGCACGAGACACGTCCAGCCCAGTAATTCTGTATTACACAAAACCAACGCCAACAAAGTGAACTGCTTGTTTTGACGACAATATGGAGTGCGTGTCTTGCCAATCAAGTCATCGACTGTTCTTTCAAGTACTCGGTAACAGAGCCCTTTTGTCTCGTCTTATTTTTTATTTTTATTTTGAATTCAGTTTCAATCATCTGCAGTGGTGCCATGCTTGAATACACCACACGTACATTCATTCCTCCTCCCATAATTTGAAAGCAACCATGTGCCAAGGCGGCGATTTGAGCGTCTTTCTTTAGTAACTTCCATCTCAAGTATGCAGCGGAGTAATCGATACCAATACGTATATTTTTTGACAATTCCCATTTTTCAGAACACAAGCAACGTTTGCTTCTCCGCAGTTTGACAGCCGACCGTTGCAGCGCCGGCCTGAGCCCAAATATCTCCAACAAACAGCGTGAGATGCGCTAGTTTTGCCAATTCTCAAAGTCCGGCTTTCGGACCAAGTCTACTGCGATTGGCTGAACAGGGTCGTTTTTGACTCCACTGCATCCAGTATCCTTGACACACCCGCCATTTTGGGGCAACATCGCGTAAATCTTCTACTACACTGCCGACCTCACGTGGCGACGACCCGACCAGAATCACACTAACCCAGACACATAAAGCTACCGTTTCGTCCTTTTGACAAACGTGAGCTTCCCCGGATTTCTATTTCTTTTGACGGAAATCGGGCGCCGTGCACGCTGTGTCGTCTCCCGTCTCCGTCTTCTCCGCCTTCCCCTTCTTTTCCCGTCTCTCGCGCCATTTTACCCCAGACACGGCCGGCTGCTCCCCCATTTTGTTCGTTTCGAGATATTTCGCCCCATGGTTCTCGTCTACAGGGCCCACATATGCCATGAAGTGCGTGTGTGTCCAGTGTCGCGTCAGAAAGGTGCGTTTCCCCAGCTCCCACTGGCATCTCTCCGACTCCCTTTCCCCCTCCTTCCCCTGCTGAGCTGCTCTGATGGTCATAACGTGGATTGCTAAGATGCCATTTTGCACACCATAGGTCCGCTGTGATGGTGGTCAACCATCATGTGCAACATGCACCCGACTGCGTCTTGTCTGTTCATTCTCCAGCCGGGCAGACGGTGCTGCCAGTCGAGCGTCCAGTGCTGCAGTCGAGTTGCCGCCCAAATACCGGAGCTCCTTGGCGTGTGTCCGCTGTAGAACCCGCAAGATTCGTTGCTCAGGCGACACGCCGGAATGCGCCGAGTGCGTGCGGCGACACCAGCCTTGTGTTTATGCGACGGTCCAAGGCGTGTTTCGCAACACAACACGGAATAGCATGGCACGCGAGGCTGCATCATCACGGAAATCGAGACAGTCGAGGACGTCACCGCCTGTCACGAACTGGCCACGGGGCACGGCCAACATTGCACCACGCCCTCTACAGAATCCACCTGAAGAGAAAGATGATCTTGTACCAGGGCCCAACACATCGCCTCCTCTCGGCGTCACTGCGAGCAGCAACCCAAACGTCCCGGCGCACTCGACATCACCAGGCCAGCCTGTCTTGTCAGAGCTGTCTCCAACCAGCACATGTGTTATGATTGACGGCAAGCTGGAAGCCGAACTTGTGGACCAGTACTTCAAATACCTCCATGCCCTCCCCGCGTACGGCTTTCTGCATCAATCTACTGTTGTCCAACGATGTCGAGAACACTCCATCAACCCGGCGCTGAAGGCTGCATTGTGTGCTATCACGGCACTTTTCATGGGCCGATGTGCCGAGGAGCGTGACAGTTGGGCCAAAGCAAGCGAGACGCTCGTCTTTGATGGCCTCAGTCACCCTTCTATATTTCATCTACAGGCGCTTCTCCTCGTCATCAGATACCGGGCCGAATCGGGAGGCTTCAGTCAAGCCTTTATGCTGTCCGGTCTTGCGGCTCGTCTTGCTGCCGCTCTACGTTTGAATTACGAGCACCATGAGCTCAGCCCCGTGGCTCAAGAGGTCCGGCGCCGCACATTTTGGTCTCTGTATTTTCTGGAAGAGGTTTTTTGCTCTGGTCTGCGAGAATTTGAGCTGTCCCATCCCGAAATTATCTACCTTCAGCTGCCGCGGGAAGATAACAACTTTGCCGATGGGGCAAGCCCGGCCACCAATACGGGGTATCTGCTGCCCGGCTTTGGACTTGAGCCAACGGCCATTGGTCCAAGGGGTCTCTTTGTCAAGCTGGCACTTGTTCGACGAAACATTATGAAGTATGGCTCGTTTCCCTTGACCTGACAAGAATCCTACTAACTCTTTCAGATTCAACCGGCAGATATACGGCAAAGAAATGAGCCTCTCAAACCTATTCACCACCCTCGACCAGATTCAAAACAACCTACGACGTCTCTCTCTTCAAATGGCTCCGCAGGACCGCTACCCACCACCTGAACCAGAAAGCTTTGCCTGGTCCCCCCAATATGCTATGCTCCATATGTCCTACTACCAGTGTCACTGTGATCTTTACCGCAGCTTCCTCCGCGGCCACCCGGACACAGCTCCGCAAAGCTGCATCGACGAGATCAAGCCAGCGGACGTGACTCTCATGGGTGGCCGCAGTATCCAGAATGCTCGCCAAGTGTTGTGCGTCTTGGCCGATTACGACCAGCACGCGGACCCTGCACAGCCGCTGGACTGGGATGCTGCCGTGTGTGCCTACCAGGCCACACGCTTCTTGCTTTTTGGAAGCACCTACGACAAGACTTGCGGGCAGCGGTCGACTGCCGATACGTCGGCCGTCCGCATCGCCATCACCAAAGCACAGGATGTACTCGACATACTGACCCGTCGGTTTGCCTTTTCAGTCGCCGTGCAACCCATGCGGGACGATTTGACCAGACTGGTGGCGCGGTATCGCCGACTGCTCCGGTCGTCACCCATGAACAATGACAGCGAGTCGGTCTTTAGTGCCCACCGAGGCATCCATGTTCCGCCAGGCGTCACCAAGGAAGCAGGGTCCCGACAATTCCTTGCCATTCACAGTTTGCTCCTTCGTTCAGACTTTGTTGATGATAGCCGAGACGCGGTCACAGAAGGAGCGCCGCGTCAGACTGCGTCGAATGCGCCACTTGTTGACCAGGCGTCACAAAACTCAAACGTGCCTGTAGATATGATGCCAGCCAACTGGCAACAAACACAAATGGACATCAATCAACAACAACCTCCGCAACAAGAACAAGGCAACGGAAATACCGGACAGGTTCCTGAATATTGGGCAGATGCAACAGCCGATGTCACCACAAATGTTGGCGACGTGAGCGTCACAACTTTCGACTTTCCACCTCTTTTCAGCGACTTGATGGGCGATGGTCCTGGTTTTGATTTTGGATTGTGGTCCGACATGCTCGGTACGTACGGTAATCCTGTTCCTCAGGGTAGTGTCGCTAGGATGGACGAGCAGCAAATGTTCTGAGTGTAAGACGTTGTCATGGAATCCATGGCTTTTTTTATCCGACACAGCATGATTTCGTGTAGCGAAAATGCCATGAATTCATTTTCCAGCAATAGGACTTTACTTGGCTCCTTCTATTTATTTTTGTTTTTTTTTACTTGGGGACTTTACAGGTACCAGTAACGGAAGGTACTGTCCACAGTAGCCAGTTGCGCCTGCCCGATGTGGAGGTGCTTCAAGATAAGAAGGAAGGTGCAACCTGCGGCCCGCAACCATATTTTAACATGACTCAATTTGAATCAAGTAGAATTCTTGTTGGCGCGATTATCAAGAGAGTGTGTTTTGTGATACTAAGACAAGTCAAAAAGAAAGAAGTGTAGAAAGAGAGAGCTACAGTGGTGTTTATGCAAGTATGCAGAGATACGTATTAGTCATCGATATGCGACTATGTGGGAAAATCAGTTTTGACATCCTACGATGTTTTGCGCGATATCATGCCGACTGCATACAGTTCAAGACCACCAACAATATAAATCCATGAAATTTCCTTCGTATTCTTCTTAGAGTACCGACAAACTCTTTCCATCCGCATCCTCAACCTCGCGGACCAAGCCCGCATCGGCATTTTTACGAAACTGCTGGTGAGCAATCGTCTCAAGCGAGAGGCCCTTGGTCTCGCGCAAGAAGAAGAACGAGATGACAGCAATCAAAGCATCGAATACGCCCCCTATTGTGGTTAATATTGATTTCCCTTCAATTTAGGAAATGTTGGATCGACTCACAGAGCAAAAACACACCCCAAGAACCGAGCCCCATCATCATATACGGTGTTGAGATGGAGAAAACAAAGTTGAAGAGCCATTGGGAGCCAACACCAATCGCGATGCCGGGTTCACGGATGCGAGCAGGGAAGATCCTAGACAGTCAGTATGCGATTCAAGCAATAAGGGCCAATGGCGAACACATGGTAACTTACTCAGACACGTAAGGCCACGGCAGAGGACCCCAGGAAAAGTTGTAGATGATGACAAATATGTAAATCAAAGCAACAGTGCCGATGCCGGACGAAGTGACATTGCCCTCGGCCGGCGGCGGGATGACCTTGACCACAATAGCCGTTGTGATCTGACAGACTGACATGAGTGCCGCACCGCCAATCAGCATGTGACGGCGACCGACGCGTTCGCTGACGAAAATCACAAAGATGCCGCAGGCGACGACCTTGATTGCACCAAAAATGGCCGTCAGCAGAAGATCCTTGGAGCCGCTACCGACGAGCAGCTTGAAGAACTGGGGGCCAAAGTAGGCAAAGGCGGTGGCACCTGTTGCCTGCTGTGCCGTGAAAATGGCAAAGGCAGTAAAGATGCGCTTGAAGTTGTCCTTTTGCAGGAGCTCCTTCACGTGAAAGCCCTCGGTGGCACGCGTTTCGTTTTCGACGCCCAAGCGAATCTCCTCCATCTCCAGCCGTACCTCTTCAGTGTCCTGGCCGCGGATCCACTTCAGACTGGTCCAAGCTTCGTCGTGGCGGCCCTTCTTTGTCAGCCAGCGCGTCGACTCCTTGACAGTAAGCATGCCCAGGCCAAGAAGAGCGGCCGGGACCAGTTGCAGACCAACGGGAATCTGCCACTGCTTCGAGTCGGCAGTGGCAACGCGGAGCGAAACGCCGTAGTCGACCCAGTAGCTGGTGAAGATACCAAAAGTGTAGAACCATTGAAAGAAGGAGCCAATGCGGCCGCGGATCTCCTTGGGGGACATCTCACTGCTGAAGGTCGGCACAACGACCGTCGCAGCACCGAGGCCAAGACCGGCAATGACACGTGCAATGTAAAACGCAGTGAGCGAGTGCGTGTTGATTGTCTGGATGAGGGCGCCGATGCAGAACACAAAGGACGCCAGCATCAGCACCTTGCGGCGGCCGAGGCGCTCCGTCAGCGGCCATGCCAAGAAACAGGCCACGAAGGCGCCGAGCTGCTGGAGACCGACAGCAAGAGAGTTGGTCCGCGTGGCCTGGGCCGTTGTGTAGCGGTAATCATTTTCGAAAGACTTGAACGTAAGGACACCACCTGTGGACGTGAAATGTTAGAAGTGGGGACAGACGGTGGAAAACTGGGGAATCGTATCGTCGATAAGGACGGATCTGGGGCCGACCAAATGGACCACTCATGGCAGAGTCTGCCCGGCGTATTTGGACTCACCAACACTGTCCAATGATTAGCTTATGCTCTGCAGCGTACCCCGGATTTCAAAAGTGGTAACGATGGTAGGAAAGCACGAGAAAAGATAAGAGATCACTTACATGCCGCTGTCGTAGCCAAAGAGGAAGCCACCCAGGCACACCACGCAGCCGAGCCAGTAGGCTCGGATTTTTCCTAGCAGTGCGCCCTGCATTTTGCACAGGAGACGGACGGTGAAAGTCAGGTGAGGTATACTCGTAGAAAGAAATGAGAGGTACTGTCGGCAGTCTCGAGGAGAGAGGTGAACAACAAAGGTCAGAGACAACCCCCAGAGAAGATCCGAGGTCTTGTTATATATGCTGGATGGACGAGTGATGGAAGACAAACAACCTTGGCGACGTTTCGGGCACTTTGTCGATTTCGAGCATCGTCTGTTAAGACGTGCTCGGCCCCTGAGCTCGCGACATCACAAGTCCTCAAATCAGAGCAACGAAAGCGTCACCACTGATCATCGATGGGCACTCAACTTTGCAGCGTTTTGCAGCATTTTCTCAGAGGAGACGTCTAGCTCGCGGGGGAAGTTGGTATTTGGGTCTTTCCAATATCGTTGGGTCCACTTAAAGCTTACAATGTGGGGCGCGCTAGTTCACTGACAGCCAACCATGGGTCGAAGCGTCCGCTTCCCGCTTTCCGACTGCCGACGTCAAACGGGAATCGGGGAAGGAGCGACTCTTGACGATACCGAACGTCAGGTGTGGACCAGAGTGGGCCGTAACGACCCATCTTCACACTGCAGTCGCGAGCTTGTCTCCAACACGAGCACCACGAACATGGCAGAACGTGGCCGAGGTCGCTGCACGAGAGCTCACCAGTGCGTATATAGAAAGGCCCGTCGAAATGGCGACATCTGTATTCGGTCCTGGCTGAGAGAAAGCAACTCTTGTCTTCCCAATCCAGCATCCCTCTTGTTCCAGACATTCCGACCTCCTAATCCCTCCTACCAAGACAAGTCCAGGACAGACACGCCGAAAGAAGCATACCAGAGACACCACCCTCGCAATGCCTGACAAACGCCCCAACTTCCTCGTCATTGTGGCTGATGATCTGGGCTTCTCCGACATTGGCTCGTTTGGCGGTGAAATCAACACACCCAACCTCGATAAGCTGGCACGCAATGGCATCCGGTTCACAGACTTCCATGCGGCCGCAGCCTGCTCGCCGTCGCGCGCCATGATCATGACGGGCACAGATCACCACATTGCTGGTTTGGGCAACCTAATTGAATGGACCAACATCTCGGGCCAGAACGACCCCAACGGCACCATGTCGACAGCAGTGCAGCGGGGCATGCCCGGCTACGAGGGCTATCTCAACGAGCGCGTGGCGGCTGTTCCCGAAATTTTAAGAGATGCGGGCTACGAGACACTTATGGCCGGCAAGTGGCACCTGGGCCTGACGCCCGAGCACAGCCCCAAGGCACGCGGTTTCACCCGCAGCTTTGCACATCTGCCGGCGTGCAGCAACCACTACGCATACGAGCCGCAGCTCCGCGACCAGGATACCACACCTGAGTTTATGACAATGAGCTTTATTGCCCTGCACAGTGAGGATGGCCAGTACGTGCGCAAACTGCCTGACGACTGGTACTCCTCCAACGGCTATGGCGACAAGATGCTGCAGTACCTCAAGGACCGGCATGCGGCCAAAGAAGCGGGAGACGAAGAGCAGAAGCCTTTCTTTAGCTACCTGCCATTTACGGCACCCCATTGGCCTCTGCAGGCGCCGCCGGAGCTGGTCAAAAAGTACCGCGGTGTGTACGACGACGGCCCTGACGCGCTACGCCTGAAGCGCCTGGAGAACCTTAAGAAGCTGGGCATGGTGGCCCCCGATGTCGAGCCGCATCCGGTTGTCGCTGACGAAGTCAAGGAGTGGGCCGATCTCACCGACGAGGAGCGGGCCAACTCGTGCCGGGCGATGGAGGTGTTTGCGGCCATGGTCGAGTGCATCGACATCAATGTCGGCAAGGTGATTGACTATCTTGAGGAGACGGGCGAGCTGGATAATACATTTGTTTGCTTTTTATCCGACAACGGCGCCGAGGGTGCCGCCTACGAGGCATACCCTATCGTGCAGAGCAGCATGATTGGCCATCTGCAAAAGTACTACAACAACCACATTGACAACCTGGGCAACGGTGACTCCTTTATCTGGTATGGTCCCCGCTGGGCACAGGCCGCCACCGCACCCAGCCGACTGTACAAGGCTTATACCACGGAAGGCGGCGTGCGCGTTCCATTCTTGATGAAGCCTCCCGTCGGTACATCCTGGAACGCCGCTGCCGGTACAGCTGACCCGGGCAGCATCACCCACCAATTTGCCACGGTCATGGATATTGTACCCACCATCCTCGATATGGCAGGTATCCAGCACCCAGCGCCACACTATCAGGGCCGTGAGATTGTCAGCATGCGCGGAAAGTCTATGGTGCCCTACCTGGCCAGCAAGGCGGAGCGTATTCACGACAAGGAGTTTATCCACGGGTGGGAGACGTGTGGTCGTGCCGCTGTGCGCAAGGGTGACTGGAAGATTGTCTTTATCCCCAAGCCCAAGGGCACAGAGAAGTGGCAGCTGTACAACCTGGCCAAGGACCCCGGTGAGATCCACGACCTGGCGGAGCAGGAACCAGCACGGCTGGAGGAGCTCATCAAGCTGTGGGACCAGTATGTGCTGGAGACGGGTGTTGTGCCTCTGAGCCCCGAGCTCGGCAAGTGGATGGCGGCCATGGAGGAGCAGATGCCGGAAAACGCCTGGATCGAGTATGAGTACTGGAAAGACGGTGCCCGTGACGACCCAGCGGCGTTTACCAAGAAGATTCCCCGTTTTGAGCGCCGGGTTGTGGCGATGTAAGTGCTGTCAGGTCTCGTTTGAGAACTGTATGACACGTTAGCTTTTTTAACTTTAATTGGCAAGTTGAATTTGAGCATGTGTTTATGGTATATTATTTATTTTTATATTAGATGATTTTTTTTTCTTCTTCTTCTTCTTCTTCTTCTTCTTCTTCTTCTTCTTGTTTTCTTTCTTCCTTTTTTCTTCCTTTTTTTCATTCTTTTTTTTTTTTCTTTTTCTATTTCTGTGTGAATAAACTTTGAAAGACGGAGGGTTTATGCGCCAGCTCCGAAATTACTTGAAAATGACAAGAAATATGTATATGAACAGTCCTATCAAATGTACTGCCTCCTTGGTCATTTTTGTTACGCATACAAAAATACAAGGCATTATGCCCACAGTGTGACAGTGTGCCGTGATGTATTTTTGACGTTGAGAGGAACATTGCCACCAACAGGTCTTGCTTTCGTGGACAACCAAGCTGAGAGCCGCAGATGCAACTCCTAAAGTGACATTAGTTTCCACCACTGTGTACGGCGTATTGTCATATTCAACATAAGCTCATGCCAACTGTTGGTAAAATTCTGCTCATCTTGCCCTCTTCTCTGCGCAATGCTACTTTTTGCATGGCAGACATCGCCTTCTAGCTCGTTATTCCAGGCCATGCTCACATAAGGCACACAGAAAATGTGGCACAAAACTACAGGAGAATACACACAGATTATGCCTTTCCATCGATATGCACGGGAAATCTCGCCTCGGCCCATTTCCCATCCTTTATTTTGTGATACGCTGCTCTGCTGTGATTTATTTCCCTTTTTGCACGGGCGTTTGCGCGTCGTTCGCAGCTCCGTCTGGTATTTTTTCCTTTTTTGTTCCTTTTTTTTTATCGTTATCGGAGTGCGCTATCGCCCAGCTTGCACCTGCCTATTCGGGGCTGTCCAGTGGAGGCGCTAAGAAGTCTCCGTCGGCCGAGACGCTTCACCCCACTTCGCTGCAGAGAGCTGCAGAGCGTGCTTCAGCACCAAAATGACGTTTTTTCAGGTCTCCACTGTAGGCAAAAACTGCCGGCGACCTCTTTTGTCTACGCACCTGCCCACTAAACGTCAACCAACACTCACCACCAACGCGCCACCGTTCTCCAATTTGCCTTGTTCCTTTTGCCCACTATTTTATGTAATTTTTTTCTTGCTGGAAGCTTGTACGACGTACTGCGTACCTGTTTTTTTTTTCTCCAGGTCTTTTGTTTCTCGCTTTCTTTAGCGAGGAATGGCCGCTGCCAAGTTTGCGTCGACTCTCCCCTCGACAAACTCCCCATCCTCTCCCGGCTTCGACGTCGACGCCGATCCCGACTCCTCGTCCTCGACAACACCGCTCCTCATGGCGTCTGAACGTGCGGTGCCGTACCGCACCTACGGAAAAGACCCTGCGCTGGTCGAAAGCGGCGCATACGATCCCGCCAACAAATACTCACCCGACAGAGTTGACAACAACCAAGACGATGGCCTGGTCACCACCGCCGAGGACCGTGACCTGAAGCGCGGCCTGCACCAGCGCCACTTGTCCATGCTGGGCATTGCCGGCGCCATAGGCACGGGCCTGTTCCTCGGTCTCGGCAGCGCCGTGCAAGAAGCTGGTCCCCTTGGCGCCCTGTTGGGCTATCTGACCATCGGTCTTGTTGTCTGTGCTGTGCAGTTTGCGCTGGGCGAGACGGCCGCGCTGTTCCCAGTGACGGGCTCGTTTGTGCGACACGCCGAGGTGCTGCTGGACCCAGCCGCAGGTTTTGCCGTTGGCTGGAACATCGTCTACGGCAACCTGCTGTCGATCCCGACAGAGATCACGGCCATCTGCGTGCTCTTCCAGTTTTGGACTGATGTTACGCCGGCAGTGTGGATTGTCGTCTTTATCATCCTGACGAATATCGTGGGCTTTTCACGCATCCGCGTGTTTGGCGAGGTCGAGTTCTTCTTTGCCTTTCTCAAAATCCTGCTCGTCGTGTTTCTTATCATCCTCGGTCTTGTCGTTGACCTGGGCGGTGTTCCCGGCACGCCGCGCATCGGCTTTCACTACTGGAAGAACCCGGGTCCCTTTGTCGAGTACATTGCCTCCGGTGCTTGGGGCAACTTTCTGGGATACTGGAGCGTCATGACTGGCGCCGTCTTCTCGTTTGCCGGCGTCGAGTCGCTTGCCATGGCGGCCGCTGAGACGCGCAGCCCTCAACGTGCTATCCCGCGTGCCTGCAAGCGTGTCTTTGCCCGTATTGCCGTCTTTTACGTCTTGGCCGTGCTGATTGTCGGAATGCTCGTGTCCAGTGACGATCCGCGCCTCGATGACGAGTCCGGCACCGCGGCCCAGAGCCCCTTTGTCATTGCCGCCTCAGCCGCCGGTTTGCCTGCCATCCCGTCCGTCGTGAACGCCGTGGTAATAACCAGCGCGTGGTCCAGCAGTAATCAGGCCCTTTTGTCCGGTACGCGTGTGCTCTACGGCCTGGCCCTCAAGAAGCAGGCGCCTCGCATCTTCCTCCGCACAACCAGCTGGGGCACGCCCTACGTTTGTGTTGGCCTCTTCACACTTTTTATGTTCTTGAGCTTCATGACGTTGTCGGACAGCGCCCTGAACGTCTTCTGGTGGCTCGTCGACCTCACCGCCGCCGGCGTCCTCGTCTCCTGGATTACCATTCTCGCCAACCACATTCGTCTGCGCAAGGCCTTCCACCTGCAGGGGATTTCGCCACGCAGCTTGCCCTGGTACAACTCGTGGACCGTCGTCAGCTCCTGGTTTGGCCTCGTCATGTGTGTCCTCATCCTGCTGACGGGTGGCTTCTCCGTCTTTACCAAGGGCAACTGGGATGCTGCCACATTCGTCTCTGCCTACCTCGACATCCCACTAGTCATCGTGGCCTTTGTTTTTTGGAAGATTTACAAGAAAACAAAGGTCGTGCAGCTGGAAAACGTCCCCCTTGCCGAGGCCCTTGAGCAGGTTGCCCAATACGAAGAAGAACCTGACACCAAGTCCAGCAAGTGGCTTGTTTGGATCAGCTGGATCTGGGACTGAAAGACTCGCTGAAATATGCAAAGGATACCAAAAACTCGTCATCCATAAAGAAACATACGTTCCGTTTATAGATTTATTTTGTTGAGGTTGTTTTCCTGTTCGCTTGCTCTATTCATATAATGATACCTTAAGCGCAAGCACGCCACATGCCCTTGGACAAATTCATACTAGATATTTGAAAATAAAGGTGCTGAGGGGGATGCACGGCGTCCAACTTCCGTTCCACGGTCTATCAAACTGCCTGCCATGACTTCTTATAGCTGAACTTTCCAATTCGCGAACTGGTACACATTGGAACGGCTCGGCCGACACTAGACGTGGTTCCTTCCACTAGGCGTAGAGATAAACATAGTCGAAGCCAAGACCCAAGCACACGGCAGAGGCTCCAGGTGGACGACCGAGTCTCCATTAAGTTAGTTCATGTGGAGGGCATACGATATACGAGACGAGTCTGCCAGTTTTGTGGTAGTTTTCTTTGGCAACGAAAGCACATAATTTGTATCGTAAATTCGCGATTTATATACCGCGATTTGAACGGGAAGGGAAAAAATTGAGATCCAACAGCGTCGATCCACTATTTGCCCCCACGGGTCTTCCCTTTCATAGAGCTGGGCGAATGCCTGGCAGTCTGTTACTAATTTTTTCCTGGTCCGTCTCCAAGTCGCGGCTGGGTTCATGGCGACGTGGGCAGCATTGATGGCGTGCCGGGCCGGGGTTCAAATAACGGACTTGCCCCGCAGCACGCTATCACCTCGCCACTGGAGATCAAGGTACAACGTACCTTTCACTTTCAACTTTGGAATGCACCGACATTGAGAGAAGCATGCTTCTAAGAGGTGACATTGAGGAACACAAAATATGAAATAAAATACGCGTATGCGATTCTCAATCAAAAAGCACCATTACCGTGAGCATTTGGTGTAAAAAGAAACAGGAACGAGTTGACCTGAAACAAAGAACGTCAACAAAAACCATACAGACAATCCGCAACATACACACCAAACAACATCACTTCTCGCAATGACTGCCGCAGTTGCTCGTGGGCCGCCTGGCCAGCCAGATATTAGCTACACGCCCAACTTTGACACGTATTCAGCGCGGACCAAGCGCCGTGTGGAGACGGAGCACCTGAACGATGAGCTGCCCGAGGGCTTTCCGAAGCAGCTGGAGTCTGAACTTGTTTGGGATCCGGCGACGTTGGAGGCGTCCAAGTACGACTGGAATTATGTGCTAACAAAGGAAGACATTGCAGAGCTTCGCCAAGCTCTTGCACACTTCAAGTGTATGTACCATGCCTCATGCTGGGCTCAATAGCACAGTCCATGCTGACCAACAGCTCTCAACAAACCGCTCGGCTTCATCAGCCAAGAGACATTCCCGCTGCCCAACTTGCACGCGACATTGCGGGAAGTGTCCCGTGAGATTCACCACGGCCATGGCTTCAAAGTCGTTCGAGGCGTGCCCGTTGCTGAACACACAATCGAGGAGAATGTGATTTTCTACACCGGCATCTCCGCTCATGTGGCACCCGTCCGAGGCCGCCAGGACTCCCAGTTTGACGGGAAGCCGGCGGATGTTGTCCTTGCCCACATCAAGGATCTAACTGCCACGGTGGACGCTGCCAGTATCGGTGCACCGGCCTACACAACCGAGAAACAGGTCTTCCACACCGACGCAGGCGACATCATTGCACTCTTTGCACTGCAGGAGTCCGCCCACGGAGGCGAGAGCTACCTGTCCAGCAGCTACCGTGTCTACAATGAGCTGGCAAAGACACGCCCGGACCTAGTGCGTACTTTGGCGGAGCCATGGGCTTTTGACGGCTTTGGAAAGACATCATCCAAGTATGTCCTGCGTCCTTTGTTGCATCAAGTTCCGGACGATAGTGGCCGTCTTGTCATCCAGTACGCACGGCGATCCTTTACCGGCTACTGGGGTCTACCACGCTCGGCGGACATCCCGGCCATTACCGAAGCCCAGGCCGAGGCTCTGGATGCGGTGCATTTTACGGCAGAGAAGAACTCTGTTGCGCTGCAATTTCACCAGGGCGATATACAATATGTGAACAACCTATCCATCTTTCATGCCCGGGGCGCCTTTACGGACTCTCCAGAGAAGCAGTACGTATATCCCACTGTTCTTGGTTTTTTTTTGGTTTTTTTTTTTATTACAGAGTCTCTAACAAACAGACGCCATCTGGTCCGCCTCTGGCTCCGAGACCCTGAAAACGCATGGCCGACGGCCTCGGCCCTTCAAGACCGGTGGGACCAGCTCTACGAAGGTGTTACACCCGCTAACTCAGTCTTTCCCCTTGTCCCAACGGTGCGGAGTGCCAGCAAGGGAACACAGAAGGATGCAGCCACGGAGACGCCGACGCCGTGAGCGGACGATGTGACAATGCAGGGAGGGTGCACAGATGGGACTCGTAGCAAAGACGGTAGCAAAGGCGGTAGCAAAGGCACAGACGGCGCAACAAAATAAAGTGCGTTGAGTTCCGGCAACTGCCGTGCCAATAATGAATTACAATGCAATGGCGAAAATATCTACATAAAATGCGACATGGCAAAGCCAGGTAGCCATCAGCTTAGGAAATGCACGGTAGACATAAAATTGTTGACAGGACCAAGCGTTGGTGTGTCTCGTAGCAGCTTCAGTTCAGGAGGTGTGGCGCACATCATTCATGTGTATGTACGCGTGCTCTGAGCGTGCTTTGCTGAGCGGCGTTGGATGTTGACTTTTTGTGTCTCGCTACTGTCTACTCGTACTTTATCCTCGTATTTTCTTGTACATGAACTTTGGTTCAGATTGTGAGTGCTTGGTAGCCACTTTGTACACACTGCAAGACGCTGTACCGAACGCTGACTGGCTGATAAGCACGCCTTCCGCGATATCTGTTGCGCGTGCGCGGGATGTGACGACTTGCCCATCCACTTGTCATTTCGGTCGCCAATCCAGTCCACCCGCCAGCCAAGGGCTGGAAGGATCGACATCTTTGTGAACCTTGGCCCCTTGGATCCATGTTTAGCACCCCCGCACAAGGGGAAAAAGACTGGAAATGAAAGGATCGGAGCAAAAAGACAGCACAACATCGGCTGGTTGTTACCTCAACTGCCCAACTCCGGGGCGTTCTTCGTCTAAGTGAGCGGGGCACGGACCAAAGACATTCACTTTGGGAGATTTTGTGGAGAGACTGCAATAAGGACCTTTTAAAAGATATCTCTCTCAGCCTACGACGTACATACACCATACGTGTACGGAGTACATGCAATGTATCTAAAGCAATGGCCTGTGGTTTTCTCTTGTTCCTTTTCCTTTATTTTTTCTCCCGTTGTCTACAGTGTAGCATGTCTTTAACATGTGTTCCTGTCCATCTCCCGCCCCCCGGCCTTGGTCGGTGGTATCTTGGCCGACTAACAGCCATGATGTTATCAACGCATAAATTTCGTGCAGCCTTTGCAGGGGACAGCATTTCCGTTTTGGGATTAATATGGTCAACTTCAGGCGTGGCAAACATGTATTGTCCGCAATACACCTGAGCACTCCCCACGTACCGTTACCGCGGATTTCTCTTTAACAAACGCAGATACATGAAGACAAAATATATCTTCTCGGACAGGAAAAGCGCATGGCATGCCATTGCTGCGACGGCTGCCGTCATCGATGCGGTTCTTTCAGCCCCATGCACACCATATAAAGTCGCACTGATACCGGGGAGTTGAACCAATATAAAACCGGTTTATCGTGCCGTGTTGCGACGATCCCTTCTGCCGTCACTGGTATCCAATTTGCCAAATATATACATAGTCTGCGCGTTCTATACACCGACATTTGTTTCTGACTGTGTGTGTTCTCACCTAATCTACCAGTTTATCCGTCTTACTCAGTCGTATTCCGCGTCTTACCATGGCTTCCTTCTTCCGAAATACGGTCAGTCGCTTCGGCGGCGGTGCCAACGGGGCCGCGAAAAATAACAGCAACAGCGACTCTGGTGAGAGCAGTGGCCCCGATGAAATTACCGATGGCGTTATCACGTACATCCATGAGAAGGGCGGCAACAACTCGCTCCCTTCGTACCAGGTTTCTACGGGCGCGCCAGTCGAGCAGCATTCGCCCCTTGGCTACTCTGTCGGACCCGTGACCATCATCTTTCTCAACGTGAGCATGATGTATGTCATCCCTTCACTTTTTTTTTTTCGTTCCATTAAAGACCACATGGCTGACAAGGCAAGGATCGGGACCGGTGTATTCTCTACACGTGAGTTTTCAAATAGACCGACCGTGTATTAATAAGTCTTAATAAGTATACTGACATTGGTGACAGCCTCGTCTATTCTTAAAGGCACTGGCTCTGTGGGCTTGAGCATGATCTTCTGGGCCATTGGCTTCTTTATGTCCCTCTCATCGCTGGCTGTGTATCTCGAGTTTGCTGCGTACTTCCCAAACAGAAGCGGTGCGGAAACGGTCTATCTTGAACAAGCGTACCCGCGTCCTCGCTTCTTGTTCCCGGTGGCTTTCGCCTTTCAGACAGTCGTGCTGTCCTTCAGCAGCAGCAACTCGCTTGTACTGGCCCAGTATCTTTTCAAAGCGAACGGGCATACACCAACCAACTGGCAGCTCAAGGGAGTGGCTCTGGCCGGCTACAGTGTGGCCTTTCTTCGTACGTTATGTTATATGGCAAAACACCGGCGTTTCTCAATTCGTTTTTCTTTTTGTTTTGGAGTCTTATCATACTTACCGATCCTTGCAGTTGTCGCATTCCACACCAAGACATCGTACTACCTTTCCAACACCATCGGTATCATCAAGGTGATCACGCTCACGTTCATCGCCATCACTGGCCTGGTTGTTCTCGGTGGACACACGCGCGTGGCTGACCCGCACGCCAACTTTGTCAAACCGTTTGAAGGCGCCGCCACCGCATACGGTGTGACCAACGCCCTGTATAAGATTATCTTTTCGTACGCTGGCTACGCCAATGCCTTTAACGTCGTCAACGAGATCAATAGCCCCATCAAACAGCTCCGCCGCAACGGCTTTATTGCTTTGGTTATCGTCGCCGTCTTGTACATTTTCGCCAACATTGCCTATTTTGCGGCCGTGCCCAAGGCTTCGCTTGTTGCCTCCAGCCAGGTCGCAGCCAGTCTGTTCTTCCAGGCCGTCTTTGGTGACAGCCATGCCGTCCGTGGTCTCAATGTGTTGATTGCTCTCAGCGCATTTGGTAACCTCGTGGCCGTGCTGCTGGGCCAGTCCCGTGTCGTCCGCGAGTGTGGCCGCCAGGGTGTGCTGCCCTTCCCCCGCTTCTGGGCTTCTACAAAACCGTTCTCCACCCCTCTTGGGCCCTATTCTGTCGCCTATGGCCTGACAATTATCATGATTCTGGCACCGCCCGCCGGTGATGCTTTTAATTTTGGTGAGTCACCCTTTTTTTTTTTTTTCTTTCCCACGTCTCTCTAACAACACTAGTCGTCGACACCAAGGTCTATCCTGGGTCCATCTTTGCTCTGCTCATGGGCATTGGTCTGTACATTGTGCGCTGGCGTCGTTCTCGCGCCAATCTGCCGCGGCCTGAATTCAAGGCATGGCACGTTGCTGCCATCTTTAACATTCTTGTCAACCTCTACTCCATAGTTATGCCGTGGTACCCGCCCAAGGGCGGCATCTATGCTGGTGATGTCAGCTTCTTCTATGCCACCTATCTCTTGACTGGCATTGGCCTCGTCGTCGCTTGTGCACTTTACTACTGGGTCTGGGTATACTGGGTCCCTGTCCTCCGCGGTTACCGCCTCCGCCAGGAGATTGTCGTCCTCGAAAACGGCGCAACGGCAAACAACTTGAAAAAGATCCCAGTCGACGGGCTGGCCACCTGGGATGCCGAGCACGACAAGGCCGGCCGCCGCCTTAGTGAAGTTGGCACCAGCGGCAAAAATGGCACGTCCACGGCCGTTGGTAAGGAAGACACGGGTGTGATCACGGAGCGGGTCACCTCTTTTACCCCTGTCTAGACTATTTTACCATTGTGGAGATGCTGGGTGGTGTTTATGGCGAGAAGAAGTATGTCGTCGGTATTCAGGTGAAGTTTCAGGTGCGGAAGGAGACGTGTCGTAGGTGACAATGTCCTGTGTTGTGGCATACCCAGTCCAATTAAAACCAATCACAATCAGTTTATTCATACGTCGTGCATGCATTCTGCCGGCCGAAAGGCTAGAATCTACTCCGTACGTCGTAATCACTTCGTACTGTGCATAATCAAAGACCAGCGATAAGATAGCCAGAATCCGATATCGATTATCTCAACAAATTCTTCGCTGCAACCCTGGCGTGCCACTGTACTTCGTAAAAAAAAAAGGGTGTTAGTTGAGAGTGAGACAGGGGCTACCAATGGAGAATTTACACTTCATTTTCAGTTGAGATCCTGCACCCAATGATTGGCAGTGCACATTAAAAGCTTTACAACAGTGGGTCCGTGGAGAGTGAACGAAGAAGCGACAATACTGTGTCGATACGAGAAAAGAAAAAGATCGTCGACACGCATTTCACATGCAGGCCTTCTTTATCACCCGCACCACACGCATCACACGCCACACTTTAGTCCTGAACGTCATATCAAGACATAAGATAAGATGCATCTCACCTTCCATCACACTTCTACGCCGCAATTGCACATGCAACTGGCACATGCACAGGCAAACAAGCAGATTTATTCAGTCACTGGTGGCCGAGGAGGGTCGATCACACCAATTGGCATGTTGCGATGCAACCTCGCAAGTCTCTGTCAACAGAGCCAGTCTAGGGCCTCCATCTAGGGTCTTTCAGGGAACTCTAGCGAGCTTCCTGGACTCCTTTTTGCTCCCTAGAGGGCCCCTAGAGCTGCTCTAGAGTAATGTTAGCCTGCCTCTAAGGCCAGAGAAGACAAGCCCTTTTCCACTCGAGGTCGGGTGTTTGAGTAGGTTCCCGCCGTCTGTGTCAAAACTTGGCGTTTTCACAGGCCAGCAGAGTTTTCCGGCCCCCTTTCCCTTATCGTTATCGGCCTCAACTTTTTTTTTGCCCGCCTTTTCAGGGTCTCCCCACGAGTACGGAGTACTGTGTATTAGTGCAATCTTAAATCCATCTTAAAATCCGCATTGACCAGTCAAAACTTGCGAATTTTTGGGACCTGTTCCACAATAGGAAATCGCCAGCCGTTCGTCTTGGATTTGGATTTTGCCACAAGGGCTAGATCCCCTAGATCCAGGCACAGTGGTACATGTCCGTCCTCGCCTGCCCGATGCAGCGGCTGAACCGAGTGGTTTTGTTTTTTGAGCGTTCTTCCCCCTTTTCCCGCCTTTATGGATGCCTGCAGACGGACCCTGAACTGAGCTTGTACCCCTGCTCCCTTTCTTTATGGAATACGGCTGTGGCCCGGCTAGCAGAGTAGATACAGCGGGGGGGGACTTGGCGGTGTCTCTGTCTTGGTGCGTTTCTCGTCTTCTTCTCCTTTTCTGCTCCTTCTTGTGTCCTTTCTTCCCTTGCCCGGTCCGTTTTGGACGGCAGGGGCACGAAGACCTGCCCCAGAAGGCCAGAAGGCGCAGGAAAATCTCTTCAGCATTGGCAGGGCAGGTGGCTCCGTGGGGAAAAGAAAAATAATGTGCGGTGTAGAAGCTGTCGTGAAATCTTTCCTCTTCCCATTCTCTCTCCCTCCCTCTCTTTCCCTTTTCCTCTTCCTCCTCTGACCAATGTATTCCGCACTCGACAATCCTGCCGTCTCTTCCTATCCACACCACGCCATGTCTGCCGTATCCTCCTCCGTCTCATCGAGACAGCCCAGCCGTCGGGCCAGCCCTGTGGGCACCAAGGAGAAGTCTTTCACGGCCGCCGATGCGCCGCAGGAGTTCCCCGACATCAAGACCATCCGTGATGCCATCCCCGCTCACTGTTTCGAGTCGTCGACTGCCCACTCCATGGCCTATGTCGTCCGTGACTACACCATGGCCTTTGCGCTTGGCTGGGCTGCCCTGACCTACATCCCCGCCATTGAGAGCACGCTGCTGCGCACTGGTGCGTGGATTGCTTATGGCTATGCCCAGGGCCTCGTGCTGACCGGCGTCTGGATCCTCGGTCACGAGGCCGGTCACGGCGCCTTCTCGCCGCACGGCGTGCTCAACGACGTCGTCGGCTGGTTCCTGCACTCGAGTCTTATGGTGCCCTACTTCTCGTGGAAGTACTCGCACCACCGCCACCACCGCTTCACTGGCCACATGGAGAAGGACATGGTCTTTGTGCCGCGCACCACGCCCACCAGCGAGATGAAGCCCAGCTTCGCCACGCTCTGGCTCGACCCCGAGCTGGTCGAGGATGCTCCCCTTGCCCAGATGCTGCAGCTGATTGCCCACCAGGTTGCTGGCTGGCAGATGTACCTCCTGTTCAACCTCTCGGCCGGTGACGACAGCAAGCAGCGCGAGAACGCCCCCTGGTACCGCCTGAGCCACTTTGAGCCCACCAGCGCCGTCTTCCGCCCCAGCGAGGCCATCTTCATTGCCCTCTCCGACCTTGGCCTGATCCTGATGGCCGGCGTGCTGTACTTTGCGTCAACCTACGTCGGCTGGTCGACGGTCTTCCTGATGTACATTGTGCCCTACATGTGGGTCCACCACTGGCTGAGTATGTCCCCTCCCCGCGTTTGAAGACATTTCATCTCCTTCTCTTTTTTACCTTGTACTAACAAACATCACAGTCGCCATCACTTACCTCCACCACAACCACCCCGACGTCCACCACTATGACGCTGAGAGCTGGACTTACGTCAAGGGCGCTCTTGCCACTGTCGACCGTGACTTCAGCTGGGTCGGCCGCCACCTCTTCCACAACATCATTGACACCCACGTCGTCCACCATCTCTTCCCTCGTATCCCTTTCTACAAGCAGGAGGAGGCTACTGCTGCCATCCGCCCTCTTCTGGGCAACCTGCTCCACCGTGAAACACGGTCCTTCCTTGGCCAGCTCTGGTCCACCTGGAAGACCTGCAAGTACGTCGTGCCGGACCCGAACGTACCCGGTGCCATGAAGTGGGCCGAGTGAGGTCTTCGTCTCACGGCTCTTTCATCTTCTCTTCCTGTATTTTCTCACGTGCTTCTTCCCTATTTATCGACTCGCTACGACAACCACATTTCAACAATACCCCACGGACGGTACAAATTTATGGGTGGGACATGGAAAAAGTTACAGATCAAAACATTAGAACACGACGAATTTGCGCGCTAGATGAATGGATCTCCGCCGCATAGCATAGACAGACGCGCGGTCATTATAGAGCATGAATTTACACCGTACTAGCAGAGCCATTGAGAGGCCACTGCCGGTCAGCAATTGTACATACTCGTATTTGAATTGTGAAATGCATAACTGTGGCACAAGGGTAAAGAGAAGATGCATGTTTTTGAACCTTATCGTTGCACCATTTTGTGGAGATTATGTCCTCTGTCTTGATATAAAGGGAGTGGTAAAATGTTTGTACTGTTATGATTATTTCAATGTCGTGTGCTCGTCATCTTCTCACTGCTTTGTGCTGTTTTCTAATTATGGTTTTTTCCACTCTCTTTTTATTTTTATTTTTTTTTATTTTTTTCAAAAGAAAGTTTCACGTGTGCAAAATAACTTAAACCTACAAAGCTCAAAAAATGTCGTTGGCCAATAAACAGAATACCTTGGGACAGAAAATAAAAATATAAATAAAGGAACAACTAAAAAGCAGTCCCAAAGGAATTGTCGAAAAAGAAAAGGCTTCCTCTCGACACATGTTAGACGCGGTAATTCTTTCTGATTGTGCTTGTGAATCCGGGGCACTCGCTAAATTACAAGCGTAATGCCCCGCAAGAGCCCCATTCCCACTGCCGGCTGAAGCGCCCTGCGCGAACTTGGCTAGCGCTGCTGACCACCCTGTAAACCGATTCCACGCAATTGCTACGGAGTACGCTGACATGGTCCATCGATCCATCGATGCATCAACGCGAGTGTCAGTCACATACCACAACTGCCGTCTTCAACCTAGTCGCTCTTTTCCTGCGCTGCGAGGTCGACATCGGTGCTTGGCCAGAAGTGGCCCAGGTCTCCAACTGGCAATTTGACTTTCAAACGCATCTCACCAGCCATGACAATGAAAGTCATGTACCAACCGAGCGCGGCCACGACGAAAAGCAACGCGCCGCCAGCCTAAGGAAAAGTTAGTACTTATTTGGCTCTGTTTATGTAATGCCAATTCGAACTCACCTTTTGAAGATGGCCGGCTGTGGTGTAGTCGCCGCTCGACACTTTCCAGTAAGCACCGCTCACGACCCAACAGGCAACACTGACAAGCAGGAAAATGAGCGAAAACACGGTGTTAATCTGTTTGCGTTAAACCTGTATTTGTTTCGAGGTGAAATAATTCTTCCTCACTATCCTTGGGCGTGATCTTACCATCGTTGTAAACACAAAGAATGTAAATAACGCAAACCCGCAGACAATGAGGTAGAGCGCGATGACGGCGTTATATGCTGGCAAGGTTGTTCCGGTAGCGTCGGTCGAGGTGACATAGGCAGCGCCCAATTGTAGTGTCGGGAGCTGGAGGACTCCGAATGACAGCCAAAAGATGGCAAAGAGGCCCATGACCATCATTGGGAAGAAGTTGCCCATGAGCCATTCAAAGACCATGGAGAAGACGAGTAGAACGGGCCCGACAAAAAAAGATGCCCCTGCAATGTCAGACGGATAAAAGATAAGGGAAAGACTCAAAGCGCCTGAGCGTATCTCGCGCTGAACTTACACAACTGGCGAGAACCCTTCGGCACCGCCCCAGCCCATGAGGACCATCGCAAACGTGAATGTCGAAATGACGAAACTTGACTGTTAGAGTTGAAAATAAATACATAAAAAAAGACTTGTGGTGTATCTCCATTTCCCATTTGTTCTTTTTTCCCTCTTTTGATTATTTTCTGTCACTTTTTGTTTCTTTTTTGTCTTTTCCTTTTTGTCCTCTCAAACCTACCCAACAAATCCCAGCGCTGTGGGGTTGGCAAAGCGTCTGTTGTAGTCGCCTACATGTGGCACTTTGGGGGTCAGATACAGCTAGGCGGGTTAGTGCAAGCGCCTGCAGATGGTCGTGGTAACGTCAAACCGCTGAACATGAGAGGGGACATGCTCTTTCAAACATTTCAGGCGACATAGTCACCGCTGTTGTGGTGCGGTTTAGGCCCTTTTCCTCGTCGCCCACCAAGAGGACTCCAGGGCCTGCGTTGACGTCGCTGCCAGCCATGTTTTCGGGGCTCGTCTTGAGTCTGGACTTGGGTGTGAATGATGTGATGGATGTGGAGCAGAGTCAAAGGATGCCGGGGCTAGCAACTGCCGTATCAATTATTGGTTCGTTTTGATTTGTGATGCGCACTCCGTACACATAACGCATGGCAGCAAAGAGATTGAAATGAGCCAAATCCGTGACTGTGCTGAACAACATGAACTTGGGAAAGCTGCTTTACTTATGTGTTTGCTCGGCAACTTTTTTTTAAGGGAGAACTCAACAGCACCTGCAACAAACGAGACAACCCGAATAAAATGCCGGACATAAATAGATGCTTTGCGCACAGCTTCTCGTGTCATTGCGACCCTGTACGCTGTCCGGGAGGGGCACGTCGCATGCAAGCAAGAGCCATGCCCACCACTGCTCTTTCTGGCTGTTTCTGGCAGGTAATATTCCTAAATCTGCAGTAAGGGGTGGAGGGAACATGTCTAGAGATGAAAATTGCGGGAGTGATCCCGTGAGATGGGCGCAAAATTGGTGGTTTATTGATGGGTTTCCTGCACAGCTGCGGCTCCAACAGACATCAAAGCGTAATGGTGATGGCGCCACGTCCCCGCATCCAATGTACTTGGCTGTCGCAGGCGGTCTCGAGTCATGCACTTGTATCCTGGTGTATCCAGCCAGCCATGGGCACCCCAGCTTGAGCTGCTTGCTCTTCGTTAAATGCCCTTTCCAACATGTTCCCTTTTTTTATATATTTTTTTTTATATATTTTTTTAGCAGAGACAAACTGAGCAATTTTGTACCGAGGCATGCTTCACGGCATCGAGGCACATTGATTTGTTGGACGGACGAATCGGAACTTGTGAGAGAAGCCACATCAAAAACACGTCTGTACTCAGTTATCACGGGGTACCAAGTCTCCCCGCTTTCTTTGCACACCAGCACGGATGAAAAGGGAATATAGATGTGCGCGCTACATATGATTCTAAACTTTCTGGTAAGGATTGTTTTGTTGTACCGGATGTCAAAGACAAGTCCTTCCCCTCGTCTGTGGGGTAACAATGGCCTTCACACACACTACTAGTTGCCTTCCCCAAATTTTTCTTGTGGTGTTCTCAAAGTGAGTCGCTGTCACTTGTACTCCGTAGTAATAATCATGTCAGTGGCCGCTAACAAAAGATGCCTACTTCTAGGAAACCGTGCCACACACTGCCACAGACAACAACACTTTCCCGGCCAAAGCACAACATTCTCCGCACGATGGCCGCAACACCCGGCAAAACCCTTGACGCATCTCGGCCGAGTGCTGTCAGCCAACAAACACCGCTGCAGCGTTACGGCTTTGTGGGCATCGGTGTCATGGGCTGGGGCATGGCGAATAACTTGTGTGCCAAACTGCCTCCAGACGCTACACTGGTGATTTGTGAAGTCAACAAAGACCGACTTGACCAGTGGCTGAAACAGGCGCCAGGCCCTGCCACTGTTGCGGCAACACCAAAGGAAGTAGCTCAGCAAAGTGTAAGCTGGCACAATATGGTCCCAGGACGATTCTGAAAAAGTTTTTGTGCTGGCCGCTGACATTATGTTTTTGCAGGACGTCATTTTTACCATGTTGCCAAGAGGTTCTCATGTGTGGGATGTATTTACCAATAAGGAGACGGGATTTCTGTCTGCAGCCACGGAGCCGTCTTCAAACACCCAGGAAAAGCTCTTTATCGAATGCTCTACGATCGATATCGACACGTCCCTCAGAACTGCTCGTGCCGTGACAGACAGCGCGACTGCACTTGGCGTCAAGTACCATTTTATCGATGCACCCGTCTCCGGTGGCGTGAACGGTGCCAATGCTGGCACGCTCTCCTTCATGGTCGGCACAGAGATACCTGTGCTATTCGACAAAGTTCGACCCATCCTGTCTCTTATGGGAAAGCCAGAAAACATTTTCCATTGTGGACTCGTCAGTTCCGGACTGGCCACGAAGCAAATCAACAACTATCTATCGTGCATCACAATGATTGGCACATGCGAGGCCATGAACATTGGGCTTCGATCCGGGCTCGATCCCGTCAAGCTGGCCAGTGTCATCTCTGTGTCGACTGGTGCCTGCTACAACTGCACCGACCAAAACCCGGTTCGCGGCGTATCGGCCAATGCTTCGTCAGCCCGTGATTTTGCCGCTGGATTCACAACAGAGATGGCCAAGGGTGTGCTCGATATGGCACTTGAGCACGGAAAGAAAGTTGGTGCCAAATCACTGCTGGGAGACGTCGTGTCGGACTTTTATGAGTTGGCAGCGGGGCACAAAAAGTGCCGAGGAAAGGACTTCCGCAGTATTTGGAGGCTTTTTGCAGAGGACGACGGCCGAGACCTGTATAACGAGTAAATTTGGAGGATTAGATAAGTAGTTAACAAATAGATTCTCTAAGAAACGATTACTAGAGCTCATCTCATATCAGCCCTGGAGAGAAGTCTTAAAATTGTCAATGTCGGACAACATCTTTGTTTACATCCGATTTGCCCCTATTTGGTGCGGGGCCCGAAGGCGTTTGGTGGAATGTGGGGGATATTTGGTGCTCTAATAGTACTGTAGTGTCCAAGCATATCCCGCTAGGTCCTGCTCGGACACAGAAAGCCGCTACTGAACACGGGCTGGTTGACTGAAAAGGACCACAGTCACGACACTAAATATGGCAGCCGATTCCAAAGGCACTGGATTTACTTTCCTGCAAAGAGTACAATTATTATATTCACTCAGTATGGGCAATCGGCCTCCCTGGCAGGGAGCAACTTCAAAAAATACAACAAGAGTGACCGTCACAGCTCTTTGTGGCGGCCGCTTCACCATTCCTGAAGAGCAGTTTGTCCACCCCTGCGATCACGGCGCTCGAAAAGCAGTGCCGTCACTTTGTTTCCTTATTACACATGTACACGAAACGACAAAAGCAACAACACGTTTTGTATTTGATTTAGGCCTTCGCCGCGACTTGAGCCGCTACTCAGAACCGATTCGTCGGCATACGGAGACACGAAAGCCTATCACAACCTCGCCAGATGTTGTTGAGAGCCTCAAAAAGGCAGGAATCACACCGGACGATGTTGACTACGTAATCTACTCCCATGTACGTGTCATCATTTCTCGTGGCTCGTGGCTTATTCAACACCCACGGCTTCATCCTTTGTTGCGTATAGCTTACTGACTCTGAAAGGTGCACTGGGATCACATTGGCAACCCTGATGACTTCCCGAACACCAAATTTGTCGTGGGCAACGGATCTCTTGGGTTGTTCCGAGGAGATTCCGTGAGTCTACGGGGTGGGCACTCGTTTTTCGAAGAAGGTTTGCTTGACCCAACACGGACCATAGAGCTTCATCCATCATCTGCACGCGCCGAAGAACCCTGCACATCCAGACATCACGGAATGCTCAGCCTGAACCAACCATGGAAGCAACTCGGACACCTGCCAGCGACCTTGGACATCTTCCAGGATGGCAGTCTGTACATAGTCGATGCGCCTGGGCATTTGCCTGGTCATATCAATATTTTGGCCCAGACTGATAAACTGGACGACGTTGGCAATCACAAATGGGTCTACCTTGCTGGTGATGCTTGCCACGACCGACGGATCTTACGTGGAGAGAAAGATATTGGCGAGTGGACTGACCCGCATGGGTCTGTCTGTTGTATCCATGCGGATCGTATTAAGGCGGAGGAGACTATTGGGAGAATGCGTCTGCTCGAAAAACAGGGCGTTGAAGTGATTCTTGCCCACGATGCTGAGTGGGCAAGTGACCTGCGCAACGTGGAAGTGTCTTTTGGCTTGTCATAGACTAGACTTATAACCAGACAACGATAGAGAGTCGTGAAATGAGCATTGCTTTGCAGGTATATGTGTATCCCTACGCAAGTATTCTATCAACCAATGTCTTGTCTTTGCTCGCATTTCAGTTATGGATCAAGTATTTTACAATGGCAGTTTGCACGTGACAAGACAAGTGATACTCGATTGAATGTGGTATATCTCCGAGAAGTTTGGTTTCTTGGTGATTTGTTTTTTCTCCTTCGATCTTTTCCAATACAGAATACACACGCATATTCCTCTCTCTCTCTCTCTCTCTCTTTCTCTCTGTGCAGACAAGGTGGCTTTCTTTCTCCCTTATTTGTCACGGCCACTTACACGCTTCAAGTACCCCACATTGTGTGGGGGCAGTTTACGACATACAAAATGCCCCTTATGGAGTACAAAAACACCAAGGTTCACCGGAACCACGCTAGTTGTGGGGATCTTAAGGGTCTGTTCGCTGTCAATGATGGACGACACACTTTGGTTAAATGCCATCGGACTAATAAAAACGACCAGCAAATCAAAAGAAAAGGAAAAAAGAAGAGAAAAAAGACTACAACAGTAATGGGACACCATTTCAAATCTGCAAAACTAGACCAAAGTGCATCACGAATCACGAACAATGGAGCAGACACGAGAACAGCTTCGCGAGTCGTTTGTTGCCTCGTTGGGCGAAGACAACTTCCACAGCGGGTGGCAGTCGTTGCTGTCGACGGACCCGCAATTTTTCAAGGCAGGCCTCGCACTAACATCTGTGCCGCGCAAGAAGCAGCATCTCTCACCCAAAGACCAGGCCCTCGTCGGCCTGGCTGTCGACAGCGCCGCAACGCATCTGTACCGACCTGGCATCCGGGCTCATGTGGTTGCCGCTCGCAAAGCGGGAGCATCCATCGACGAGGTGCTCGAGGTCGTCGAACTGACAAGTACACTGGGCATTCACGCTTGCAACATTGGTGTGCCTCTGCTTGTTGAGGTGCTGCGCGAAGAAGGGCTGCACACCGACTCCATCACCAAGCCGTTTGACGAGCGGCAGCAGCTTTTGCAGCAACAGTTTACAAACCGCCGTGGCTATTGGCACACGTTTTGGGAGGACTTTTTGCGCCTGGACCCCGAGTTCTTTGAGGCTTACCTAGAGCTGTCAGGGCTGCCGTGGACGAAAAAGGTGGCCAGCGCCCCCGAAGCTGGCAAGGGTGCATTGTCTCCTAAGATGAAGGAGTTGATTTACTGTGCCTTTGACACGGCGTCCACCCATCTCTACGTTCCAGGGCTGAAGCTTCACATGAAGAATGCCTTGGGCTATGGGGCTACCCCAGAACAGATCATTGAGGTTATGGAGATTGCCACCCTGCTAAGTTTGCAGACGGCGCACGAGACGATCCCTGTCATTGCTGAATTGTATGGCAGTCTTTCGCCCTGAAGTGGTTTGAAATAAAACAATTTGTTTTCAATTTTTTTGAAACTGTTGGGATTTATAAACGTGCGTACATCTTGCCGCGTTTGTGTGTTGAATGTAAATTTTAAATTTTGCCCTCCTTCAGAAACATTTTTGCCACATTAACTCTTTCATCCAATCTCAATTCTGATCTGTTATAAAAAAAAAAAAAAAAAAGGAACAGTCTATGTCCAAAATCAGAAAAGCAAAAGTCATCAAGTAAAATAACATACATTGACTTTCTATCGTGCAAAGACAACTGATCAGTACTGAGACTGGCAGTATGCTGTGAGGGGGAGGGGGCAGCGGAGGTAAATGACCCCATCTCGCTCAACATCCCCAAGCTCCAGTACTCCAGTGTAACCCCCCACAAGGACCAGCCGACTAAGGATCACGAGGATCAAATGCAGAGTTCAAATAATTACTCCGTACTCGTTGGATAATACCACTACCTTAACAAGACAAAAGGCAGGGTTATGTTGGAACCATCTCAAGAAACGCCAAAATACATCCCATTTTTCTCTTTAATGCCACCAGCAAAACTCCACCATGAGCACTGATCCCAAGTTTGACGACCTGCACCGGCAGCTGTTTGAGGAGGGCCTCAAGGTTCGCCGCGCCGTCGTTGGCGACACATACGTGGACCAAGCTCTGGCAAACGGCTCCAGCGAGTTTTCGCGCCCTGGCCAAGAGCTGGTGACTGAATGGTGCTGGGTTCGTCGATTTCCTCTTATCCTTCTGGTGACTTGACCTGCAACTAATGACAACAGGGATATGCCTGGACACGGCCGGGCTTGGAGCGCAAGCAGCGCAGTCTCCTCAACATTGGCATGTTGATGGCCCTGAACCGGACCCCCGAGCTCGCTGTCCATGTTCGCGGCGCACGCAATAACGGCTTGACCGAAGAGGAGATCCGTGAGGCCATCCTGCATTGCACAACATACTGTGGCGTGCCTGCTGGCGTGGAAGCAATGAAGACGGCGGAACGGGTTCTGAACGAGATGGCCGAACGAGGAGAAAAGCCAAGGGAGCTGGGAGCTAAGTCCAGGGCGGCCAAGTAGGGCTTTTAGGGGGCATGTGGAGCCAGTAGGATGCAGATACAGCGGATCTACACATTGAGTGATGGAAGCATTTAGCGCACCCGCAGTGTAGACAGACTGCGAGATAAATCCATGGCTACGATATATGCACAGAATATGGATGGACTGAGCAAAGAGAATCGCAAAACGCAAATGAAGCAAAAAACACGTAGCCGTGATAATCGTCTGTGAGATTCTTACGCGTAACCGGGCAACATATAAAGCATCTACGGCCAAATGGTGCCGATACAATAACTCAACCCCGCACGGTGTAGTTAGTGCATGGGACAAACAGCCGGCATCCCCGAGGCCACTGCCATCATCAGGAACACTACCCTTGGCGATGAATTTTTGGTAGCTGGTAGTGATTCACAACTTCATTCCCCCGTTTGTCAACAAATCACATCGACTGCCGCAGCCGGTAACACGATATGGAATCCCCCATCGACACCGCAACGGCGCGTCGTCGTCACCAGCGTCACAAACCAGGGCGGCGCTTCCACTGCGACGTATGCCAGAAGCACTTTGGTCGATTAGAACACCTACAGCGCCACGAGCGAACCCGTGAGTCTTGACACGGTGTATTTTGACGCACGAGCTTGTTTTATTGACAGCTACTTAGATACACAAGAACGACCATTTGCATGTACAGACTGTCCGTCACGATTCACGCGAAGGTAGACCGTTACTGCTGGACAGATTGATAATGACATCTGAATAACAAAAATGCTGACCCCATTCGCATTGCAGCGACTTGCTCGTCCGCCATGGACGACTGTCCCACAACAAAGCAGGCAACGGACACAGCGCGCGAGATGCCACGGCACACGCCCAGGCGGTCAAGGCAGCACGGAAATCAAGCACAGTACAGGAAAACGACAGTCTGTCAGGAACGGCTACCGCGGATACCGAAGCTGCGCCATCCCCGTCCGATATGCTTGCTTCCACGGCAGCAGCATGGTCCTTTGACATCGATCCAGCCTCCAGCCATGGACCTGGATTTGGTGGTGTCAGTACCGAGAGAACAGACATTTTCCCTCTAGGAAGCCAGGACGGCTCAGACTACTACTCCTTCGACGGCCTTGACTTTTTACTGGACACCGATCCGCTGCCTATGCCGACATTCCAGTTTACATCAGTTGTCACCACGGAGCAGCCCATGCCGTTCTTCTCTCCACCCAGCGACAACGATACAGATATCGACGACGGAGAACATCCGGGAAACAACATGGACAGCCTGCAAAATACAAAACCTGCAGATGGAGCGGGGTCATTTTCACAGCTTGGCTCACGACTGCCATCACTTCAGCCAGAGGACCAGAACGAGGGCGTGGCAGAGGCGCAGGAGCCCCTCCCCACGTATCAGTTAAACGACACCCTCACTGACTTTTCCTCCACCCATCACCGCACCGAAAACAGCGACGATCTCGACCTGCCATCGAAGCACATCTTTGACATAACAGGCGAGGATCGCCATTTCCTGCAAAAGGCCATCGGCCCCTTCGTCAATGTCATTCCACCGGGCTTTGCGCTTCCAACGCGGCTTTCCCTCGGCCGATATATCCGTGCCTACGTCGACGGCTTCCACGACCACCTTCCCTTTCTGCATATCCCATCTATGCGGATCGGAAAAGACGGCTGCTCTGTAGAGCTCGTGCTTGCCATGGCCGCTGTCGGGGCCCAATACTGCTTCGAAGCAGAGCAGGGCCTTGGTCTCTTTCATACAGCGCGAGCTATTGCGATCGAACGTATTCGGCGACGGGACGCTCGCGTGGCACACAGCCAACCTCTACCCAGTGGACCTCTTGGCCTGGCAACAACATCCCCCGAGGCGTTTCCAAGCAACGAAGATCTGATGCAGTCCGGCCAAGCCCTCCTGATCCTTATGGCCATGGCTACCTGGGCGAGACACAAGGAGATTCTACGCGAAGCCCTTGCTATACAGAGCATTTTGGCAAGCATAGTGCGAGACGACGGTCTTTCTGAAGACAGCGACTACACGAACGCAAATGTTGGCGACACGGCGGGCTGGCATGCCTGGGCACGGCGAGAAAGCGTCCTCCGTACCAAATTCATCGTCTTTTGTTTCTTCAACCTGCATTGCATTGTTTACGATATTCCACCACTCATACTCAACTCGGAAATCCATATGAGATTGCCCTGCAGCACAGCGTACTTCAAAGCACCAACAGTAGCTCGGTGGGCGTTGGCGACCCGGAACGAAGCCCTCACAAAACAGCCTCCCGTTCAGTTCCAGGACGCTGTGCGGAAGCTCTTCTCCGGAGATGCTCCTCGCACACACCACGACAAGAAATACTCCCACTCAGCGCTTGGCAACTACGTTCTCATCCACGCCATTGTCCAACACATATTCTTTGTCCGGCAATCAGCGAGGTGCCGCTTTGATGATGACTCCGAGCTCACCGCAGATGAGGCCGCACCACTCGAGCAAGCCGTCCGCAACTGGCAAGCAGCATGGAAACACAGCCCCGAGTCTTCTGTCAACCCATTGGATCCGAACGGACCTGTCGCCTTCAACTCAACGGCCTTACTTCGTCTCGCCTATATCCGCCTCAATATGGATACGGGACCAAGCCGCGCTCTTGGAACAAGGGACCCAGTCCAGATTGCAAACGCCCTCCGAGATACACCTCCCCTAACCTTGCATCGGTCTTCTGCCCATACGTCGTCCAAACTCACTCGCGCGTTACTTCATGCTGTACACGCCCTCAGCATCCCAGTCAAGATTGGTATTCGCCTCGTCGCGAAGACGCAGACCTTTACGTGGTCGATTCAGCATGGCTTGGCATCGTTGGAATGTGCGTTGATTTTGGGCAAGTGGCTCGAGGCCATGGCAGCCTTGGGCAACTGCCCGGATCCGCCAGTGACAGCCGGCGAGGAGCGCATTTTGTCACTTGTGCACACTGTCCTGGATGAGACAGAATACCGTCTGCCGGGGCAGGGAAGTGTGAGTAGCGAGACGACCGAGGGAGATTGCGGAGCAAATGAGCCTCTGAGTTTGCCAGATCGAGCCAAGAGGCTCAATGCGGGTGTACTGCGTGTATGGGCCGCCATCTTCCGTGGTTCGCAGACATGGGATATTGTTGAGGTCATCGGCAATGCACTGGCGTTGTATGCCGATCTTGTAGATAAGTGACAGTGTATTTGCATGTGAATCAGATAGATAAAATTTCACAATACCCTTTCTAGTCCTCACCCAAAGTCATATCAATGACCAGCTTTCCACCACCACCTTTGTGATAATCCTCCACTAACTGATTCAACTTCGACAATGGGTACGTCCGGACGCTGGCTCGGACATCATGCTCTGCGGCAAAGGTCAGAGTCTCGCGCAGCAGACGATTGCCCCCGACAAGACTTCCTACCAGAGATATATCACGGAATACAACATCCCGTGCCGAGATGCGTAGATCCTCTTCCGGAAACGATACAAGAACGCAGCGCCCGTGATTCCGTAGGAGACCAATGGCGTATGTGAATGCCGCCTGGCTCTCAGGCAGAACAATGACAGCATCCAGGCCCATGTCGCCGCGGTCCACCTTGCCATCTTCCTCGCCGAGCTGCCGAGCTACTGCGTCACTGGTTGCACTCCTCGCATCAATGATCTTTGCTGTCTGCTTGCTCTCACCCCGGCTTCTGGCTAAAGTCTCTTTTGCAAGTTGTAGCGAAGCGTCCTGGTTGTCCACACCCAAGACACGCAAGCCCATCGCCACGGCAAACTGCAGGCCAAGATGGCCGAGGCCTCCACCGCATCCCATGATGCCGACTCGCTGGCCACGTTCTAGCCTACAGCGCTTTAGGGCGCTGTAAATTGTGGTTCCAGCGCACATGTGGACGGCCGCGTCAACAGCACGCATTTCAGGTGGTATCGGCGCCACTTGCCTGGCGTCAACAACGGCGTACTCACGGAATCCTCCGGGGCCACTGATTCCGTTATTAATGGCGTGTGGACAGTACACAGAATAGCCTGCGGGATCGGCATCAGGGTCCTGCGCGGTCGGCCCGTTCCCGCATTCAAAACAGGTCGTGCAAGGACGGAAGGAGCGACCGGGGACACCAATACGGTCGCCGATACGCAGAGCTCCTGTAGTTGCCGAGTCGTATTCTGGCGACAGGGCTACAACTGTACCGGCAAACTCGTGACAACCAATGTGTGGAAGGGATGGCGGGTTTGACGGCCCCATTTTGCCTGCTGCCAATACGGCATCTGTGTGGCAGTATGAGGCAGCGTCCACTTTGACGAGAACGTCATTCTTTTGTGAAATTGTCGGAACAGGAGCACTGCGGTAGCTGTATGGGCTGTTGAATGAATCTAAAAACTGGGCCTTCATGGTCGTGGGTAGCTCCCCATGCTGTGTAGAGACTGTCGAGGTCATGGCTCGTAGTGGCGAGGATAGTGAGGATAGTGAGGATAGTGCTGATGGAAACAAGTTGGAAACAACGGTGTTTACGTGATATGGACGTCGTATAAATTGATGGGACATTTCTTCACTCGAAGAGAAGATAACTAGGAAGAGTTTGAGTCAATTTTCATTCTAAACTCATACGACCAAACGCGATGCGGTCGACGCTCATTGTGACGTTATTAGCGACGGAAAGAATGAGGAGATAGATAGCCTCCCCGCACTGCAACGGCGGCTACAACACAGCGAGAGGGGCTCTCTGGAAGTCCCCCACAATGCGAACAGTTCCCAGTGGTGTGTTGATCGGCGCACCCACACTGCGGGCTCCTCTAAACGTTTCCTATTGCAAATTCATGGATGGGAGTTGTAAATAAGCCAACATCCTCCACTGCTCTGATTTGATACCATCTTGTGCTGCGACATCTTCCATCAGCAACAACTTCCCTCCGCCTCAAACAAATGGCCTCTTTTGTCCGTCTCTCAGCGCTGGACGCTGGGCACCTCACTCTACCAGAGCGTCTTTTCATCACAGAAGCTGACCCAGACAAGCGCGCCACGGTTCCGTCTCTTTCGTTTCTTATCCAGCACTCGTCCATCGACAATGATGGGGAACACCAGAAGATCAATCTTATGTTTGACCTTGGTTTAAAGCGTGATCTCGGTGGCTACCCGCCCCTGCAGCAGTCGCATATAGCTGCGCGCCAGCCAGTTATTAGCCACCCCGATTGCGCTGACAGCCTGCGATACGGGACAGCGTACGACTCCGCAAAGGCAGAAGCACATGGCGACGTTCTACTTGATCCAGCCACCGACATTGGTGTTGTGATCCTCAGCCATGTACATTGGGACCATGTCGGTACACCGTCAGACTTTCCAGGAGCTACATTTGTGGTCGGCTCAGGCACATTAGATTTGTTGAAGAATGGCGCTGGCCCACTGTACCCAGCTGCCATATTCAACGACGACGAGCTGCCACCAGACCAAACAGTCGAGCTTCCGCCTGTGTCTCGCAACTTGCAGGGCGTATCGGATGTTTACGGCAATGGCCCCAATGTCCCCCAGCCGACACCAGCACCAAAAGAGACTCTGGAGCGCCTGCGTTCTGTATTGCCGGCCACTGCAGTGGACAAATGGTCCTGGAAACCTCTAGCGAGTTTTCCCAACACATTGGATCTTTTCGGGGACGGTAGCTTGTACGTTATCGACAGTCCTGGCCACTTGTATGGCCACGTCAATCTTTTGGCCCGCATCGGCGACGACAGCTATGTTTACATGGGTGGTGATTGCTGCCACGACCCGCGCATTCTGACGGGCGAGAAAGATATTGCACTCTACGATGATGGGCAGGGCGGTAAGAGGAGTGTCCATGTGCACACGGGCGTAGCTCGTCAGACACTGGACCAAATTGACACTTTTATCCGAGAGAAACAGGTCGATGGCAGACATATAGAGGTAGAGGTTGTCGTCGCCCATGACGGCGCTTGGAGGGCGGAGAACAGGCACCGCTTCTGGCCAAACTCGTGGTAGATGGAGCAATCAAAGAAATGAAGCTACGGCAGTAAACACCATTGCCCCAACTAGTTGCCAGGATGTGACAACCAGCGACGCAAACTCGACAAAGCCGAGCTGCCCCGCGCAAGGTAGGCACGCTCAGTACAGTGAAGAGTGGCCAGGCTCGCCAGGGTCGTGTAAGACGCTGCCCCCACATAGCACCTACCCCATGCGGGGAGTTGGATTAAATCAGCACTCGGCACTGTATGAAAATGCATGCCGTGCTTTTAGCGTGTTCAAATGAAATGTGTTGTCAATAAGTTAGCTGCCTTTTGTCTCTGCATCGGATCCTTAATTGAACGAAGCACTTTTATTCTGCCAGCCAAAAAATAAAAAAACCACTATGTCCAACCTACCAGCAAACACCGTTGCCTTCATTGGTAGGTAAATCAAACTGATATTGTCTTTTGCTTAATCGTCTTCAGCGAGTTAATGTATGATGTGCAGGCCTTGGGGTCATGGGGTATCCCATGGCGGTGAATCTGTTCAAGGGTCTTGATGCATCCAAGACGCTCCTTGTTTGCGATGTGAGCGAGGAGGCTATTGCCAAATTTCTCGACGAAACCAAGGATGGCGGTCCGTCCGTAGCTGTCGTGAAGAACGGATTCGAGGCAGCAAGATTAGCGGTAGGTCAATGCTGCGTGGTTACACCCCCAATGATTGAAGCTAACCCAGATCACACTGCAGAACACTATTATCACAATGCTTCCAAACTCCTCGGCCGTTCGGGATGTCTATCTCAACAGCGTCAGTGGTGTGCTCGCTGGTGCAAAAGCTGCACCGCCCAACCCCACCACAGGGCAGCCGGAAAAGAAACTCATCATGGAGTGCGGGACCATCGAGACATCGACCATCATGTCCGTAGCCAAAGAAACACAGCAGCTGTCTGCATCTTCGCTTTCGGGGTCACTGACATTCGTTGATGCCCCTGTCTCTGGCGGCCCTATGGGTGCACAGGCAGGTACACTCACTTTCATGGTTGGCTGTGCACCCAGTGTGTCTGCCGAGGTGTACCCTGTGGTCAAGTCCTACCTGCAGCATATGGGCAATGCCGACGGCATCTTTTTGTGTGGCGATGTGGGCGCAGGAACTGCATTCAAGGTGATCAACAATTACCTCAGTGCCATCACATCCCTGGCAGCGTCTGAGGCACTGAATATCGGAGTCAAGGCGGGGCTTGATCCAAAACTCCTCACGGATGTCATAAACGTGAGCGGTGGCCAATGCTGGGTGACGAGTAAGAGCAACCCCGTCCCTGGAGTGCAGCCAAATGTGCCCAGTAGTCGAAACTATGAGGACGGCTTCCGTATCGAGCTTTGCGCAAAGGTGCTTGGCATGGGCACAGATCTGGCCAAGATGGTTGGTGCTAAAACAATCCTGGATGCCCCGACACAGACGGCTTTCCAGGAGGTAATGACAGATGACAGGTACAAGGGAAAGGATGCACGCGTAGTGTACAAGTGGTTGAATGAGAATTAATATCGATTGCAGAGGTTTAGAAACAGTAGTACGATTTTTTTTGGCAAGTTTATTCAATATAATGCCATTGAATGTCTAACACAAAAATAAAATAAACGACGTGGGGTAATTTGCAAATGCCTTGCTGCTTGTAGATATTTAAGAGGCATGCTCGGCATGTTTGATCTGTTCCTTTTCCCTAAAGCATTCGACCGTCACCTCAGACATATCTCTCCAAGTCCTCTAGCAATGGACGGCATTCAACCAAAACCGCCCCCAGCGCTAAACTTTCCGCCGTCAGCGGCTACTGTTAGGGTGCAAGCCATAGATTCAACAACCCAGATGTCATGCAAAGCTCATGCCTTTGTCCAGCCCTCGATACCAAACCATGAAATTTTGAACTTGAAGACGATGTGCTTCATGATCCAGCACAAGCGACAGCATGATTCTCGGACAGATTATGTACTCTTCGACTGTGGTTCCCGAAAGGACTACTGGAATAGCTCACCACAAACCAATGCAATGATTGGGACCAACCTTGTGGGCATGCAGGTTGAGTACGGCATGGACGAGATACTGACATCATCTGGTTTTAGTCTCAATCAACTTAGTAGGCCGTGCCTCTAATCTTGTCTCTGGTCGTCATCTCACAGTTGAATATACTAATATTCATATGTGTAGAGTCGGTTGTTTGGAGCCACTGGCATTGGGACCACATTGGCGATGGGTCACGATTTCCACCGTCGGTCGATATCGTCGTCGGCCCTGGATTTACAAAGAGCTTTGTGCCCGGTTGGCCACAGAAACCAAACTGCCCTGTGTTGCAGAGTGACCTGGAGTAAGTCCGCGTACCTATGACTGTCCCTGTCCCGCATATGGAGATTCTGACAACTCTACAGAGGACACCGCGTACACGAACCGATATTCGACATCGAGGTAGCAGGATTTTCTGCCTGTGACTATTTTGGTGACGGATCGTTCTATCTACTCGATGTCCCCGGGGTAAGTTTGCACCTCAAAAATGAAGCATCGAAAAAAAATGAGTGTATCGTTTGTGTTAACAGTGACAACAGCATGCACTTGGCCATATTTGCGGACTGGCCAGAACCACGCCGGACACTTTTGTGCTGATGGGCGCCGATGCATGTCACTTTGCAGGTGTTCTGCGGCCAACTACATATTTTCCGATGCCGCAAAACATCCCAGATATCCAGCTTCACGCAGGACAGTATTCTTTCCCTTGTCCATGCTCAATGTTTCTTGCCAGCCATCCCTCTGTGTCAAGTGACGCCAAAGACGACTTGAGTGGGGGCAACGCGTCCAGCCGCACGCGTCCTATTTACGATATTGCCACCACACCGGACTCGGTCTACGCCTTTCCAGCTGACGCCCAGGCCAGCGTGGATAAGATGAAGCTGCTTGATGCGCATCCTGGCGTGTTTATTTGCATGGCTCATGACAGAGCGCTGTTCGGCATACTTCCTCTCTACAACAGTCGACCGGACCAAGATATAAATGACTGGCAAGAGCGTCAGTACAAGGAGCACACCCGATGGGTCTTTTTAAACGAACTACCAAAAGGCGATGCATCTGACACGGACATAATGGTCCGCGGTCTGAGGTGTGATGGCGGTGCTGTTATGGTGTGGGATCGTGACAGAGGCTTTGTTGATGCTACACAGTCTTGATATAGTGGCTGTCCTTCCTAGAATTACATAGGCCCCCCTCCCCCGGGCCACAACATTATTTATTTGAAATAGTATTCATTTATTGGATGCATGCCAATCTGGGAAAGCGGAGCTGACATTGCCAAGCAACCGGGTGACCAAGTGTGGGTGGGTCTGGGGTTTGTGGGGGAACAAACCTTGAGATTCTGCTTCCCCTCAGCTTCAGTCAACAAAACACTGTACTGACACTCCTGATCTGGTGGCGTGTATCCACAGAGCTAGGTCAACAACCGTAGTAAGAGCTTTTGATAGTCGTACTTCTTATATACATACGCATTAAGAGTGAAGTCATTTGCATCTGGACATCGTGACTCTTTAGTTTTTACTGCCATTGTTCTTTCTTCTCTAGTTTACACTTTGTCGCTTTAATCATTGTCTTTTTTTTTTTTTGCTATATATTGTCGACGTACCCGAGATCCGGACATTGAAAGTTATTATCAGACAATATGGGTCTCGGAATCCTTGAGCCTCGATCATCTGGCGGTGCAGTCCCCGGGACTATAGCTCTGGAAGCTGAAGCTGCTGAGCGCATCGACGTTCACAGCGATCTGTTGAAACGTGGCACCGGACGACACAGCGACATTGTCCTCGCGCCGCAGCCATCAAACGACCCGAATGATCCCCTTAACTAGCCTTTGTGGAAAAAGTACACTGCCATGATTATTCTGGTACTCGGTTCTTGCTTCTGAGGCAGCTGCACCGGTCCGCTTCTCAATGCGAGCCTTGCAATTCTGGCCGAAGAGCTCGACCGTTCCTTTGGCCAGATCACTCTCATTTCTGGCTACCAGCTTCTTGTTGCCGGGGCCTGTGGACCGTTTGTCTCAGCACTCTCTCGAAAATACGGCAAGCGCCCCATCTTTCTGTTCTCGACCACCATTTGTCTTGTCGGCACCATCGTCGGCTCTGTCAGCAACACGTACAGTTTATGCCGTTGCTGTCATGTGGGGCGTGATGCTTTGCGGCTGCTCCTTTGTCATAGGTAAGATCCCCGCCTCTTTTTTTTCTTTTTCTTTTCTTTTCTTTTTTTTAGTCGCTAATAAAAGAGACAGGTCCCTACAGCTCATTTACGATCCATGCTTTCCGCGGGATGAGCAGTGAGATTTTTATCGCCAATGTCATGTTCAAGAACTTTCTGTTCTACGGTTACAGCTGCTTTGTAAACGACTGGACCGCGTCTGCTGGCCCACGGGCTCCGTTCTACACATTTGGTGGCATCAGCCTGGCTTTTGTATCGACCACTGTCTTGGTCTATGTCTTCGGGAAGAAGTATCGCATGTTCTGGTCAAAGCACAATGTGTTGGAAAAGCTGAATATTGCAACGCACTCCGAGGTGTGAGGCAGGTAGGAACTCTGGCCCTTTGTTGGTTGGATTCGGAAGTCCTTCACCTATGTACGGGTTACCGTAGACCTAATTGGCTAACCCACGCGGTGTGGAACATCGTGGCAAATCTTAAATGTTCAGTCGTTGCTTGTCAGAAACTAATTTTACCTCTATTTACTTTTCGAGTGTGGGGGACAGACACTGGGAAACGGAACACATAAGTCATTTATGTCAGCTAAATTATTCATTGTTCGAAAAGTTATTTGCAGCAAAGACTTTTCATCAGGGAACTGCAAGAATAGGCGACAGTGCTCAAGTCAATGCCAAGAGAAATTTGTACAAGATAAACAGCAACAAGGCAAATGATTTTAGATGAAACCTACTGGCTGGGTGCGCCAAAGACAAAACTGACAACCAAGTCAGCAAGACGATCAAGTCCGATGTCCTGGCCAACACTCTTCAGTGTGTTGTATCCCATGGTAGAGGTGTCGTTACTATCCTTGTAGACTTTTGTGCCGTCTCTCAAAACAGCCACGGCACAAGACCCGGATACGTCGTGTTTTTCCCAGGGCTCAGCCCCATTCACATAGGTCACGACACTGCTTGCGACCTCTTTTGCAGTATTTATCTGTGGCGGTTGAAGCAGCTCATTGAGATTCTGGAACAGAAATGTGACGTCCAAAACGTGTGTTGTTTGTCCCTTGAAAGCCCCATCCCACGGGTTTGGCTCCGTGAACTCGAGAAGAAACGCGTCCCCAGGGAATGATTTTACAAGAGCATGGGCTGGCGCACGATACCCAATATCAGTAGCAAAGGTAAGAATACGTATCAGCGATTCGTCGTCATCCTCATCACCATCGACTTCAATTTTGTATGCTCGCAACAGACTTTCGGCATGTTCTGGGTGACTCGCCAGCTTGCTGCGGACATGCTCAGAAAATGCCGAGCCGATTCCGTTTTTCCGCTGGAGAAGCCCCATGTTTCCAAATACGCTGGCCTGTTGTAGCGTTAGGTATTTTTCAGATTATGCGAGATTAATTGCACAACCTACATCAAGAGGCGAGAAGCCGACGAAAATTGACTTGCACGACGTGTGCTTCCACGGAGGACTAGTTGCGATGGTCTGGAAAGTCGGCTCACGGGGGATGAGCAAGCCGTCAATCAACGGAGCAAAAGAAAAACCTTGGTCTATCTTTTGCATAAGTGTTTCGGGTGAGGCCGACACCAAAGCATTCACTCGATCACTGGCCGTGGCGAGATGGCCGCATTGCAAAGCTTTCATGACCTCTGAGTAGCCACGTTCGGCGGTCTCAAGTGGCTGTGGATTCATGAGTGGTGGAGAACCAGCAAAGACAACGAGGCGACTGGCGAGGCCCTCGTCTGGTGTCAACAAACGCAGCGCGGACACTATGTTTCTTTGTCAGTATACTCCGTTAACGACCACGACGAGGACATAATAATGAAAGATGTGACGTACGTCCTCCAACACTCTCACCAGATGCGGTTACTCGCTTTGGATCTCCACCAAAACCAGCTACATGCTCACGTATCCATTTCAACGCAAGACGTTGGTCATGATGGCCATTGTTGATCTGACATCCGGCATCTCGAAGTTCTTGCGAGGTCAAGAAACCCGCCATGCCCAGTCGGTAGCTGCGAAAATCACGGTCATTTTCTGTTGTTTCAGAGGTGTGACTGCACAGTAAATATCTGAAGGGGAAATGTATATATACTTTATGTTTGCCACAATCACCGGGCTTCCTTGCTTAATGGAGAGACGAACAAGGTGCCGTGTATCATATTGCGGCCACCAGTTGGCTCCAGTGTAGAAGCCACCACCATGGATGAAAACAAGTACGGGCAGGCCACTATCAGGCGTTGCCCCTGAAGGAACAGAAAGGTTGAGATTCAAGCACAGTATGCTGGATGATCCAGGATTAGTTGGACGAGTAAGTGCCGCTTGAATAATCTGTTGTTCAACGTCAAGACCCCCGGGGTTTTGTAGAGCATTCGGCCTGCGATGCAAGCCGTGAATAGTCAGATTAATAGTCTTCTCTGTTTAGCGACTCAAATGTGGATGAAGTGCATCTTACCCGTATTGCGTGGCATCAAGGCCATTGCCATTGTAGGCGGGAAGCTTAGCGTTGGCGAGCCAGTTCTCAAGCACGCCGTACTGGAGGCCACGAAACTGGATCACCCCATCACCGTCGAGACCTTTCACTTCCCCGATAACAGGGTGTTTCCAAACGGTAGTCGAGATGCTCATTTTCCTGTCGTCGACAACTTGCGTAGTGTCAACAATGCGATGCATTGTCATTGTGTTGACGAGGTGAACGTTTTCGTGATAAACACAATCTGCATTTGACGTCTGAAAGCTACCCCACATGATATCTTCCCACGTTAGTTTTTTTGGTTCTCCGTTCCAAGCGTCTCACAGCCACGGAACTTCAGTAACAAACATCCGACGACAAAATTGCCCACGTTGCCTGGGTAAAGACACTCGTCACATTGGCCGTGAGGATTAAATCCCCCGCTCTGGCTCCTCTGTCCGTGGGGGGGGGGGGGGGGGGGGGGGGGGGGGGGGGGGGGGGGGGGGGGGGGGCGC
>JADHKS010000031.1:0-34014 GCA_019925295.1 Sporothrix pseudoabietina | reverse complement strand
ACCCCCCCCCCCCCACCCCCCCCCCCCCCCCCCCCCCCCCCCCCCCCCCCCCCCCCCCCCCCCCCCCCCCCCCCCCACGCACCCCCCCCCCCCCCCCCCCCCCCCCCCAGCTCGCCCAACTTGTATCCCAATATCTCCCCACACTCATCGGATGCGACGTGGAGGCTCCATGTGTCGGGGTCGATGCGGAGGTGTTTACACCTTACCGCCAGGGTCTTGCCGAAATGTGGGACGCAATCGAGCAGGCACCCAAATGAGTGCACCAACAACTCGACAGATTGACGTCGAAGAATAAAGCCTGTGTCAGATACGCCAACAACTGCACGTCTTAATAAATGATTCTCATTGCCCGCTTCTGCACTCTTTCAAACCGACCAGATCCTCGATACTACGCATAGACACCATCTAACGAACGCACAAAATAATCGTCACGATGACTTCAGCTGAGCCCCAGAACACGTACCCTGACAAGGAGTACGAGGATGCGCACCTTATGACATTCTCGACACCCAAGGTGGCAATTCCAAACATACTTCCTGTCGATGTTTCTCAGGAAACGTTCTCACAGGCCGTCGGCGAGTTCACGGATGCCATTGGCAAAGACAACGTCTTTATCGGCGATGCCCTTTCCCACTATGTGGATCCGTACGATCTTTCTGAGACTGATCCTGCGAAACGCAAGCTTCCCAGCGCCGCAGTCTGGTTAGTATCACAGCGCTGCAACGTCTATACTAGTGCATAAGCTAAGCGCTAACAAACGGAGCCCGTCGTCTGTGGAACAGGTCCGGGCCGTGCTGGCCATTGCGACGAAGCATTCGATTCCTCTGTGGACCTTTTCCCGTGGCAAAAATCTGGGGTAAGAGACATACTTTGAAATATATCTGCGGGAACCCACTTCGGCATCAGCTTGGCTGACAGGACAAAACAGATACGGCGGTCCGGCTCCCAGAGTCAACGGGTCCGTTGCATTGGACCTGCACAAAATGAACCGCATCATCGAAGTCAACGACGAGTTTTCATATGCCGTTGTCGAGCCTGGCGTGTCATGGAAGGCCCTTATCGACTACTGCAATAATAACGGGAAGAAAGTCTGGCCGAGTACACCCTCGCTAAGCTGGGGCAGCGTGACTGGTAATGTGAGCTTACAAACTTTCAAACGCCTGCATAATTCGAGCTATGCCAGCCATCCATACTGACATCTGTTTTTTTTTTTTTTTTTTCCAGACACTTGACCGCGGCACTGGATTCGGAGGTAACTTTGCCCATTACCAGAACATATGTGGTATTGAGGTGATGCTCGGCGACGGTGATGTTATTCGCACGGGCCAGTTCGGCATCGAAGGCTCGCCGTCGGCATTTTTGTCCAAATTCACCTACGGCCCATCGGTGGAGGGCCTCTTTTTGCAGAGCAACCTCGGCGTCGTGACAAAGCTCAGCTTGTGGCTGACCCCACAGCCACAGGCCTTCATGGAGTGCACTCTCACTGTGCCATCGTTTGAGGACGTTGCGCCTCTTGTCGACTCGCTCGGCCGCATGCGGCAAACGGGACTGATCCCGACTTGCGTGTGGGTGCTGAGCAGAAACGAAATCATCTCGACCCTCGGAAAACGCCACGAGTTTTGGTCTGGCGAGGGTGCCATCCCTGAGTGGCGCCTTGCGGAGATCGGCAAAAAGTTTGGCTTGAGCTACTGGATTGCTCGATGGGCCATCTACGGACCGAAGCGGACCGTCCAAGCCCAGTTTGACGACATCCAAGAGATCTTGGCCCGTGAAGTTCCGACTGGAACCGTTCGTGGTACACTGTTTGCTGGCAAAGACGGGGAGCTGGTCAAAAACTCAGACATCCCAAAAGAAAATGGTCGCCTTATGACCGGCATCTCGTCCATGTTCAGTCTCCCCTTTGTTGACTGGGCACTTCCTGCGGACGGTACCGGAAAGGGTGCCCACGGTGACTACGCACCCATTATTCCAAACTCGGGCAAGATGGTCCTGGAATGGTTGCAGGCCAGCTACAAGCGCTATGAAGAAGCCGGTTTCGAGCCTGCCACGGACTTCTTCATGCACGAACGTCATGTCCTCATGGTGAACATGTTTGCTTACAATCAGAGGGATCCTGTGCAGACGGCCAATGTGGAGAAAATGTTTCTTGGTTTCCACGAGGACAGCAAGGCCCGTGGCTTGGGCATGTATCGCGCCCACGTCAACTTTATGGGTGAGTCTATGCACATCGAGTTCCACCGACCCGATAGATTTTACTGACACTTCATTGCAGATCTTATTGCGCAGTACAACAACTTCAACGACTACGCCTACACGCGGTTTGTTGAAAAGATCAAGGTACGTTCTAGTAATTGTATTTAAAGTTTCATGATTCACACGACATCCTCGGCTAATCATTTACTATTTTTCTGCAGGATGCTGTCGACCCGAGCGGCATATTGTCGCCTGGAAAGTCTGGCATCTGGCCGAAAAAGTATCGCCACTTGCGGGAGCTCCCGGCTGACAAGGTCAAAAGCGTAAATGACGGTGAGGTATGAGGCACAGTCTATCCATTTTCATCCATTTAATTGTATATCAATCGTTTGGCTTCACAACTCGAAACGTACAAGTAACCCTGTGTATTCTTCTACTTAAAGCTGCGGTTTGACCTTGTTGCTAAATCCACTTCCACCGTACTGTTTCATGCCGTCAACGCTGCAGAGCCAGCTCACGCGGTCATCCGTATACTGCTCGATCCGGGCTTTGAGTTTTGTCTCGTGCAAAGTAAAATCATCGACCGTTCCGATGCGTAAAATACTGACCCCGGGATGTGCCTCGCCGACACGGTACATGAGAATTCCGCATGTCGAGCAGAAATGATTAGTCATTGCTTTTCCAGAGCGGATGGTGCGGGACTGGCTAAAGGTCTTCAGGTTTTCTCTGCCACGTATGTGCTCCAAATGCGTGTCTGCCACGATAAAGTTGGATGCAAACATTGACGCTGTTATTTTGCGACAATCAGTACAGTGGCAAAGAAACGTATCAACTAAGCCGGGTCCCTGTGTGGGCTAATAAAGTTAGTGTCTGATTTATTTGGCCAGTTAAGCCTACTAAGACTCCACGACAAACAGGTGCCGTGTAACTAGCTTGGGCTTACAAATGCCAGCTGGACAGCGCCGCAGTAGCAGGTCGCCGATGCTTTGTTATCGGTAGACCAGCCATCATTTGCCGAACCAGCCAGAGGTATATACGGTTTCGACTTGTCGGCAGACGCAGCCATTGTTGAAAAAAGGGCGTGATCGAGTGGTCGACAGTTAGTAATAGAGTATTGCGAATTGCGAATTGCGGCATCACAGATTGATGTGCCTGTAGCCTGTTCTGCACGTCTGTGACTTGTCTTTTTGAATGGACAAGAATTTAAATACAACTTTATAGATGTCTGTAACCGTGGACGAAAATCGGCATGGTTTCTTCGCATTTGTAATCATAGCCGGCAGAGAAAACGGAAGCGCAGATTACGCATATGCAGAGCGGAGCTGGGTCACGGAGTTGCGGAGTTGGGACTTTTGGAGTTACGGAGCTTGGCTTGTGTGCTCTGGCGGCCTCTGTAATGTTGAGTGCGGCTGCATCGATTTGCGCCCAGCTAGCAGTCCAGAACTTAGCGGCCTCGCGGCTCCGCTGCTTCATTTCAAAACCAAAGAGGTTTTTTTTTTCTTCCACTTGGTGCCGGCAAGCAGCAATTGTAGAAAAGTAGAAGACGGCTCTCTCTTGCCAGTTTTTTTTTTTTTTTTTTTTTTTTGTCCTTTCTCGTTTTTTCCTCATCAACACAAGCTACACTCCGGCAGAAAAACTGCGTTTTGAAAAACGAACAACTCAACACACCCTTGTCACAGTCAGCATGGCCACCACACTCGCAAACAGCAGGCTGTTCCAGCCACTGAAGCTCGGCCACAATACGTTGCAGCACCGCATTGTGCTGGCTCCCCTAACGCGCAACCGCAACGACAACAACCATGCTCCCATTCCCATTATGGAGACGTACTACGCCGACCGCGCATCAACACCCGGCACCCTCATCATTTCTGAGGCAACTGCGACATCTCACGACGAGGAGGGCCAGCGGAATATCCCTGGATTCAATACGGAAGCCCAGGCGGCCGCATGGAAGAAAATCATTGCCGCCGTGCACGCCAAGGGCTCCGTGTACTTCCAGCAACTATTTGCTCTCGGTCGCGCCTCGACGGTGGACTACGTCGCCGAGACTGGCCGTCCATACCGGTCCAGCAGTGACATACGCATGGAAGGCGTCGATCGTTCCCCGAACCCAATGACCGAAGACGAGATCTTGGAGACAATTCAAGAATTCGTCAACTCGTCCAAGATGGCCATTGCTGCGGGCGCCGACGGCGTTGAAATTCACGCCGCGCACGGCTACCTCCTCGACCAGTTCTTGTCAGATGCTGTCAACAAGCGGACGGATCGCTGGGGTGGCTCCATTGAGAATCGCGCCCGACTGACGCTCGAAGTTGTCAAGGCCGTTGTTGCTGCAGTGGGCGCTGAGCGCGTCGCTGTGCGTTTTTCGCCGTTCGCTGAGTTCCAGGGGACAAAGAAGTCAGACATGCACGAGCTGTATCTTTACCTTGCCAGTGAGCTGAAAAAGATGAATGCAAAGTTCGCATATCTGTCTCTTGTTGCAGCAACCGGCGATCCTGCTGTGATTGTGCTGGGTGCAAAAAATCACCACGAGGGCAAGACGCTGGATTTTATCCTCGAAGCGTGGGACAACTTGTCCCCGGTTCTCATTGCCGGCGGGCTCACGCCAGAAGTGGCGCGCAAGACTGTGGATGAGCACTACAAACAGTGGGACGTCCTGATTGGCTTTGGACGCCACTTCCTTGCCAACCCAGATCTCGTTTTTCGAATCAAAAACCAGCTTCCGCTGAACAAGTACAACCGGAAGACTTTCTATCTGACCATGTCCAACGTCGGCTACAACGACTACCCGTTCAGCCCGGAATTTTTGAAGACACAAGTACCTACTTGAGGTTGCGTTGTATTCGTAGGATACGGCACCTCGGAAAAAAGCGCTTCTTCTTTTGAGAACACACTTTTTTTTTTCGAAACACGATTTTGAGACGATAAGAGAAGCACGAGTAAAAGACAATCTACTGCCCTTGTATAAAATTAAAAATATATAGTTACTGCATTTACATTTTTTCTTCTGTGTCTATGTCGTCGTGACGTGCCCCAGTGCGAGAAGTGAGAAACATCAAGTACTGAAAAATAAAAAGATCAAATTTATATCAATAACTTATTTTGTCGATTTACTGTCCCGTTGAATTTGACTTTAGAAATGCTTTTGAAAACGCCGAATAGAAAACTAACTTTCGAAAATTCATGAAAACCCACGGAGCGTTTCAAATTCACGAAAGGATTATTCATTGCCACTTTCTTCTTTGCGAAGCTAACATAAGTCCCAGAAGTAGACTCGAATCTTTGCAAGTCAACGTTAGAGGCGCTGACCGTAGATCGGCCTGCTGGCCAATGAGTGCTTTTTATCTACTAAGCCGTACGCTATGGGCTGCCACGCACCGAAAGCACACCCAGAATCTCTGCAAATGACAGTTATGCTGTCATGAAACGCGGCGGGAGTGCAATATATCCGGGCAATATGATTATTGTGACATTTGTCACTATTAATATATATCTTTGTTTTCTTCCCCATGAATACTGCGACACATTAGTCTAATCACTGAAAGTCAATCCTGTCAATCCACTAAAAGCCCCGGCGAGAATGGGTGCTTCGCCTGTCCACGTAAGTGGTGACGTAGAACTCCGAAACTCCGGGCTGAGCCCCGCTTTCCCGCTTTTAATGCAAACACGCTTCAACGCTTCAACTTCAACCTTATCCAACAGTCGCGGTTGAGATCATGGGATTGGTCCCACACAATACAGCTATGACACCGACACACAGACATGTCTCTTTGGCGCATAGTGCAGACTCAGTCGATGCCCCAGTTAGGCGCACGAGGAAGCAGGTGTCTCGCGCGTGCGATTGGTGCCGTGCCCGCAAAATCCGCTGCGACAATACCCAGCCATGCAAGGCATGCCGCGCCAGAGACGCACCGTGCACCAGCCGGGGACTAGACGGAGAACCACGCACACTTCCCCAGGCCCTGAGGTATGCATACATACATGGTACTAGTTGTTAGAACTCAAGCACGTCACGGAACAAGCTAACAAGTTGAAGAGAAAATGAGAGGCTGGAACGGCGTGTCAAAGAGCTCGAGGCTCTATTGAGTCCCAAGTCCTCAAATTCCGCAAACACCACACTGGCAAGCACATCTGGCACATCAGTTACGGCGACTGGAATTAGTCGTCCATTCTGTAATGTCTCAAGCCAGGACAGACTCGCCAGAGCGGTACCCAGAATAAAGCCGCAGTGGAAGGGCATCTACGTCGATACGGCACACTCGGGACGTTTATCATACTACGGAGCGGCGTGCTCATTCTACTATGTCAGCCGCATCGGGTCATACTTGGGAAATGCTCTCCAACAGCCCCATGCAGCTGGTTCGATGCAGTTGCGAGGTCCTAGTCGCAGGGTTCATCGAGATACAGCCAAGGAACCCGCCGACAGCGGCGAAGTGCCCGTCCCGAACCACCCTGACCGCTTTCTTTCGCGTGCACAAGAGGAGTCCGTGATCCGTCTGTTTTGGGAAGGATATCACTGCCTCCTCCCCGTTGTTGATGAGGTCGACTTTCGGAAACATTATGCGTCTTTGTGGGAACCACACCGCTCATATCGTGCCCAATCTCCTCTCGTTGATGCCATACTCGCTCTCTGTCTTCAGTATGGATATGCATACATCCCGGCGGCTGTGATTGGTACTGCCACTATCCAGCCCGGTGCATTACCGGACGATGCTACAACAGCCGGACGGTCCTACTATCGACGCTCTCAAAGACTGCTTGTTGACGACCTCGAAAGTCCTTCCATATCCACAGTACAGTGCTATCTTCTCTTCGCATACTACTTATGCTGTGGATCGTTCCAAAACACAGGCTATATCGTTCTTGCCCAAGCAGTGCGAGCAGCACATGTTCTGGGGCTGCATACTGAGCCTACATTGGATATGCCTGCTGGCGAGAAAGAGCTTCGCCGGCGCCTTTGGTGGACGCTGTGGATGACAGACACAAAGATGTCCATGAAGCTCGGACGCCCATTCATCATTGATCGAGCGCACGTCTCTGCGGCTGTGTATGCTGATGACCGGCACACTGCCGCGCACAATGGTGCAACCCTGGGGTATCACGATGAAGATGTTACGTGGTTGACATATGCGCTCCAAAATCTTCGCCTGTTTCAAACATCGTCCACCGTGTTCAGTACTCTATGGGATGACTTTGGAGACGCCATTGACCGCAACCATCTGTCGTGCATTTATACAGATCCGGATGCTGTGGAGGAATGTGCGAAAGCTCTGGCACAGATCATACCCAGTCTTAAGACGTGGACAGAAGGTGTGCCAGTGGGCCTAAAAATGCGCCGTCGTGGCGGCGGCGAGCCATACTCGACAAGTTGTTTGGCTGTTGAGATCGACACGATGTTGCCGACATGGTTGCAGAGACAGCGCGTGTGTCTTGAGCTGACATACCATCACTCCCTGGTCACGCTGACCAAGCCATTCATTACATTCTACTCACACCCTGGGACATACACGCCTTTTGCCGAGCGCCATGCCACGACTTGCGTTGACCACGCCGTTTCTTTTACGCTTATCATGCATCAGGTTATGACAGAGTCGGATCTAATGAGCAACTGGTCCGAGTTCTTCACCATGCAGTGGAATGTAGCCATCACAATTTTCGGCTTCATCCTTGCCTACCCTATCCATCAAGCCACCTCGAAAGCCCGACGTGCATTAGACAAAGCCATTGTCGTATTTGATCACTTTGCAGCTACCTCGCCCGTGAGCTCTGACGCAGCTGCCATTACGAGAGATTTAGTTGCCAAGGCAGATCTGCTGGCCGGTCATGTCAGTCGCACAATGTCGACAGTGCCGCCGGAAAATGACAGTGTATCCAATACGAATGTTGTTGATGACGACCTCTCGTGGTTAGACCCCAGTCGACAGGACGGGTTCGCCGAATTTATGGACTGGGCGTTGTCAGTGGACACATGCAGCAGCTTTGAGAGGTTTTTTAACCCATCGGGTTCTTCCTTTTCATAGAGTCAAACGACTGGCAATGAGCCGGATTGGCTTCAACAACAAGGTTTTGTTCGCGTACTATCAATCAAAACAAGGAGATGTTTACCACAAGATGATAAATTAAAAGATGCTTCATGATTCTGCGCAAAGCGTGACTTGGCGTACTGCACACTCATAAATGGCTATCGACCCGCATCAGCAGATCCGGAGTGAGCTCATCGAGACTACTGCATCCTGCAAGGGCCATGCAGGCACGGAACTCATCCTCAAGAATATGTAGCGCACTGACAAGTCCAGCGTCGCCGTCATATGCAATGGCCCAAAGTGTAGGCCGGCCGATCCACGTCATATCGGCACCCAGGCAAAGGGCCTTGAAAATATCAGAACCGCGGCGTATACCGCCATCGAAATGCTATGCCATGGTTAGTTAGCGCTCTTAAATCATCCAGAGGACTGAGAAAGTGCCTGTGACGTACGACGGGAATGCGACCATTAACGACAGTGGCAATGCTATGAAGAACGTCAAGAGTTGGTGGGGCGTGGTCTAGTTGCCGGCCGCCATGGTTGGACACAAAAATAGCATCAGCACCATGGTTGACGGCCAACTCAGCATCGTCAGGTGTGACGATGCCTTTCAACCAGATAGGCAGCTTTGTGATGGTCTTTAGATACGAAATGACTTCCCAAGTAAGAGATGGATCTGTGTCATGAAGTTAGAATACGCACGCAGAAGAGTTGACGTTGCCCATCGACAGACCATTTTTGTTCGACGGTGTAGACGAGACTGTTGTTGTAGAAGATCCACCCCTGCTGAGGTCGTCCGTGCGATGGTGAGACCCTGTCTTGACGCCAAGACTCTCGGGGAAGTTGGCCATTCTCAAGTGCGGTGGGAGTCGAAATTGATTCCGGATTTCAGTCAGCCGTCGACCAAAATATGGCGTGTCTACTGTCAGCACAATAGCCTTGTAGCCAGCCGCTTCTGCGCGTCGGACCAAATCGTCTGTCGTGGCCCTGTTCTCAAACAGGTACATCTGCATCACACATTCACTTGGGCCATCTTTGCCTGAGGTCATCCGAGCCGCGTCCGCTTGTGATTTTACATCCTCCAGAGATGTTGTACTGAAGCTGCTGAGGCCCATCACAGTCCCGTACGAACCACATGCTCGTGCAGTTGCCTCTTCGCCATCTGGATGAGCCATTCTTTGCATTGCTGCTGGTGCAACACAGCCTGGGGGAAGAGAAAGCAGGAGTTAGTTGTCTTGTTAGGTCTAATTAGAGTCAAAATAACGTACAAGGGAATGGAACTTCGTGGCCATCCGCAAAGGCACGGCGCTGTGGCGTCAGTGACGAGACATCGCGAAGAACCCGCGGCCGAATGTACCACTTGGCATACGCAGCTCGATTGGCCCTCAGTGTGACACTGTCCAGCGCGCCGCCATTGAAGTAGTCGCGTGCTGGTTTGGGTAGATACTCAGCGGCGTACTGTTCAAAGTCGTCGATGGAGTAAAGTTGGGGCTTGGAAGCCATAGTAATTGTTGGAGCAGCTTTGCTAATGACTAAAGAAAGGGACGGCAAAAATGATTAGGTTGTTATTTCAGCTGTGCTTCGTCATTTTCGTTTGTCAGATTTTTACTGTAGAGCCAAAGTGCCTGAAGGACATATTCTCCTTGCGATATATATTTCTTGCATGTTGCGGGTGTCTGCATCCCATCAACCCCTCAACAAAATGGTCGTGTTGAGGAGAATACCAAAAAAGGACATCACCCCAAAGAGTTTTACTTTCGCACGTGTCGTCGGCTCGCCATCGGCTAAGTCGTCGGGAGACTGTCGGCACCAGTTGGAGAAAGTAGACCATCTCGTCAAAAATGGGGCCAGACCTGCGAGGGTGTGTTCTTGGATTGAAAGGCTGGAGTCGACTGACTCGAAATGCTACCTTTTTTTTTTGGCTCCACACGAAGCTGTTGTGCGGGGAAGTGGATACACAAACCCCGGACCCAGAATGCCGGCCGAATCCAAGCTCCCGTCCGGAGTCGTGATTCCTGTGATGGTAATCTGGGGAATAGGGGAAAAGTGCCCAGTTCAAAGGGAAAACTGTAGGGTGTTAGAGGAGATATAAAGAGCAACATCTTGTCCTCCTTGACGATCATTTCAAAGTCATCAAGAGTTTGCTTTCTGCCTCGAGCAACCTACACGAACACGCAACAAACTGGCACAATGACACGCGACACCGAGAACGAAGCATTTGACGATGCTGCTATCGAGAAGCAGGACATTGACCATGCCGAGACAGCGTCCGTGTTTGAGGAAGATGCAGCCGAGGCACGTCGTGTGCTGCGCAAGATTGACCTCCGCCTGATTCCACTGCTGCTGTTGCTCTACACGTTGACCTTCCTCGACCGTGTTAACATCGGCAATGCCGCCGTGTGGAATCTCAAGTCAGACCTTCACATGAAGGGATACGACTACAATATTGTTGTGCTTGGTATGTTGCTTTCGACTGTACACCTTATTTCTACTACGTCAAAGCTAACTAACCGGCAGTCTTCTACATCCCGTACATCCTCCTCGAAATCCCCTCCAACATCGTCATAAATCGTGTGCAGCCGCGCTACTGGGTTGGGTTCCTGTCTCTTGGCTGGGGCTTGTCTGTGACATTTGCCGGCTTCTCCAAAAGCATGGGTGGACTGCTTACAGCTCGAGTGTTTATCGGCATCTTCGAGGCTGGCATGTTCCCGGGCTGTCTTTTCCTCATTGGCTCATGGTACCGTCGTGATGAGCTCATGACCCGCATGGCATGGTTCATGGTGTCCAACGATGTTGCAGGTGTGCTTTCAGGTCTTCTCGGTGCAGGCCTGGGCTCGCTCAACGGAAAGGGTGGCTACTCTGGTTGGTCCTGGATTTTCTTTGTTGAGGGCGGCATGACATGCTGTGCGTCTGTTCTGGCGCTGCTGTTCTTACCTTCGTTCCCCGAGGAGTCAACATTCCTCACGCCCGAAGAGAAGGCCTGGTACCTCCGCCGCTTACAGCTTGACGACAACAACCGGACCAGCAAGCAGCAAAAGATGGGATTTCGCGGCGTCCTGAGGTCTCTCAAGGACTGGAAGGTGCTTACTTCTGGCGTGCTCTACCTCTCCGTCTGCGTTACTGCCTACTCTCTCTCGGTGTTCCAGCCTGCCGTTTTGACCACATTTGGATGGTCAAGTCTCAAGTCAAACCTGCTCACAGCACCCGTTCGTGCCGTGTCCGGTATCATTTCGGTCCTTGTTGCGCTGTGGAGTGACAAGGTCAAGAGACGTGGCGTCTTCTGCATCGCGGGTTTCCTGATTAGCATCATGGGCCTCCTGTTGGTTATGCTGCTTCATAACGGCAACCTTCGCTACATGGGTTTCTACTTCGCTTCCTTTGGCATCTACATTTGCCAGCCGCTGGTGATTGGATGGTGGTACGTATACGTCGGCTTTTGATTATCTGACTTTCTACAATTACGACATACTAACATGCGTCTGTACAGTGTCAACCAGGTCATTGGCTACACCAAGCGCGGTACAGTGACGGCGTTTGCTGTGAGCTGCGGCCAGTTTGGTGGCATTATTTCGGCTCTTGTATTCCCAAGTAAGAACGAGCCCCAATACGTTCCTGGTATCTCGACATGCATTGCATTCCAGGGACTTGGCCTTCTCGCTGTCGCAAACATGTGGTGGTGGTGCCGCTGGGAAAACAAGCAGCGTGATGCTGGCAAGCGTGATCATTTACGTCAATTGTCGGCCGAGGATCAAGAGAAACTGGGGGAGTTGCATCCTGACTTCCGCTACATGCTCTAGATGCCTGACGATATTGTTTGGGCTGGGAGTTTGTTATTGAAATCCCCTTGGTTGCGGTGCATGTTAGAGGTGGCAATTTACTTCCAGTAGCAGCATACACGTGAAAGAATATGTAGTTCTGGCAGATGAAATTTTCATTTAGCCGGAATGATCCGTTTTTAGTCATCTTATGACCATAAGAGTTGCATACTTGACGTATTTGTATGTAGTGCATACTTTGTCCCAAGAGCGTGTTTGGAGCATGAGAAATGGGAGTCCACACTGAATTTTGCAAAATGCAGGTGCAGAATCATGCTTCTTGCTTCTTCGTACTATTGTGCCCGGAAATAACACACCCGTGTTTTATTTCTCGACGAACTGAGGATTAAGTAAACATGCAAATAGCGCACACTGGATACTGGGTCTACTGTGTAGGTGGCACGGTTCCACCGCAGATCGTCAATTGTCCACACTTGGGGTGTGCGGAGACTGCCACCCGTCAGACTTCTACGCAACTTTGATTTAGGGCTCTGTACGGAGTACGGAGTATTGTTAGCACAGAATCACTTTATGCTTCGCGGTTTTCACCACCCGCCATTCTTAAAATCATGGCGATTCTGGGGACCCCACGGTGGCAGAGATCCGCTTTCCGAGCGGGACCAGACACCCTGCGGGGTAGGTCGGTCCTGTGACCATAGCGCAAAGCGCATTGTCTCTTTCTGTCTCTAGACCAGCCGAGATAGCGGCAAGTTGGACTTCTCCGAGTTCGGGGAACCACAGCTGCTGAGCTGGGAGTGTTGGAAACCGCAGTGTGACACTCTGATACTGCGAGAAAGTGAAGCAAATCTAAAGCGATAGACGCCCCCATGGATGCTTGGTTCCCAGTTGGAGAAGCTGAGCTTCTTGGCTGTCGGGATAAAACGCAGCTTGTGTGGGCATTTCCTCCAAAATCCTGGAACAAAACAAAAAGAGGCCGCGTTGGAAATACCAAAGCGTAACTACACGCATCTTGCACCACGAGCACCAACAAGCATCGACCATTATGGCATCACAAAAGAACGGCGACACGCCTTTTGTCAAAATGACAAGCGGTGCCGGGCTTATCTTGAAAGCTCTCTTAGACGCTGACATCACACACCTGTTTGTGAATCTCGGCTCTGATCACCCAGCGTTCCTGGCAGCTTTTGCCAGCAAAGAGTTTGCCGACCGCATCAAGATATTCACCGCCCCAAATGAAATGAATGCGTTATCGGCAGCTTCCGGCTTTGCTCAGGTGACGGGGCGGCCTGCAGCCGTTCTTGTCCATGTCGAATGCGGCACGTTGGGGTTGGCAGGTGCAGTCCACAATGTCAGCAAGGGACGCATTCCGGTCATGATTCTGGCTGGAACTGTGCCAGTGACGATGGAGGGCGAGTTGCCTGGAAGCAGAAACGAGTGGGTAGTCCGCAGGCAGTTTCTGGACGGCAATATCCATCCTACCTTGGTGCACCATCGGCTAACACCTCTGCACCAGATACATCCATTGGATCCAAGACGTACCTGATCAACGGGCAATCGTCCGCCAGTACATGCGCTACGAACACGAGATCCGCCGGCCGCACAATGCTGCGCAGTTGGTGCTACGCGCTGTCCAGTTTATGATGTCAGAACCGCGAGGCCCCGCCTATCTGGTCGCAAGTCGCGAGACACTCGAAGAGACAGTTGCTGCCCCAGCCCTACTGGTCGACAGCTGCAATGCCAGCCTCAACGGCGCTCTTGAGCCGTTGGGCCTTATGCCATCTGCAGCTATTCACCTTGCAAACACACTTCTCCAGGCGGAGCGGCCCTTGATTGTCACAAGCTACTGCGGTCGATCTTCGGCCGGATTCAACGCACTTTTGCGTCTAGCAGAGTTGCTATCCATTGCTGTTCACGACAATGCACCCATCTACAACAACTTCCCGACAACATCGTCCACCCTGCACCAGGGTCATCAATGGAATGGAGGTGGACAGCTGCCAGCTCTTGCGGAAGCAGATGTTGTGCTGGTTGTCGATGCTGATGTTCCGTGGATCGGAGCTCAGTCTCGGCCTAGGCCTGGAGCAGCAGTGTTTCATCTCGACTGTGACCCGTTGAAAGAGACCACAACGCTTTGGTCTTTGCCGTGCACAAAGAGATGGAAGGTCGATTCTGCTGTTGCCCTCACACAGGTTGCGGATGCCGTCGAGTTAAGCGATCTGTACGCAGCCAGTGCTACCAAGTCACGTATTGACAGTCGCCGAAGCTACCTTGCATCTCGCTTTGCAGAGCGTGAGGCCCGTCTCCGGGCGGCAGAGAGCGCGCCAGCACCGGGTCGGCCGTTGACTGTTCCCTATGTCATGGCACGACTGAGGGACGCAACTGCGGGCGTCAATGTAGTTGGACTTAACGAGTCAACGACCAATCTAGGCAACGTCGCAGATCACTTTGGCCACAACGGACCGCTGTCACTCATGGGTAGTGGTGGCGGTGCGCTTGGGTGGTACAGCGGTGCAGCCGTTGGTGCCATGCTCGGTCTTCGTGACGATGCGGCAAGACAGACCACACCACCGGCGGATGACAAAGGGGATCCGCTCATCGTGGCATTTACAGGTGACGGAACCTGGCTGTTCGGTGTTCCCAGCTGTGCGTATTGGATGGCAGCCAAGTATAACACGCCATTCGTTACCATCATCTGGAACAACGGCGGCTGGGCCTCGCCCAAGAACGCATGTTTGCGCATCCACCCCGAAGTAGCTCGGCCACAACCAGCGGATGGCTCCAAGAGCGTCCCGTCTTTAAGTGACGACCTTATGGTCGCCTTGACACCATCTCCAGCCTTTGGTAAAATTGCTGAGGGTGCCGCCAACGCCTGGTGGGCCACTGTGCGCAGCTCGGAAGAAGTGGATGCGGCTCTCGTCAAGGCCGTTCAGGTCGTCCGTGAAGAGAAACGCTGTGCCCTCATAGAGGTTGTCATTCCAAACATTTAATGGACAAGACTCGTGTACGAGAGAGAGCTGAAACTGTCTGTTTGATCATAGAATCAGATGTTTTTTGAACGAATGATAGATAGTGATTCACTATCTATGTTAAGCCCAGACCATTGCGATCGGCTGTTGATTCCATGATATACACAAATATAGTTATTCAGCCTACAAAGTATGTTTACGAAGTATCACCATCAATACGCTGGATCACATTGACACAAATCTAATCTGCGAGAGCTTTTAGGGTGTTAGTGAGAAGTCGTAAATTTGGGGCTGGATCTCTTCTTCAGCAGTTACTCCCTCTTTCCCTCTTGTCAGCTTAAGTTTTATTCCGGTACGCAATTTCGTAGCGAGATTTATCAACACATCTGTTTCACAGTAGGCTTATTGTGCCGCTACCTTTCCTTCTGCTGTTTTTCTTCTTTTTCTTTTTTACTGTCAGTATTACCTTTTTTTTTGTATTTTCTTTTTTCCTTTTTTTTCCTTTCTTGTGGTAATGTTTTCCGCGTAAAACCCCTTTTTTTTCCAAAAAAAAAAAAAGAAAAGAAAAGAAAAGAAAAGAGCTTGATATCGAAAGCGAGTGTTAAGTTGCGAAACCAAATGCACATGTAGCTTTTGTTTCTGAGGCTTCGGTTTCCAGCGAAACAAATTACAGATGGAAACATTTCATTTAATGTACATACATTCACACGCGTTGGCGCTGGACGTATTGCAGTTCGTATGCCAGACTGTTTTAGCCGCAACGGACATCCCGCTTTTCGACTGGCAATTTTCATATCGGGATCTGTGTGGGGAATGTGACGCGGGATATTTAAAATTCTGGGAGGTTGTGCCCAACCTACAAAATATCTTCATGACTAAGCCAGAAAGATCTGATAAATATTTAAAGAAGAGGGATTATCTAGGTTAAAGTAAATTGTCGCGTACTGGCCAGACTACAGCCACAGCCTGAGTGGCGCAAAAATGTGCTGTAGCACGAAGTACTGTAACGTGTCTACCAATAATATTCCACAGCTTTTCGCAAACAGGAATCATCGTTTCCAAGCCAATTGCATTTTTGTATCCCACGAGACAAGACTTTGACACAAAACGAATGGATGAGGCATCGGTATTCTTTGTGCTCAAGCCTCATCGACGCACAAAATAAAAACCGCTCCTTCAACCAGCACCGTGAGTAAAATGCGTGGGAAAACATACACCACGAGGGGACACTAAAAAGGAAATCAGAAAGGCGCTAGAAGCTCTAATTTTTCCAGAAAAAATGCCGCCCACTAAAGGTCGTACGGAGTACTCCATAATAGAACACAGGGGCCTATTGGCGCGACGCGTTTTGAACCGCTTTTGAACTGAACGTAGAAGAGGTCGAATTCGGAAGCTCCTGCCGACAAAACCCCATCGAGACGTTAGACAATGCAACAGACAAAAGAGCAAACTTCAGTTACCTTGTTGTGTTGCAAGGTTTGCGTGCTGAAAGAGAACACTTTAAAGTGCAATGATCACGCAACGGAAAAAAAAAGAGAGATATGTTGGTAAGCAGTCTCAAATGTGCCCGGTCTTTTGGTTTGCCAAGTCGTATTTTTGATGGCTTCTCGCAACAAGCAACAAAACGCAAGCGAGATGACACCGAAAAGATGACACCGAGCGGTGGGGTGAGAAGGATAGTTCCCCACAGTAAGTAAGGCAGCATAGAACCAGAAAACCCATTCCAGACCTGCCGAGCTATGAGGTGAGAGAGCCAAGGCATCGCCACTTGGCAGGAATCGCCGGACAACAACATGCGACCGCAAGGGCGTGGAAAGAGACGGAAAGATGGCAATTGCCAGATCAAACGCCAGGGCAAATATCGTTGCTCAGCGAAACAAATCACGACTGGGCGTGTCGCGTTTTTATGCTCAGCGGTTGCGACATGCGGCGGCCGCCTCAATTGGGAAGGAGGACTGATTCTGTGTGTCAAAGTGGTGCTCAGAGTTTTTTTTTGGCCCAGGGCGGCGAAATTGTTAGCGATTGCGCAATCGAGGTCCCGCCATCGATGTACCGATCGGCGCCTCCCGTTGGCCTTTACTGTGTTCCATCACTTGCATGTACTTCAATACAGCGCGTCACGACATGTAAGTACAAGTACCTCGAGAGACTACGGTATGCTCCTTTAAAAAAAACAAAAAAACATAAAAACCCACGGCTAGACTCTTGTCATGTTGATATTTCAACTCGACAATCTCGCCGATTTATTTCCCACGAAAAGCTGTTTGCCATCTCTTTGTCACTGTTTTCTTCTCCTGCCTGTCTCACTAGTCAATGTCAGCAGAAGCTGTTGCGTATATCCAGGTTTAGCCGCAATGGCAAACTCATTCTTCTCGCGGCTCAGCCCAGCCAAGGGTACTGCATCCAGCATCGAGCACCCTGGCTCGCCCGAGTCGTCTGCCGAGCCAACAACTGCCGGGCAGTCCTTTGTCATTGATGGCAACGGCAAGAACAACGTCGAGGCACGCTACAGTACTGATGTCGGTAAGTCAATATCAACCAGGCGCTAGAGAAGCGGGCGAGCGGGCCTCCACAGGAATGCTTACTGCTCAACTCATCAATACGAAAAGCCGACGAACTGACACCTTTGATTCCGTCCCAATCTCACTCTCAAGGCCGAATCGAACATGCACGAGAAAACAAGCGCCAGATCGGCGTGGTGTCGGCCACGATGCTTATCGTCAATCGTGTTGTCGGGACCGGTATATTTGCTACTCCGGGCACTATCCTGGAGCTTTCTGGCAGTGTCGGTCTGTCGCTGTTCATTTGGGTTGCTGGTATGATCATTGCCGCAGCTGGAACAGCGGTGTATATGGAGTTTGGTACGGCGATCCCAAAGAACGGCGGCGAAAAGAACTATCTTGAGTTTGTGTACCGGCGTCCACGATTCCTCGTCACGGGATGCTATACCGGCTATGTCATTCTCCTCGGCTGGGCCAGCGGCAACTCAGTCATTTTTGGCGAGTACATCCTCAACGCAGCGCAAGTCGAGCCGACACGGTGGAACCAGCGCGGTGTTGGATTGGCTTGCATTACCAGCGCCTTTCTGATCCACGGTCTGGCGCTGAAGTGGGGCCTCCGTCTGCAGAACTTCCTGGGCAGCATCAAGCTCATCATCATCCTGATCATCGTCATCGGTGGCTTTATCGCACTTGGAGGTCACATCAAACTGCCCGAGGATGAGAAGCCACACAACTTCAAGAACGCATTTGAGGGCACTACTGGCAGTGCCTATGGTGTTGTCACTGCCCTGTACAATGTCATCTGGAGTTACATTGGCTACAGCAACGCCAACTACGCACTGAGCGAGACAAAGAACCCTGTCCGCACACTCCGCATTGCCGCGCCGTTGGCCATCAGCGTCATCTCCGTTCTGTACATGCTGGTCAATGTGGCCTACTTTGCGTCCGTGTCCAAGGAAGAGATCATCTCCTCGGGCCAATTGGTTGCTGCGTCCATGTTCAAGAATGTGTTTGGCGGAACGGCGGAGCGTGCATTGTCTGTGTTTGTGGCTCTGTCTGCATTTGGCAACGTTCTCAGCGTCATCTTCTCCCAGGGCCGTCTGGTCCAGGAGCTTGGCAGTGAGGGTATTCTTCCTTTCTCGCGGTTCTGGGCCAGCAACAAGCCTTTCAACGCACCGCTCGCGGGGTTGTTTGAGCACTGGGCCGTCTCTGTCATCATTATGTTGGCCCCGCCGCCTGGAGATGCGTACAATTTCATCCTAAAGTAAGTTTCACACAATTTTACAGAGGCCTTGAGTCAAATTGCTAACCGCGCTCTGCAGCCTCATCTCATACCCTCTTGCCATTGTCAATTCATTTGTCGCTGCTGGCCTTTTATATCTCTACAAGAACCGGCAGTCGTGGAACTGGCACCCGCCAATCTCAGCTACATGGCCTGTGGTGCTTTTCTTCTTCCTCAGCAACATCTACCTTGTTGTTGCGCCTTTTGTTCCTCCATCAGAGGGCCAAAATGTGTACGAGCACCTGCCCTACTGGATCCACTGCGTCGTCGGATTTGGTTTAATCTTTGCTGGTGGCATTTACTGGGTCATTTGGGCAAAGATTCTTCCCAAGTTGGGCCGTTATGAGCTCGTGCGTGAGGAGTACATTGATGAGATTGATGGTTGGGAGAAGCATGTCTTTGTTCGCCGGCCACTTCATTAATGAGGAAATGCTCGGTAATAACTTGAGTATGACACGAGCCATACTTTTTATCGCTATACACTGCAGTTATTTTAGTCAGACACTGAGATGCAGAATGGAGACAACGATAACAGCGGCTAGCAAAATGTAAAGAAGTCATGTAAATTTCAGTCGTAGTGCAAATATCATTTTTAGAATTTTTTTTCTTCCATAAATGTGTGCCATCATATTGGCGTGTTTAACTTTTCATTTCCAGACCAACCATTGATTGTGTACCGTCAATACTCCTATCAGGGGCGCCGTGGATATACAGAATCATACTGTTTCTGGCAGTAAATCGGCACCTTTTCCCAAATCTTCTCCGAGGGTGGTGTCGCCGACGACTACAGGAGTAGTTCCCTGCAAGACAAACACCATGCGCGACCATTCCGTCTCGGATGTGTTGATCCATTGGTGGTTTGTTGCCCGTTGTACAACAACGTTGCCCGCCTTCAGGTGGCGAATATCACCATAATCCAACACCATATCGACGTTGCCAGCAATTATAATGCCGTAGTCCAAACCCTGTGTCCGGTGCATGGCGCACTTGTAGCTCGGAGAGAAGTCGACACAGCGAAGGATGGTGCCGGCCGGGTTGATAAGGCTCATGGGGGCCTTCAACAGAGCATCGTGAGCGCTGGTGTCGGCGTCGTCGTTGAGGTCTGGAGTATATTGGGATGTGGAGTAGAAAAGGCTAAAAGCCATTTGGTCGGTATCAAATGGAGTCTTGGACAACCGCGTGTAGATCGACTTCGCCCCTAAATTTGGACCTTTGGACGACACGGAACCGCATATCAAGGCAGGGCGCAAGATGCGGCTGCCAGACAAAGAGGTGTTTGATGTCAGCAGCCTTGGCTCGCATGGCAATCTGGTTACGATGCTGGACCCACAGCGGCTGGGTGCCATGAAGGGCAATGCGTTGTGGCACGCGGACCTTGCGTTCATTGCGCCTCGGGCACACTCTATTTTGCGTGCCCCACCAGCTGCCGCCACAAGGGCTGGGCGGAGAAACTTAGGTAAGTGGTGAAACACTAGGAGCAGGGCATACAAGCAGTACCTTTGAACGGAATCTCAGCAGAACGTTTTACTAATGTCCCCAGTACCTCGATGCCCGCGCACCATACAACGGCCTGACGACAGCAACGAAGACGAAGGTTCAGAATCTGGTGGGTAACTACTCCATGATGTGTGCTTCATACTTGTTATCTCCGTTACATGCGGCCCTACATCATGATCACGACGCTTCATTGCTAATACATAATTGGCTTAATCGTAAACTCGCAGCTCCCGACATTTACATGGCAATCGAACCGCGTGATTTTGCCTTTTCCAGGCACAAACTAGTCGTTTAGCATAGCAACGGCTGCAACACTCTGTACATCACGTCATATATTCACCATATCGACAGATGGGACAGCATTGAGGAGACGGACAACGTGAAGAACGCGGCTGGAACGGAGCAACTTCTCTACGAGCTGTTTGCACACGCCGACCAGTCCAAGTATACGTACATTATGCCGTGGAAGAACGACACGGACCTCATCATGTAGGACAACACGGCGGTGCTGCACCGTGCAACGGGCAGTCAGTACTTGTCCAAGCATGTGAGAGACATGAGACGGACGACAAGCAACGACGTTGGTGAGTATGGAATAGGAAGAAATGTCGAGCCCTTCCGGCATGGGCTGCCGATTGCAAAGTCATAATCTCCCAGGTGAACGCGCTCACTTATTGCAAGAGGGAGCCAATGGACATTGGGGCTGGTGTGAGGTACTCTGAATAATTACACTAGTAGTCGAATATGTACAGTCGTCCTTCATATTTGACAGGGTCCTTTGTAGGAACGAGACGTGGTGGTGTTATACAACGTGATATGGCAGACAGTTATTTAGACATCCATCGTCTACACATTCTCCTCGTGGTGGACAGCCAGCTTCAGTTGAGCCTTGGCATCGGCATTCTCAGCCAAAGCGACACGAGTGTTCTCGGCATCGATTGCTTGCTGGGGACGTTGGGTAGACTTGGCATCCTTGTCGCCGATGGGAATAATGATGCCGTGGCCAGAGTCAATGTCGAAGTAGGCATCGAGGTCCTCAAGGGTACGGTTGGCGGTCTCAGGGTAGAGGAAGTAGACGACAAACATGAATGCAAGGTTGAACACAGCGAAGACTGAGAAAAGGGGGGGTTAGTAACAGTGCACGTGATGCAATTGATATCATGACTGAGCGTGAGGGAAACGGAGGAGAGATGTCTTGGACAGAACATACTGATGTAGAAGCGGTACCCAATATTTTTGATACCAGTCGGTGTGAATTGCGTGCAGACAAAGCCAAAGAGCCAGTTGAAGGACGTGGCGGCAGCAGAACCGACTGTGCGCAGAGCAAGAGAGTTGATCTCAGACTGGTACACCCAGGGGACCATGCCCCAAGTGCAGCCAAAGACAGCATAATAGAGGAAGAGGAAGGAGACAGTCACGATGCCAAGTGCATGAGGTGCCTTGACCAGGAGACCGAGAGAAATGGCGACAACAATATAAGCCAGACTCTGCAGTGAAAGACCAGTGAGCATGAGACTGCGACGTCCGAAGCGGTCGATGAGCCAGAAACAGCAGGCAGATGAGATCATATAAGAAGTTGCGTTGCAGCCTGTGAGGATGCGGGCAAGGAGGTCGCTGAGGCCGACGTTGGTCGTGAGGATAATAGTGAAGTAGTAGCTGTGGATATGTTAGTACTTGGTTCAAGCCGATTTTCAGACGAGATACTAACTCACTTCAGAGCATTGATTCCCGACAGCTGCTGCATGAATTGACCACCACAGCCCAGCAGCAACCGCTTGAGATGGCCGGAACGGTCCTGGCGACGCAAGACGGTCATGAATGAAGTCTTGGACTGTTCCTCGATGAGCAGTGCACCCTTGATAGAACGGAACTCGCCCTGGACAGACGGGTCGTTGCTAGACAGACCCTTGCCCCGGTAGCGGCGGATGACTTCGAGAGCCTCATCGGTGCGGTCCTTCATTATGAGCCAACGAGGACTCTCGGGAACAAAGGGCAGAAGTCCCATGAGGAAGGCAAATGGAACACACTGCAGGGCAAGGGGGAGACGCCATTGATAGCCACCACTGGCAAAGGAGCAGGCAAGAGTTAACCAAGTACCGAGGCAGTAGAAGACGACGTTGTGGAGAACGACGATAACCGACAGACGACCACGACGGTCACTGGCGCAGGACTCGGCCTGGAAAATACCGCACGTCGAGCTGGTCATGCCATTGCCCACACCGTTGATAACGCGGCCCACGATGAGCTGAGGGAAAGAAAAAGCCGAAAACTGCAGGATGGCACCAATGATACTGATGGTACCTCCGACACGAAGTGTGTTTTTGCGACCAAGACGGCCGCCGTACAAGGCTGCAATCAAACAACCGAGCAGATTGCCGAGCTGGTACCGGTTAGCATATCGACGGTGGTGACAACTCGCAGGGCTGGGTGGTTCTTACCGAGAAGCAACTGGCAGTAATGCCCTGGATAGAGGACTTGTTGGTCTGTGGAAACGTCTGGATGAAGTCTGGGCTGATGAGAATGCCGCTGACGACGCCTTGGTCGTAGCCATACCAGGACTGTGCGGCAGAGTTGGCCGCGGTCAACGTGACCTCAAGGGCGTATCCCTCCAACATGATGCCTGGCAGTTTGTGTCTTGAGCGAGACAGAAAGAAAAGGGGAAGGAGGGAAAGTCACGAAGTGACGTGGTGAGTGAACAATGTGATGGTCGGTATTGATCTGCGATGATGTCGTCGTTATGCCACATGGGAATGGAGGAAGACAAGTCGGTAGTCTTTATATGCCGCTGGAGGTACGGTCAAGGCATCTGGTGTCATGCATATCCGAGTGCTCTGTTCGTGCAGGAACAAACTGGGAGTTGCAGGTTGAAAAAGGAAACAAAAACACAATGGCAAAATCCGGGGTCTCCATCCTTCCGGTCGCTTAGCCTGCGGGCCCCACTGAATCAGCCAAATCCCCATGGGGTTGGGGGTGTGCTCGACACCACACGCTACTGAGGCTACTGGGACTGCCTCGGCGTAAGCCCGAACCGTGTTTTTGCGCAGAGACAGGGGATCGGCGATCAGATGATTCTCGTGTTGCTATATTTTGGCATGCTCACACTCGAACCTCACATTGAAAACGGGCAGAAGCCGCATCAACGCCGCAGACAGGGTGGCACGATACAAAGTACCCCAGTCTTGCTCCATTGAGATTATGAGGACCGGGATGAATTAAAGCCTCGCAGATCAATTGGAGGATTGGGGACCACGAAAACAAACTCACGAAAATGCCGCGAGGATGGCATGGTTCAGTAGACAATTGGATAGCAACTAGGCTACGACGTACAACTTGATGCATTATGATCTTCATTGAAGCTTTTATTCACTAAATTTTCTCAGTATTTCATCCTAGCTTCATTTACTCGTCGTCCAAAATCTGCACTTTGATTGCGTTGGAGCCTGGCGTGCTCGCCACCTTGAAAGCGTCGACGCCCTCTTCAAGCTTGAAACGGTGGGTCACCAGGGGCTTGAGGTCGACAATGCCAGCAGCAACCAGACGAATAGCTTTGGGGTAGGTGTCGTGGTAGCGGTACTGGAACTTGAGGTCGATCTCGTTGGCCGAAAGGTGCATAAAGGGAATGTTTTGAAAGTCACGGCCGACGCCAATGACAAACACGGAGCCACCAAACCGCGTAGAATAGATACCCGTGTGCACGCTGCTTTCCACACCCGTGCACTCGATGACAAGTTTTGCCTGCTGCCCCAGAGCCTTGACGACCTTGTCCGCAACACCTTGTGCATCAACGCCCTTCTCGACTAGAACAGTGCGTACACGAGGGATCAACTCTTGAGCCTTGGCCAGACGTGATGCGTCAATATCCGTGATTACAATAGGCTCGGCTCCTGCAGCACTGGCAGCTAGCAACGTGGTGAGGCCTATGGGACCTGCTCCACAAATCACCAGAGGGTCTGCAAGACGCAGGTCAGCGCGGTCGATGCCAGCAAGTGCAACTGACAAGGGCTCCACGAGAGATCCTTCCTCAAAAGAGACGTGGTCCGGCAGACGATGCAGCCATGCCTCCGGGTGTGCATGGTAGCGCCGCAGTACACCGTGGTAAGGAGGTGTTGAGAAGAACACCACATCTGGGCAGGCGTTGTAGCGGCCGGTGCGGCAGGGGAAACACGTCGGCTTCGAACAAGGGATTCCACACTCGAGTGCGACGCGGTCGCCCGGCCGAAAGCGCGTCACAGCCTCGCCGACCTTAATCACCACTCCAGCGCTCTCATGGCCTAGGCCGTTATCACCAGTGACAATCATGGGCCCAATGCGACCGTGCTTCCAGAAATGAACATCAGAACCACAGATGCCCGATGCGCGGACATGCACAAGGCAGTCGTTTGAGCCAAGGGTAGGAATGTCACACTCTACCAGCCGGAGGTCGTGGGTTGGGCTGGTGTGGATAGCATGGTTGATGGGCTTTCTGTCGATGACGTCCATCTCAAGCTGTGAGTCGGTGCTTTGTGCTGGTTGGGTGTACTGCTGTCTAGACTTATCCCAAGCTGACTTGCTTTGCATTGCTGTTCCGGGCTGATTTATATCTACTAGATGGCAGGCGTCCACGATGGTCACTTGCCATTGCCCTTCTTCAATATGTTCAGGTGGTAACTATTGTACACTGCAGAAATGGAGATTGGGCTGCAAGGCGTGAGGCCGCACAACTTTTTTTCTGTTCTAAAGCAAAAGCAAAAATGACTGCACACAAAATTTGAGTACGGTCTCATGACCTGCACAGTTGCTCAGCTGCTTTCCAGAGTCGGGGAAGCACTGACTGCGTCGATTCTGGGCTGGGCAATACTGCGGGGTCCTTGGGGTCATTGGGGCCGGCAGTAGCTCCTCGCGGCACATGCCCGTTTGTGTGCCACGTTCATTGTGCAGCGGGCGCGGCACCGAGTCCCTCTTTCTTCCCTTCTTCGGTGGAAGCCCGTTGAGAGGGGAAGCGGGGAATTTTGGAGATGTTGGAGACACCCTTGGACGGTTTTTTGTTGCATTTGTTCCGCTCCTGGATGAGTGTTTGTGTTTCTACGACGTACATAAACAGAAAGTGAGCACCCTTGCCTCTCTTTAGGTTAGTAACAAAAACGACATTGCACGACAACCACACTCAGACCAACAATCATCATGTCATCTATTCCTACCGAGACCGAGGGCTTCCAGGTTGATGGCCCGGGCACTCCTCCTGAATTCCACCGCCGTTCTGTACGTGACCCCAACTAGATACATTGGCATGTTATCGTCTATCTAACAGTACATCTCCACCAGTTCAAACTGAAGGTCGCCGATGACTACGATGTCGATATAAAGATTGAGGCCTGTGGTGTTTGTGGAAGTGACGTGCACACGGTGACCGGCGGGTGGGGAAAGCAGAACTTCCCGTTGTGTGTTGGCCATGGTGAGTTTGGTCTTGTTTCGGCTTCTCTCATCGTGTCTTTGTAATATATACTGACGACCGAATAGAAATCGTGGGCCGCGCTATCCGTGTCGGTTCCAAGGTCACACTTGTCAAGGTTGGCCAGCGTGTTGGTGTCGGCGCACAGGTATACTCGTGCGGCGAGTGCAAGCAGTGCAAGGAGGAGAATGAGACATACTGCCAGGTGAATTTGATCAACACATACGGATCACCGTGGCCCGGCACCGGTATTGTCAGCCAGGGCGGCCATGCGGCGTACATTCGCACAAACGAATACTGGGTCTTCCCAATCCCCGAGGCCTTGCCTACGGCGTCCGTTGCCCCCATGCTGTGCGCTGGCCTTACAGTCTACTCGCCTCTCGTTCGCCATGGTGCTCTCAAGAAGGGAGCCAAAGTCGGCATCGTCGGTATCGGTGGCATCGGCCACTTTGGCATCCTATTCGCAAAAGCCTTGGGCGCAGAGGTCTGGGCCATTTCGCGCTCACGGAACAAGGAAGCGGATGCCCGTAAATTGGGTGCAGATGGTTTTTTGGCCACAAATGAGGATGGCTGGGCTGCACCTCACCGCTGCACGTTTGACTTGATTGTCAACTGTGCCAACTCCATCGACAACTTTGACTTGTCTGCCTACCTGTCGCTGATGGATGTGCATGGTCGCTGGATTTCTGTTGGCATGCCTGAGGAGGCTGGCCAGACAGTTCGCGCACAAGATCTTGCCTCGAACGGTGTGCTGATTGGCGCAAGCCACTTGGGTAGTCGTCGCGAGATGCTGGATATGCTGCAGCTGGCAGCTGACAAGGACATCAAGCCGTGGGTGGAGGAGATCCAGCTGGGCGAAGTGGGTTTGAAAGAGGTCATCTCTCGCCTCAAGAAGGGCGATGTCCGGTATCGCTTCAGTCTGACAGGCTACGACAAGGTCTTTGGCTGAAATAGGTACTTGCGGGAAGTCACATGGAGGTATCAAACAAAAATTGCTATAGATACATAATAACGGCCTTTAAATTTTCTGGAGTTCTTGTCGTGTTATATTTGCGTTGCTCAATTATTTCTATTACTTTTTTAATACAAATCTTCACAGTATTGAATTAGAGCTATATTATTATATAACTCCGAAATATTAAAAATATGTCAGAAATTGTATCGTCACAAAAATACAAAGACCTTTCGAAGCGATTATATTGAGAATATCACAGAGCATACGGACAACTTGGGAGCAATTCATGACTGTCTGCAAATGCTCCAAAGATGCCCAAGTACGACGGCACACTCTGTTTTGAAGTATCGAGTGTGGGATTCTGGTTTCCGACACCCCTGGCTAGCTCTCGGACATTCTCCGAGCACAAGCACACTAGCAAGCTAGCCACTGGTGCCATGGAGAGACACCTTATTATTCCCCTACCACGCAGCTTATTTCCGTTATCTTCCAGCGCTCTCATAGCGAGCAGTTCTCATTGGGGCTTGCTGGTTGTCACTGCAAGTTTCCAAACTTGGCTTCCTTTTGCTCCTCCTCCTTCCCTTACACCAATAAGTAAATCATACGGCACTTTTCACGGGGGCACGTGCCCCCCTCCGCACAAGGAAAAGATCTTTGTTGATTCATACTGGCCCACTCGACTCCACAACCGGATGGAACTTTCCATCCGGGGCAAATGCGGAGAGAACTGGAGACACATCAAAAACGTGGAAACACTTCATCACTGACAGTGACGAGTGGATGACAGCAGGCTTCGTTGCTTCTCTCTTTTCCTTGATTATCCTCAGCGGAGAAAGTCAGCATGTCACCAATGCCTGCAGATACAGAAAAACTGGCCGACTCCACGGGCTCTCGTCCACAGCCTCGGCCTTCCACCGCCGAGCCGGACAACGTCCGGCCGATGCGAAAGTTTTTCGCATGTGACGAGTGCAAGCGGCGAAAGATACGCTGCTCTGGTGGCGACCGATGTGCCAACTGCGACCGCGACGCGAAAGCATGCCGTTACTCGTCGCCGTCACAGCGTCTCGTCGCACTGCAGCGCCGGCTCCAGGAATCAGAGAATCTGCGCCGGCGCATGGAACAGGCGTGGGCCATCTATGTACCGGGAGTTGACCTTTCTGCCGCATTGAACAGCTTGCCTAGGCCGAAAACCGGGGACGATGCCCATGATACGAATTGTCCCGAGGTTGTGCCACGGCGCGATACCAGCTTCAGCCACGACAATGACCACGACCGACGGTCCCCGACGACCATCACGTCTGCCACTGCTGTTGACGACGACGCTGCCACTCCCCACCCCCTACCACCGACAGAACACCTCGATGCAGACGATCTCGACTTTGACGAGTCAGAGGACCCTGAACGGGCCATTGACGGAATGGCATTTTTGACTGCAGGGCCACACAAGTCTGGCTACACAGGACCGCAGTCGGGCATTTCCGCCCTCAAATTTATGCAGTCACTGCCACCCTACCTACCAGTGACGTACAATCCAGAGAACACATCACCCTCCAACACGTCGCCCTTGATCGACGACGACGTGCCGGACGTGTCGACGCACAAGGCAGCCGTTCGTGCAGCCTACATTGATGCATACTTTGAGCTGTACCACCCGGCGTATCCAATCCTTCACGAAGGCACTTTCCGGGCCCGTGTGGCTGGCGCACTGGCTAAGCCGCGGGATGGCTCATGGCCATTGCTCTACCATGCCGTGCTGGCCATTGGCGCATTTGTTAGTGGCAGCGGGGATGGTCACAGTGGCACTGGCAACACTGCAAAAGACGACGACCTGTCCTTCTTCCGAGAGGCACGGAAGCATCTTGGCATGGCCGTGCTGGAAAAGGGCTCAGTTGGCTATGTTCAGGCTCTCACGCTGCTGGCCAACTATCTACAGAAGCGCAACAAGCCCAATACTGGATTTATTCTAATCGGCACAGCGTTCAGCATGGCCGTTGCCATTGGTTTGCATCGCGAGTTTGGCATGCCACGGACATCGCCATTTACCATGGAACTGCGTCGACGCACGTGGTGGACTCTCTATGTTTTCTTGTCAGGGGCCCAGCTTGCACTTGGCCGGCCGGCTGTGTCCTACTCCGAGTTTGAGGTCAGCGTTCGTCTGCCAGCCAATCTTGACGATTCAGAACTGGCTGTCGACATGGACCAGCTGCCACCAGAACAGACTGGCCAACCGACAGTTGCATCCTGTCTGATTGAGCAAGTGCGGCTCGCCCGACTAGCCAATGCCGCCCATTCAGAGCTGGCTGCACACCGTCGCCCGCCAGTAGCTACGGTGGCAAAACTAGAAGACCGCATCCGCCAATGGCGCAGCAACTGCCCTTCCTTTTTTGCCGAAGACGAACACTCATTCCTTGAGCCGCGTCTCGAGTATCCCAAACGTGTGCTTGTATGGCGTGCCCTCAATCTGCGCATCGTGCTTAACCGGCCTTTCCTCTTCGAGGCCATTGCTTCTGGGGCACAGCTGCCACTTGTCGACGGCAACGAGAACCCCGTCCGGTCTTGCTTACTTGCTGCAGACGAGTGTTCTTCGTCCATCTGCACTTTCTTGCGCTCGCGCCAGGTCGTCTACCGGGGCTTTGCATGGTACACAACAGCCTGGCTGATGACGGCCAGTTTTGTGCAAGCCACCTGCCTTATCTACATGCCAGGGCATGCATTAGCAGCTGGTTGGCGCGCCTCGCTGCAAGAAGCAGTCCAGTGTCTTCGTACCCTGGGAACGTCTGTCGACATTGCATTGCGGGCCAGGGACATCCTACAGAATGTGCTTGATCAGGCCCCAGACATGGCCTTGGAACCGCTGTCAACAGCCACATCCACGGAAGCGTCGACAGATCACACCCTGACCAACATGGCGTTTGACGGAACCTTTCAAGGCGGTTTCCAAGGCGGCTTCCACAATGGCATTCAAGACGGCTTTGCATGGCTGGCGCAAGGACCGATACACGGCCACAGCCAGGGTCAAGAACGCGGCCAAGGTCATCACCACGATCAGGAGGGTGGCGAGTTCCTAGCACCAGGCGCGGCGAGCGGGTTTGTCTATGGGAATGGCTTTGATCTGTTGTAGTTTACGATCACAAGAAAATAATGAAACAAATAAACAAACGTTTCTACCACCTGCAACTGCTGTCCACGTAGTGTATGCGTTCCCATCATAGCGAGGTGACTGGATAATCAAAATCTAATTGCGAGCTACTAAACTTTGTTCTTTACCTGCGCATCTTTATGCAATCAACCCCTCCTCGGTGGCCTTGATCTGCAGCGCAACATACTTGGAGTAGATGCGGCAGAGGGCCAGGTTGCCACCCATGTACCAAAAGTTGGGGTGACCGCTTGGGCGCCACATAGCATTAAGCTCGCCCTCGACGTCCAGATCCCAGACATCCTTGCAGCGTGAGGCCACCTTCTCGCCTAGCACCTTGGTGACGGTCGTCTTCATGTTGTCAAAGCCAGTGGCCAAGACGACTACATCGGCCTCCAGCTCAGTGCCATCAGCGAGAACCAGTCCAGTGGGCGTGAAGCGTTGGATGCCACCGGGGCTCTGGCGCACCTGGATCTTGCCGTCAATAATCAGCTGACTGCAGCCGACGTCGATGTAGTAGCCACCGCCACGAGTAAAATACTGACGTCCAATGCCACCACCATCAACAGCCCAGTCAATATGGAAGCCGGCACGTGCCAGTCCATCGAGAATTGGCTTGTCGGCTTTGGCGATGCGCTTGGTCATGCCACGGCTGAGGGCCAGCATGACTGGGTACGGCAGACTCTCACCGACAATGTCGCACTGGTCCGTCGGGGGCCCATTGTCTTTGTGGGCACCCTCGTGAAGCATGAAGACGCCCTTGTCCAGTGACAGAACATACGTGCCACGGCGCTGCAGCATAGTGACCTGGGCACCGTTTTCGTAAAAGTTTTCGGCGATGTCATGGCCGCTGTTGCCAGTGCCAACCACCACAACCTTCTTGCCCTTGGCTCCGTCCTTGAGCTGTGAGGCATCCTTGTGCTGGCTGCCATGGTACACCTCGCCCTTGAACTCGTCCTGGCCCGGGAAAGAAGGAATCTTCGGCTCGCCTGCATGGCCAGTACAGAACACAACATGGAGCGGCCGGATGGTGCGGGGAGTGCCGTCACGGACAAGCTCCACAGTCCATTGCTTCGCGGCATCATCAAAGACAGCACTGCCCACGGTCGTCTTGGTCCACACATTGATCTCCATCAGCGACGCGTAGGCCTCGAAGAAGTCACCCAGCTTGTCTTTGGGCGTGAATTGCGGCCAGTTTTTGGGGAAAGGCAGGTATGCCATGTGCGTGAACTCGGCAGGATCGTGCGTTACCAACGTCCGATAGCGGTTGCGCCAGTTGTCGCCAACGCGGTTGTTCTTATCCACAACCAGCACGTCGAAACCAAGCTGCTGAAGACGAGCGCTGACGTTGAGACCGGCCTGACCAGCACCGATGACGAGAATCTGCGGGTCACCCTCCTCAAAGTTCAGCAACCGAACACGACGCTCAGCCCACGTGCCCTTGGAGAAACCACCCGGCATGCTGTCGATGGTGCCATAGGGGCGGCGCTCGTTGAGAGGCTCGGGGAAAGCTCTGAGGTCCTGCAGAGTTGTGTACACAGCATAGGCCTTCCACTCGCCGGGTCTCTCCTGCGTCAGACGCAAGACGCCCGAGCCGCTGCCCACGTGTGTCTCGTAGTGGAAGAGCGATGAGATCCAGTGAAGTCCGCTCTCGGCATCTGCAACCTCCTCCAGCGTTGGCTGGAATTTACCGTCCTCTTGCAGACGCAGCTTTGTGAGGGGGCCGGCCTTCTTGTTCTCCTCGAGGAATGCCTGGATGGCTTCGCGGCCGTGGATGGTACGGAAGTCCCACTGCAGTGCAAGGATGTCGCGCCACCATGAGTCCTCGTGGAAAAGGCTGCCCAGGCTGGCAAAGTCTTGCGATGCAAACACTGCTTGCAACTGGTTCAGCCAGTCTTGGGCAATGCGCCAGGCGTTGGGCGGTGTCACGATGGGCGCGGTCTGCGGGATTTTGAGGATGTGGTCGTAGCGCTGCGGTGCCTCGCCGTTGACGCCGTTGGTCGCTTTGGTGTCATTCTCGACAATGATAGGAGCAGACATGCTGGGCGATCTATGTGGTTTCTTGATGTTGTTCTTCTTTTCCTTGTTGAATGTCGTTAAAGAACAGTCTGATCAGAAAAGCCGTATGCTATTCAAAAGAGGTATAAAAAAACATACCGATAATATCTACAAAAGAACAACAGGCGAGAAAGCAGGACCTTGTAAATAGTTTCCCTCCAACACTGTGACGTTCCCCCATTCGTCACAACCCCACAACCCTGATGAGCAGAGAACTCCGACTGCAACCTGACCCCTCGTTTGTTCTCATCCGACCCCTCGTTCCACCCAACATCGTCCGTCTCCGGAGAGGCATATAATTTTGCCATCATGCACACGTCGCATGTTGGGTCAAGTTGCTTTGTCGGCAAGACGCCGTTCTCGCGTCTTGCGTTGCGTCTGTCGGTCACGAAGTTCTGGATTATTGTGGGGACGGGGATGCACCGAGCGGGGGTGGCCCGAGTGCTTATCCCGCAAAGGCTACTCCGCACTCCGCGCACTTACAGCGGAAACACACCGCAGCCAATAATATTGGGGACGACAGCAGCACGCCCTGTCACTGGACCTTTCTTAATTTGTATCAACGCCGCGTGGTGCTTAGCATATAATCCAGCTGCGTTATGGGATGGCCTAGATCTTTGCCAAAGTCGCACGCTGCTCGGCACAATGTATAACGAGCGAAAACGAGTACTAAGATAAAAAAGACACGAAGCTATCGTAACTGTCAGTCTCGGTAAAGCATTCCCCCGTTAATTCTTTATAAGTAAATCTTAAACAAATCTTATTATTATATAAATATTAAAATAAGGTATAAAGCCCCGGCCCTCCTATACCGCTATTACGAAGATTAAACTTAAAGGTAAAACTCGAACGGCAGTTAAGAAGGACGGGCATTTCCTACACCGTATTTAAATAGTAGTAGGGCGCTTAAACGTTACGAAAGAAAACTCGTCTTTTTTATACTAATAGACAATATAAACCGGATTAGAATTTATTTATATAGTGAAACCGACTTATCGGATTTAATTTAACTTATAATTTAAATCGGATAACCTTATTTAATTTATTTAAATCGAATGAGGTATAAAATACGTAAAACACGCTATACGAAAATGAAAATAACGGGAAAATAAAGATAATATAAATACGATATTAATATTTTATTATCGTCGTCGTACGACGATTAAGCGTTAAGAAATTAATATTTTATTATTTATTATCGACGGTATAATATAATATTAATATTAATATAATAATAAGAAAAGTAAGTATAAAATCTTAAATAAAAAGCGCGTTACGTTATTTATTAATATTATTATAATACGAGGAGACTTAAACCGTAAAAAGATAAGAATTTAAAGAACGTATACCGTATAAAAAGATTACCGGTAATTATAAGAAGAAAAAAATTAAAAGAATAAAGGGAGAATATATAAAGCGTATAAAAATAATATAAGAAGAAAGAATCCACCTCCTTATAAGACTCGGTTACCCCCGGTAGTTAAAGATTATAAGGCTAGTAAGTATTAGCGAGTTATCGGCTCACCGGCGTATATTAAGTCGGGAAAATATAAATTATACCTAACTAATATAATTTTATTTTTCCTTTTTATTCTTTTTTACTTATAGCCTTTTAATTAAAAGTCTACCATTATCTTAATCAGCTACTCGGTGGCGGTTCGGCACGCTAGGCGCGTTCCGACGCCGTTAAAAGGGAAAGTTAATAAGTTACGCTTAGTACGGGCCTTAGGAGATTATAAAGTAAATAAGGGGTAATTTTAAACTTAAAAAGAGAGAGAAGTTAAAAGGACTTAAAGGAATTAAAGAGGGTATAAAGATAAGAATTAAAAGAATAAGTAAAAATAACGATAATAAGTAAAATAATATCGAAGAATAATAACGAACGAAAAGTATAAGAATATTTAACGAATATTAATTATAACGATACGATTATAATTAACGAGAAATATTATATAAAAAAGGTATTACGTAAACGTAAACGCTCTTAATTAAAACTCCCTTTATTAAAGAGAACCGATTAAAAACGTAATAAACGAAGGCCACTTCGTGGGCCTCGAAAAGAGTAAATGTTAGTGTTATGTTAGTGATGTGTTATGTTAGTGTTAGTGTTAGTGTTAGTGTTAGTGTTAGTGTTAGTGTTAGTGTTAGTGTTAGTGTTAGTGTTAGTGTTAGTGTTAGTGTTAGTGTTAGTGTTAGTGT